>JAGFZM010000913.1:42978-57394 GCA_017657215.1 Limnothrissa miodon
GGTCTAACACCAGTGTAGGACCAACTCATGCGTCTAACACCAGTGTAACACCAACACATGGGGCGGAGAGGTCCCCAACACTTCTATACGTCTGACACAGCTCTAATGCTTCATACATCACACACACACACACACACACACACACACACACACTTATGCATCACTGACTGAGAGCTGTGGCAATACACACACACATAACCACCACCAGTAGAACTCCTGCCCTGCCCCTTGGCCCCACTACCTTAAAGCAGGACAATGATTCCCCAGGAGACCCCATAGCCACCCCTGACTCCTCTCTCTGTGCAGCTAGGCACGTGTGTGTTTCATGACTCTGGGGAAGGTGGTGGTTCCGCATGTGTGTGTGTGTTTGTTTCATGACACTGGGGAAGATGTTGGTTCGACGTGTGTGTGTATGTGTGTGTCAGTTATGATCTTCCTTTAGGGAAACCATAAGCCTACTGAACCCTAATCCAAAGAGAGTAAAAGTTCTGCTACTGTATATATGCACAGTATTGGCTACCTGTGTATTGAAAGGAGAGATACGGTGTATTTAAATGTTGATACCAGTGTATTTAAAGGAGAGATACAGTGTATTTAAATGTTGATACCAGTGTATTTAAAGGAGAGATACGGTGTATTTAAATGTTGATACCAGTGTATTTAAAGGAGAGATCCGGTGTGATTCACCGAATTTTGTCAGTGATAATTTAACATAGACAGAATAACAAACAGGCAGGTAATATTAAAAGACCAGATTCTTGTATCTGAATAAGACCACATTTAAAGTATTCCTGCAAGACTTGTAATGATTGTCGTAAAGGGCATAGTGCTGGGTGCTCTAATTCACTATTTTTAAACCATAAAAAGACGTCTCAAAGTAGTCCCAAACTTCATTGGGAGAATAATGAGGATTTTGACATTTAAAATGAGGCATTGACAGCTTTGTAAGTGTCCAGATTATTATTGTAAAGACAATTTAAACTGATAGTATTGGAATTACTTAGTTGTTTTTTTCAGAAGGTTGAAAGCAGTCTAATTTCCAGTTGTCAGCTTTTTTCCAAGCTGTGTTTTGAACTTTTTATGAGGTTGCAATATAACATTGTTTTATTTAACACCAGATATCGTCTTTCCTTGAATAGGAGAAAGATGATTTTCTGCGCCTTGTTCAGATAATATTAGCTGCCAGTTCACTATTGGGTCTGTTGAATCAAATTCTCTCCTTCTTTTCTCAGCACTCATTGGCCTCTAACAGCTGGGCTGTGGACTGATTGATACCAGCTAACTCCTTTAACACTGATTCTGCTTGTTAGCGGGCCTGCTATTCAGCTGATGGAGGTGAGTAGCTGGAGCACATAGCCTACTGTATGTAGCAGTGCTTTTACTCTGTGGAGACGGACTGCTCTTCTCACAGTTCGGCAGGGAACAAGTGGGGACACAGGGATGACACACAGGAGTGTGTTTGTGTGTACATTTTTTTTTTGGGGGGGGGGGGGGGGGTTGGATTAACGTGTGGGAGGGGGGTTAAGTCCTTTTAGATGGCATGGGGGGAGGGGCCAAAGACTGACACGGGGCTCTGAGGTCATTCTTTTTTTGCAAGGGATCTTGGGAGATACATTCATAAAGTTATATAGATATATTGATAATATTATATATATATACTTTTTTTGCTTTGGAAAGTTAAGGCTGCCATGTAAAGTTTTACATCATTTGGACTTGTTGTATATTTAAATACTCATGAAACATAATAAAAATATAAACAGACGCAGCTGGAAGATTCCTTGGGAGATTACAATGAACATTTGGAGATGACATTGTCTCAAAACTCAAAACAGACCAAAATATTAAGCAATAAAATATTCAATAATAACTCCATGGCCTTTTGCTTATTCTCCATTCAACTTATTACTTCAGTGGCTCAACTCTTCACCTGTAGGGGATCTCCATGGTAACACTGGTGACATCACCCTTATCAGTGGATCTCTGGTGCATTTGGTGATGGAATAATGCCATGAAGTAACGAAGGATAAACAAGAGACGCCTGAATTGTCGGCGGTCACTGTATGCAGGTTTAAATCATTCTATATACCTAAAAAAAAAAAAAATCACTACCTGTGCCCCTGTTAAGGAAGCCGTTTTTATCCTATCACAATGCTCGCCTCCTGGTTAGAGGAGGGGTTCATCTGTACAGACATCTGTGATTGGCAGAAGTGTCTGTGTAGGGTGGGGCTTAACTTGAGAGTAGAAAGCAGCACCATTTACAGTCAGTAGGATTTCTGTGTTAATTTCACACTCTGTGGTGTTAAATCACCATTGACAGTCAACAGTGTCACTCAGTAGTGTTAACAACATCACACTCTGGTGTTAAAGTAGCTGAGTGTTACATCAGAGAGTTCATCACTTGCGCTTTGCACGTAGCCCAGAGTTCAGTCATACCAGTAGAATGCACTCATTCAGAACTCTGTTTTAGAACTTTGTTTCAGAAGGTTAGGATACTCTAGTCTTCATTCCACTCCACTGTACCAAGGAGGGATTTTGCACCACGTTGTCCAGAGACGGTCAAAGGCTGAGGGATGACTTATTTGGTGTGCAAGATATCAAAAAGGATGAAGCCAGTGATGTGATTGGATGATCTGTGTGATGTCATGGGATGCTATATACCATCTGATAAACTATTTAGTTCAGTTCGTGATTGATGCTGGAGGTCATGTGACGCATAACTGGTCACGTGCTGCCTGCTGACGTGATAAGATAAAGGTCATGTGACGGCTGATGTCAGAGGTCATGCTGATGAGGTCTCAGGTCATGAGATAACTAACGGCAGAGGTTATTACTGTATCTGAATGTGATGAGCGTCTGAGCGAGGTGTGAGATATTACATAGAATATTACTAATGAACCCGTGAAGAGAACGATCCCATTGGACGAGCTCTCTGTGTACTGCAGTGAGTGAGTGCTGAGTGGACAGTGTGTCGCTTTGAGAGAGTGTGTGAGTGTGTGTATGTGTGTGTCTGTGTGTCAGAGCCTGGTCTGAGCCTCGGGGATGTATATCTCGATGCTGTCGCCGCGCTCCGTGACAGAGCTCTGTCGGAAGGACGCGGCCCGCTTAGCGGCTAGCAGTCGGCGCCGAGCTTCCTGTCGCTGCCGGTCCTGGAGGTCCAGAGAACGGTCCCGCATCATCGCCCCACGACCTCTAGAGGGCCTCCGTGGAGCAGGGGGTGGCCATCTCCCTGCCTGTAAGAAAATTGTATCATATTATGATGAATGAAGAGGAGAAAGGGTTTGAACAGTAATTTAATGTTATAATAGATAGATAGATAGATAGATAGATACTTTATTGATCCCCAAGGGGAAATTCTAGGAAAAGGGCTTATAATGGCTTATAATGAAGGCGTGATGGTTACATTTGTTCAGACATCTAGTCATTGCTTATGTGATTTTGTGATTCTATACTTGTCTCCCATTTTGCCTTATCAGTTTCTCCTTCTTTCTTATATGTGTGTGTGTGTGTGTGTGTGTGTGTGAGAGAGAGAGAGAGAGATTTTCTAATCTTATTAGTGATTATACGAGCAACAATGCTGTGAATGTGTGTATGTATTTTAGTGTGTGTGTGTGTTTATGTATGTGTATATATGTGTTTTATGGTGTGTTGAAGATTTTTCTGTAATTATTAAAGCAGATGTGTTGTGAATGTGAATCTGTGTGTATGTATGTACAGTATGTGTATGTACAGTATGTGTGTGTGTGTGTGTGTGTGTGTGTGTGTGTTCCACACCTTCTTCTCTGGGCTCTCCAGAGGTTTCCATTCGTTGCCTCTAATCTGCTGGAGTTCCTGAAACTTGGCCGACACATCCTCTATCGACAGCTGCAGCAGATCCCAGAAGCCGGCCAGGTCTTGGGAGGTAGGCCTGGGCATAGCACTAGGGTCCTGCAGGGGGCGACATTGCACCATACAAACACAGCACTGAGACTCACTCACAGAGAGACCACGCTGTCTAAAGTTATGAGTATAATGACATGTCTCATTCTTGAGACAAAATGAGACAAAATCTCACAATATCTGTATACAATATAATCTCACAATATCTGTATACAATATAAATACACTTAAAATATATATATTTTTACATTACCTTACCACATTACATTACATTTTACATTACATTTTGCTTCATTAATTCGATAGCACATATTTGCAGTGTTGGGAAAGTTACTTTGGAAATGTAATGTGTTACAGTTACAAGTTACTCTATCTAAAATGTAATAGTAGAGTAACTATTTCAATTACTTTAACAAAGTAATGTAACTAATTACATTTGATTACTTTTTAATTACTTTCCCACATTTTGAATGAATTTTGTCAGCTTTTAATCATTTCCAGTTTTTAAACCCGTGGATTACCCTTTAAGTATTAATCAACACTGACTGCTGTAAAGATCCCTACAAACTCCTTAGACTTCAGTGCATTAACTAGAAGTTGTCTATTTTGTGTGATTGCTAGCGCATTTTTACTTTCTGCAATGGGCTAAACCAGGGGTTGCCAACCTGCAACCTGCCAACCTGCATGTTCATTTCCTGTCTGTCTCTCCACTATCACTATCCAAATAAAAGGCAAAAGCCCCCCAAAAATGTATAAAGAAATGGGGGAGTTTGTTGAACGTAAAGGCAAATCATTCAGCCTTACATGGTGGGTGGGTGTGGGTGAGAGAAAGGGGGGTGATATTAATGTGTGCCCATGTATGATGTGGCCCTTGCTGTAACACAGTAAAAATGTGACTCTTGGTCTCTGACTGGTTGACCACCCCTGGGCAAGGCCAACACTGAGCTTCTATCTGACATTGCAGTCATCATCACAAGTGCAGACATGCAGTTCAAACATGACAACAAATGTTTCACTGTGGAAGATATGTAACTTGAAATGTAATCCTGAACATTTCCTTAATGTAACTGTAATTCAATTACACAGTTTTTCAATGTAACTGTAACTTATTACTGTTACTTTTATTTTGTAATTAAATTACGTAATTTTGTTACATGTAACTAGTTACTCCCCAACACTGCATATTTGTACATATTTCAGTATATTTCATGTCTGGGTCACTCGACCATAAGGCGGGAAGAGATCATATTTCCTCATGAAGGAATTCAAACCTCCATGGCATAAAGGGCTGTCTTTAAAATACATGTTGTATACCTGATGTACTACTTACATAAACCTCCATGGCATAAAGGGCTGTCTTTATACATGTTGTATACCTGATGTACTACTTACATAAACTTGGCTGCATGGTTAATGGCTTCTATACATAATACATTTGTGCATTAGGCAGACGCCTTTATCCAAAGCGACTTACAAAGGAGGATAACAATCAAGCTACATAGAAGAGACCTTTAAGAGCATAGTGCTAGGGGATAGTAGTGCATCGAATTCAAGTGCAGTGCAGTGAAAGTTATCAAAGTGCTAGGACAGAAGATGCCCTCTGAATAGCTGGGTCATCAAGAGCTTTTTAAGGCAGACACAGACGTCCCTGCTCTGGTTGCGCTTGGTAGGTTATTCCACCAGCGTGGAGTATGGAAGTCGAGCAATTCAATTGGTTCTGGCAATCGCACTTTATTTTTTTTAATCACACTTTAGATTTTAAATTAGTTTTGAAATGTTTTTTTAATAATAGCTAATAAAAGACTACTACAACCAGGAACATCTCATTAGCCTAGCATTTGTGTCTATGCTAGAGGTCTGAGGCAAATGATGTGTTAATTAGTTATGCTAAGGATATGATTAGCTTAGCATTGCTGCTTATGCTAGTGGCCTAATTAGCCTAGCATTTGCTAATGCTACAGAGTCTGCAGAGGGAGTGAGTCACTCACCAGGTTCTGCTGACAGAGCCAGTAGAACTGCTGGAACTTCTGAGACATGAGGAGTTGAGCACTGCCCACTGCACTCCTGATTTTACCTAGGACTGAAAAACACACACACAAACACACACACACACACAGAGAGAGAGACAGAGACACACACACACAGAGAATAACACACACACACACACACAGCAAGAGAGAGAGAGAAATACACACACATACACACACCCTCAGTACTTCTACAAACATAGATAGTCAGAAACACACCAGCTAGCTAGCAAGAGAATTACATTACTGAAAAGCAGTGAAACAATAGAACATAATATGAAAATCACAATAATAAATCACAGACACACAAACACACACACACACACACACGACACACACACAGGGGACTGGGATGGACTGGGATTGACTGACAATGTTCTATGGAGGCATGCAGAGAGATTCATGATGGCTGTCATATCACATGTGTGTATGTGTGTGTGTGTGTGTGTGTTTATGATTAGGTTAACTTTATTGTCAGTCCAACTCAAGTTGGATTGTTTTAGATTGATTTGTTTTTTACCTGATAATACCATTCAGTTCTGCATATTCCTGAAATGCACTTTGAGATTTTGCATTTAAACTTCTTATGAACTTTATATGAACAATGTAATCTGTCAAATCTGAATGACTTTGTACATGTCTAAATCAAAATCCATTCACTCATCAGATTTCTCCCTTTTTTGCTGTTTTGAAGTCATTTCTGAGCTTTGAATGAAAAGCCTGTAGCCTGTGAAGCCCAAATCACAGCCTTGATAAGCAGAACGGATTAAGAGATTAGAGCTGCTGATAGGAGGCAAAGGTCTGAGGTAATGCGGAGAGATGAGATGACTTTCAGGGGACGCAGACGCACCACATGAACACAGACTTGCATTTCTCAGCAGAAAGCTGGAGCGGATCAGATAGATGGGCGAGTGGGCAGCCTCACAAATGGAGCAGTCTGGGGTACAGTACTGTGCTGTGTGTGGTGCTTTGTGCTTTGTGCTCTATACGTGAGCCATGAGCGTGTGGGAGGGTGTTTCTGAAGCAGGGGTGACAGGTGGGAACACTAGACAGAACAGGTGAGAACACTGAACAGGTGTTGAGAGGAACTTGGAGGTAGAACGCTTGGAGGAGGTCATCTGATTTTAACAAACGGAGGAGGTTGGAAAGGATACAGTGTGTGTATGTGTGCTTGTGGGCCAACTGATTCAGTGAACAGTGGACAGAGGAAATAAGGGAGACTGTAAGTGTGACACAGGTGAGTCTACCGGGGCAGCCTTGGCCTACTGGTGGCACAGGTGAGTCTACCAGGGTAGCCGTGGCCTACTGGATATATATATACAGTATATATATATACTATTGGGCGTTAGGCCTGTAGCCAAAAGGTAGCTGGTTTGATTCCTGGACTATAGACCATGGCTAGAGTGTAAACTTATATTATACTGAGACTGCAATGTACATGTAGTTGGGTGTCTCATCATGTGGTGGCTGTTAAAGTCCAAGGTCAGGGGAGTGGTGGGTGTTGAGGGAGTGTAAGGGTCTCCGGTAAGTTAAAGGCGTAGGTGACTGGAGAGGTGAAAGGTGACTGGAGCTTAGGTTTTCCGTCAGGGATTTAAATAAAGAAAAGGTCAGAGGTCATGTTGTGTCAAGTGTGTTGAGAGAAGGAACGCCATGAGTCAGTGGGCTAAGGTGCCATACCATGACTCCGGGGACCTGGGTTCGAGTCCGACCCGAGGTCACATCTCGATCCTACCCCATCTCTCTCTCCCACTCGTTTACAGTCATTCTCTTCACTGTCCTGTTCGATTAAAGGTGAAAAGCCCCAAAAATATCTATATAATGGCCTATAAGGGTGAGCCTTGTGTTAGGGCGCGTAACCCCAGCAAGGAGTTCAGGTGAGGAGTGCAGTGAAATTCCTGCGTGAGGAACGGATGCGAGGGGTCTGGCTGAGAAAATACGGGATTATTGTGGAAAGACATGGGGATCTGCAGAGGAGATAAGGGATAATTGTGGAGACATGGGGATCTGCAGAGGAGATAAGGGATAATTGTGGAAAGACATAGGGATCTGCAGAGGAGATAAGGGATAATTGTGGAAAGACATGGGAATCTGCAGAGGAGACGCAGAGGGAAATCAGTTGTGTTTCTTCACATTAAATAAGATGGTGGGATGACTATCATACAGCATTCGTACATTCGTCAGATAAGAACCATATAGGTCAATTGCTCTTAGTATAGGAATGGCGTTTCTAAATAAAATCCAGAATGCACTACACAGTTCTTAGCTCAGTCTGGCACACACATTGCCAATGTGCGTCAGGATGACATTGCTGACTACACCTCTGAAAGACCTCAATTAGCATGTTGGCAAACTTGAAGTACTGTTCTGCAGAGATGGTATTTTAGGATAGCCTATCAGCCCATGGTCGTTCAGAAGAAAGAAGGGGACTAAAATAGGTGCCATGACTAACAAATATGTAAAGGCGCGTGTAGGTGTTTGCAAGGTTTGTTCCATGTGGCTAGCTTGCTAATTTTAAAACAAAAACTTGCACAGTGCTACTTTAAATACCAATGATCAGTCAGATGACAAAAAAGGCTAACAGCCCTGAATGCTGCTTTTGTTCGACTTTGTGATGCTTTGCTGCAAAATCTATTAACATTTTGTTTTGCAGGGGTTTTCCAGTACTAGAAATATTGCAGTTTAAGTCACAGTACCTTTGCAAGATTCCAGGAAATGCCGATGATGTGGTAGTCTCACACGGCCAGACAGTTTGCCTACTCAGTTAGCATACTCAGTTTGCCTACTCAGTTAGGCTACTCAGTTAGCATACTCAGTTAGCCTACTCAGTTAGCATACTCAGTGCCAGGTAGTGTGTATCCAGATCTCTTTTAGTGCTGTTGATGGCACCAAAAAGTGCAGTAAGGGCAGGTGGTCTTATATACACTAATGTTAAAAAGTGCAGTAAGGACAGGTCGTCTTATATGCACTAATGTTAAAAAGTGCAGTAAGGACAGGTGGTCTTATATGCACTAATGTTAAAAAGTGCAGTAAGGGCAGGTGGTCTTATATGCACTAATGTTAAAAAGTGCAGTAAGGGCAGGTGGTCTTATATGCACTAATGTTAAAAAGTGCAGTAAGGACAGGTGGTCTTATATGCACTAATGTTAAAAACTGCAGTAAGGACAGGTTTAACTAATGTTAAATTGTGTGCAATTGTTTGTCGCACACACTTACAACCTAAATAACAGTAACCATGGAAACGCTGACTCAACGAGACTTCAGTCAGTTTGGGTGTGGTGGGTTTGGGGGCGGGGGGTGGAGACATGAGCAGGGTGTGGTGTCAGAAGGGGGCTGGGTTGGGTTGGAGGGGGAGGTAGTTTGGGTTGCCATGAGAACATGAGCAAAGTGTGGAGTGTGGGGTGGGGCTTGGGGATTCGAGGGGGAGACGGGTTGAGTTGTCATGGGAACATGGGTAAAGGTGGTTTGGGTTGCCATGGGAACATGAGCAAGGTGTGGTGTGTGAGAAAGGGTCGGGATTGGGTTAGGGTGTGTGTGCGTAAAGGAGAGATTATGGGGTGTGTGTGCGTAAAGGAGAGAGTATGGGGTGCTCCGTGCCTGGTTGCGCGCCCAGGGAGGCTCCTGAGCTGTCTGTGTTGTCAGCCGCGGGACACTCACTGTCCTCGCTCAGCTGTCGCTCCTCCGCCTCCTGCTCCATGTCACGGCACCAGTCCTCCAGACGACGGCTCTCCCCGTCCAGCAGCTGCATGAACCAGTTCCCGTCCCTCCGCAGGGGTGACACGCGACCACCCTCTGCCCCCGACACCCCCTCAGCTCCGGGGGGGCCCTCGGCCATCCAGGCGGGGGTCTGGGGGCTCGGGGGGCGGTAGTCCTCGCGGTAGCTGAAAAGGCCCTGGGTGCGGACGGTGCGCAGCGCCCCGTACTGTGTGGGGGTGGTGGGCTCCGAGTGGAAGCCTCCGAACTGCAGGCCCTTGTCCTCCATGGAGGGGAAACCCTCAAGCTCCAGGTCAGCCTGCACCGCAGTCGTCACGCTGTTAGAGCGCTTGAACCGCGCATGACTGATGGGGATACACACACACACGCATGCACACGCACACGCACACACATTCATACACACACACACAGGGAAAATATAGATTAGTAATTACACACACAAAGTGTCAGAACCCTAGCAATTAACCTTTGGCTAAGCCACATTCTAGAATGTAGATTGACCTATCACAGCGCAGCTAAGAACAAGCTTTCACAGAGCGTATTCCATTTGCTTATATAACGATCATTTACATGAACAGTTTGTATAACTTCTTGATATTGTTAGTCCCTGCCTTCATCTCAGTAAGTAGGAAATGCGGTGGTTCATTTTCACTGAGACCTGTATGCTTTTGCTTCTATTTGGATGCCTTGTAGTTCATTGCATTTTGACTTATACTGTAGCTTTGAACCAATACACAGACCTGGCACAGCTTAAGTCCAGAAGTTTGCTTCAATCACTGCTGTTTGGTGGTGACGTACAGTGCTTGCTACCGTTTCAAATCCTCCCTTGTGGGTGTAGAGTATTGTACCTGTTATGTGCATGTGTATGTGTGTGTATATAATGAACAAAGGGGGGACGTTACCGTTTAAAATCTTCCACCTGGATGCCCACCGACTGGAATTGTGGAAGCCCTCTTCTCTCTGACTCCGAGTCAGTTGTCGTCTCAACCTAACAACACACACACACACACGCACACACACACACACACAAATAAAAATGCATAAACTGTCAAACAGACAATTGAATGCCCACAGAAGAGTGCAGTGTTTTCAGGTACTCTGTCTTGGACACAAGCACACATGTGAGAATGTGTGTGTGTGTGTTTGTGTACCTGTATCCCCACTGACGAACGAGGTGTTTTCAGGTACTCCTCGGCCTTGGACACAAGCACAGCTTTGTCACAGGTCTGAATGGAACCCTGGCTTCCCATGGACAGCAGCCGTTTCCCGGCAACCGTCTCCATAGCGATGGCAAGGGCCTTGCCACTGCTGTCCAGTCCAGAGGGGAGGTGCCTCAGGCCCCTGGTACCCTCAGCCAGACCCACCTCCTCCGGGCCGGATTCGGTGCTGCTCTGGGCCGTGACGGAGATGATGGGGCGAGTCATGCTGCGAGGAGGAACCTGAGGAGGGGTCTGCTTCACGCTCGGGGGGTATGACTCTCCTGGGGGGGGGGCAGACAGTGAGATAAGATATTAAAGGTTATGTAAATACATGTATAATTAATTTAGTGAGAAAAGGGGACAATAGCAGCATCTTTATAATAGATGTGGGTGATTTTTTTTAAAGGTGTAAAAGGTTGCTTCATGTGAGCTACGTAAACTTAATTAGTCTGTTTCATTTACACTATACAACTGATGGAAAAACTGATGGACATTCATTGCTTCATTTGAGTTATGTAAACTAGTCTCAAAGTATAATTTTCACAGTATGGTATTTTCACGATGTAAGAGTGTGGAGAGTATATCTCCTGGTATGTGTGTCTCTGTGTGTAAATGCTGGTTCTGTACATAGGTGTGTGTGTGTGTGTGTGTGTACACCACACGGTAACAACGCAGTAAAAGTAAAACTTATGTCAACAGTCGGTGGAAACTTGTGGCCTCAACTGACACTGATAATTTTTTACAGTAAAGTAAGCATAATTTAAAAATATATATTTTATATTTAAACAATTATATTTTAAAGCAAAATGCTAAGCAGAACGGTGGTCTATCCAGTGTCAAGTACATGCAGTACCAGCTGCAACCACTGGGAGGTGACAACAACTTAGCTCAACAAGACAAGGACAAGAAAACCAGAGAGGAGTTCTTTTGATGGTTGAGCAAGGTGTGTGTGTGTGTGTGCATGTGTGTGTTTGTGTGTGTTATCTGAGGCTCCAGGTTGTGTGTGTGTGTGTGTGTGTGTTACCTGAGGCTGCAGGTTGTGTGTGCGTGTGAGTGTGTGCATGTGTGTGTGTGTTACCTGAGGCTGTAGGTTGTGTGTGTGTTCCCTGAGGCTGCAGGTTGTGTGTGTGTGTGTGTGTGTGTGTGTGTGTGTTACCTGAGGCTGCAGGTTGTGTGTGTGTGCATGTGTGTGTGTGTGTGTGTGTTACCTGAGGCTGCAGGTTGCGTGTGTGTGTGTGTTACCTGAGGCTGCAGGTTGTGTGTGTGTGTGTGTGTTACCTGAGGCAGCAGGCTGTGTGCGTGCGTGTGTGTGTGTTACCTGAGGCTGCAGGTTGTGTGTGTGTGTTACCTGAGGCTGCAGGTTGTGTGCGGTCCACACTGCAGGCGGTGGGGAGACGGAACTGGATCCCTGTGGACATGAGGTGACATCATCACAATTGACAGCAGACAAGAGGTGAAAGACACACACACACACACACACACACTACAGACATCTGAAACACTGTCCACCTCTTAACACCGCTTTACAGTGGCAGACAAAACACACACTAAATGCATCACTTTCTCTCTCTCAGTCTCTCAAATGCACTTATACACACTCTAGAATGACACACACACGTCACAGTGCATTCATGCATTGGATAGCATTACTGTATGTAAACTACATCAGGTTATGTCCAAGGCCTGACATAATCATACAATTATCAGTCTCTCTTCAGATGATATCATGACATCAGGCAGATCAGGTGAGCATAACGCAACATTACAAATAATGCACATGACAGACGGAGAAACACAGTGGTGAGACAAATCAAGATGAGAAGAGAAATATAATAAATCAGTGCCACAAACAGGACCAAAATCAATAAAAAATTAAATCATACCAAACGCGGTAACTAAAAAGGTAAGTTTGGTAAATAAAAAAAAAAATGCATGGAATGATGGATTACAAAAAGTCATTCAAATGTTTTAACTGTATGTTCAATCAAGAGCTACTAAAAAATGTAATTACTAAATATACTGGTCAAAATATTATATGTATGTTTGCTCGTTTTACTTATGACATGGCCCCCGCCTGTTATTTACTGATGAAAACATGGCACAGCGATTTCCACTATTATCATATTTGTCTTTTTGATTTAGTAGCTCTTGGTTTAGTAGCTCTTTAGTAGCTCTTGGTGTGAACTACATCCTGTAAGACAAACATCACGTAAACATTCTTTAAGACATGGATTAGATCTAACTGAGATCCAACAAGATTGACAGAACATTTACATGTAACAGATCAGGCTAGTAGATTTAACAATCCCCCTATAAAAGGGCTGGAGAGAAAGAGAAAGGATAAAACTTTGTTTCCTCCAAGCAGTACAGTTCAGCTCAGTTCGGTTCTGTGTTTATGGTAAGAAGTTCTGATTTCTGAAGCGTACCTATCAGTCTACCGTACTGAATTGTTTTAGAACACCAGGCATTAAGGCAATAAAATACAAACACAAGGGCACCATTTGTAAAGATTCAGGATTCGGCAAGATTTGTGAACATAAAACAAGCTTAAATAAAATGACAAACAAAAAACGCCAGAAACTCTAGAGAGATTTTGCTGCATTTATCGTTTTGCTTTGTATGCGAAGGAAGCTAGCCTTCTTGTCAGTTTAACAGCACACCCAGCTAGCCTCGAGGGCTACATGCTTCCAGAGATGCATTATAAATTATACAGTTAAACACTTAACTGACTCTGAAAGTTTTGTTCTGTACCAAATTCTACTTTGGTACACAACATTTTACATACCAAATAACACATCGTTTAACATGCCAAAGACCTGAAAGAAACTGAACCAAATGATACAAATACTTTCTACCAGACTGTTACACTACAAACCGAACTGCACCCTACTGCTTAGTGGAAGCTTAAGAGAGATAGACAGAATGAGAGAAAGAGGGAGATAGACAGAGAGAGAAACACAAACCGTATATAAATCTGATTTGTTGGTGTGCTCTTGAATTGATATTACATTATAAAAACATTAATTATAGAAACCGTACATGACATTATGATATGATGCACAGGAATGACACAACACAACTACATCAGAACATGTTATCCCCATTTAGTATCTGTCCCCATATTTTTTATGTATGAGTATTTTCTTCATAGGACAGCCATCATGACCCACTGACATTCATTGTTTTGCGGTATATGGTGACCATGGAGACATTAACACGGAGATTCTGGGTGTCCACAGACGTGATGTCACAATACATGCTCAGCTGGAGGAGCGTCCTAATTGGAGGACGGTGTGTGTATCTGGGAGGGTAGGGGTGGGGGTGGGGTAGCTCAAGGGAAGTTTGGGGTTAGTTGGAGAATCCAGATGTGCTCATGATGAAAGCAACTGATGCTGTGTTGTGTACGGGGCACTGGACACAAAGGAGCTCTAGTACTGGGCACATAGGAACTCTAGTACATAGGAGCTCTAGTACTGGGCACATAGGAGCCCTAGTACTGGACACATAGGAGCTCTAGTACATAGGAGCTCTAGTACATAGGAGCTCTAGTACTGGGCACATAGGAGCTCTAGTACTGGACACATAGGAGCTCTAGTACTGGAC
>JAGFZM010000913.1:62710-74605 GCA_017657215.1 Limnothrissa miodon
CAAACTGCCGCAGTTAAACACGCACCCTAATGTAGTGTTTGTATAAAAAACAGCAATTAATGCTGATGTTGTTTAGTACCTTGCAAACTTACTGCAACCTACTGTGCTGACAGTTAGGCTACTGAAAGGGATCCATGACTAACCAAGGTCATCCCGTGCCATCCAGCCCGGGCCTAGAACCCACAACCTCAGGTCGGCAGTTGAGCACCCAAGCCAGTCATCTGAAAAGCCCTAAAGTACTCAATCAACTGACTAGGAGGCTGTTGAGATGCCCGCTAGGAAGGTTTAGTAATGTTCTTCAAGCACAACTAGGCTAGCTAGCATCCGTTACATTCAAGCACAACCAGGCTAGCTCGCATCCGTTACATTCAACCCCAAAAACATCCATCCCATCTGGCTCGCCACAACCCTGTACCCGTGAACATCTTGCAGTAGATGGCCTCTGTTCAACACACACTCACATTTTCTCCTGGAACTGGACACACAATACATCCTGACATCCTGAATGTAAAGGGAAACTGCAATTGTGTTCTTCAACCTATAAGCCCGTCTCTGTGATTCCCTACTTTCCTTCTGATACAACACTCAAGCCCATTGCATTCTTATGGAAAGATGAGTAGTTAAATACCATGCCAAACATCAAACACACCGGAATATGAGTCGCCTATGACTGCAAATAACAATCTCACTGATATATGAAACCTGAACATGGTTAACTGACTAGCATAAGCATACCGGCAAATACATCTCAAAGTGCTATAACAGAATGGAAGGGAGCGCATGCCAACATTTCAACAGCACAGAATCCATTCAACTTAAATAAAAACAATACAACGCAGGCTTTGCATAGAATGAATGTTTGAGGCATCTTTGAAAGATGAGACTGAGCACCATTTTAGATATATATTTATATAGAGAGAGATTATAACCTCTTCCTTGTACTCCGTCACACCTCCCTTTTCTACATGGCCACAGCCAAAAGCAGGGAGTTTCCATGGCAATTACCACGGCATGAAACGTGTGTTTCATGAAACACTGAAGATGACTTTTTGTTTTAAACGTAACATGTTTAAAAGTAACATGTCCAGGAGAGTTGAATACCGCAGGGTCCCCTTGACAACACAGTGTCCTAACCTACCTAACCGACTTAGACAGCTGTTAATCTCTGGTATAAAGCCATTCCATGTTTCAGACTAGTGTGACCAAGCAGCTCTACACAGCCTGACCCTCTTCTTTGGTCCTGTCTGGACATCATTTCTGGCGATGAAGGGCTGTTCTGAGCTATACGGTGTCTGATATGGGACAAACAGTGCTCTCTCTCTTCTATAGCCTGACAGCTGTTTCCCAGCTATTGTAGTTGTATAAGCAGTGTGGCTATTTTTTCCCTTCCTTTCGCTTATGTAAGCAAGCAGTCGTGAGTCGATCTGGCTAAACGCATTTCAGACTGTGTTACGACACCGTGGCCCTGTTCTTGTGGCCATGTACATGGCTTTGGTCAAGATCTTTCTCTGAATCTCAGTCCTAATATGGGATGTCAACTGTCCAGTCTAGCCTTCTGAACTGTGTGGGTGTTTGGTTCTGATTTCACATTTGAGTAAAGCAAACTGTGTGTTGAAAATCGATGTGGACATGCCAGCCTGGCCATGGAGTTCACAGGACTGAAACTTGTGCCTCCTACAGGAAAGCTTTTATAATTAAGATAAACTATCAATCCCATTCTCTAGTGATAGTGTATCGCATACACTTTTTTGTGTAATTAATTGTCATTGAAAGTGGTCATGTTAGCTAAATATGACAACACTTTTTGTTTACTTTGGGTAATAAATGTGACAAAAAAGAACTAAGGGCATTAAAAGAGTTTGCCTTCATAGTGCTACATAGTGATTTTAATGATGAACTTCATCACGTCATGGTATCTGTATATGCTTGCTTGTGATGTCACTTCCTGTGCACGTGTGTACTGTAATGTGTTTCCTTGACTACTGTCTGTGCATAGTATGCTTCAGTACTGGGTTGCTATGGTCACAGTTTCTAACATCAAACAGGAATGTATGCTGGATTTTTTTCATAATAAACATAAAATAAACATAAAAAAGAATATCTATAGATTCTCCAATGTGGTTGTTACAGTATCTTTATGTTTGTGAAATATGATTTATAAATTACTGTTATGTATATAAATCCTATTTATAATGTACAAAAGTAGATGTATGGATATTAAAATGTAGTTCTAGTGATCAGAGTTTTGTTTGTGTTTGTTCAGAGAATAATTTGCTGAAAAGTTCTGTTGTTTGAGAATAATCCTTTCAAGCCAAAACAACCTGTATGTCTGTCAAGTGAAAAGAAAAATGCTACCAAGGAGCCAAGAGAAACCAGCCATAAAAATTTCAACATCAATTGTCTTCTTTGTCACTCATGGCACTTGCTCATTCCTACAATTAAGCATGGCTGCAGGGCAGGACAGAGTGACTGTGTTTTTCATGTCATCTCTACTGAGAAAGGCTGAAGTTGCCCGATCCGCGTTTGTGTCGTTAATACATACTGTACACAAGCTACTATCGAGAATAATAGATGTGCTTCGATGAAGGCTATTTGTGGCTACAACACAGTGTATGGAGTTTTGAATGACGGATCATTCTTTGTGGTTTTTATATCTGAGTTAAACAACTGTTCATTTTAGATACATAAGACAATGGGCCAATGTGACAGTTGACATAGTATGACATTCTACTGACCGTATATGCACTTGTTTACCTACCTATGACGTTATGCATTTTCAGTGTGTTGTTTGCTTTAGGTATGCAAGCAAACAAATATAATTAATTTCAGCCATGGCCATTACTGGTGTAGGTGTATTGTCTTCATTCAAAACAAGTGATTTGAAATCACTAGAGCTGCTCATAAGCTATGCTGAAACAACATCTCTTTCGGCATTATCGATTGGATTTAACACTGTGAACAATAGGCATTACGATTAGTTTATGTTAGTGTGTCCATAGTTTTTGTTGTTTATATTTGAAATTTAAGATAGCTCTTTAATGACATTAATTATGCATCACACAATCTCCTAGCCTGACAATCCAGATTATAACATCTAAATACTCATACACAGAACATCTATATTCTTGTTATGACCCACAGACTGGCCTCAATTCAAAGGGTTGAGTCAGTAGCTGTCTTTCAAACTGTCTCTGCAATCTGCAAGGCCACCACTAGGGTACTTCCAGGCAACAGAGCAATATGATTGGGTACATCCAGGCAACTCTGTAGGAACGGAGTGATGTGATTGGGTACATCCAGGCAACTCTGTCAGAACAAAGTGACTGGTCCAACCAAACCTAGGAAAAAAGCTAGTATAGTCTTATGGCTCATTTCTAAATGTACTGGCTAAGCAAACCTATTTGTTAAGATACGTCTGGCGATCTCCCACTTGCTCTTATTCTCGGACAACAGAAAAGAGTGGGGATTTAAGAAAAGGGATGGATTACATGTGATTCACATCTTCTAAGCATCTTTTGCCTCTTTCCTTATGTGTGCTATAGCCTCAGAGTCAACATTACAACCATCAACCATCCTTACCTGACAATGGTCTTGCACGCTAAGGTGAACTAGGGTTCTAGTTTCCGGGTGTAGTAATAATGATGGTTTGGAACACAATCACCTCTGGTAGTAGGAGAAAAGAGTGAAAAGAAATGGTAAAGGTCCGCAACACACAAGTTGCACTTTGATGAAGGACTGAGTGTCCGAAACGTTGTGCTATTAAAATTTGTTTGGGAGCAGAGAACAGTGTTGCGGACCTTTACCATTTCTTTTCACTTATAGTTTGTTTGGTCCAGCACCTGTGCCACTGTTGTGCGAGCATATTCTGACTGTCTCAGTAAGAGAAAACAGGCCTCCTTTGTATCCTCTCCCCATTCTAGTTTTTTTTTTTGTTCACTGGACTGCAGTACAAAAGAGGCCCAAGCTTGTAAACATTCTCTGCATTAATATCTACTGTTTTTTTTGGTAAAGGTTTTATGTCATCTAACTATTCTTACATCCTCTTATTGGTCAAGTGCTGAAGATAACAAGTTGGAATTTCAGAGTGACATCATTTTTTCTTGAAAACTTGGGGTAAACAATTCCTAAATAACTGACACTTAACTTAGTTGACATCTTGCTTGAGGAATGACATCGATATGTTCGTAGCCCTCAAAAATACTCATTATTCAAACTAGTGCTAGACAATTTGTTGAAACCACACAAGTGGTTTTGATGTGGCAGCTTAAGAGATAAGACGAGGGTTTTGGATTCAAGTCATCTTATTGTTTGGTTTATAAGTGCCTACACTTGATCGTTGTTGTAAGCTAGCAAAGAGTATAAACTAGCTAGTTAGCTAAACACATGGTCACCATTGTAAGCCCATATATAGCATTCATTGGCTACCTCATAGCATGCTAGCTTGATTTCTCTAAAATCACAATTGAAACATGGAAAGGTCAGTGTTCACAGGGCCGAAGATTAATTTGAACCAACCAAGAACGACTCGATAAAATGGTCGCTTTACTCCTCTCCATCAGAAAATAGTTGTCCAGTGCATGTACATGCATGGAAATGTTTGATGCTGGTCGTTTGTAGGTGCCTCAAGAGTCACACGAGGGAATCTCCTACAGTAAGTGACAGACAAAAATTCTATTTGGCCACAAGGCCTGTCTTTGAGTTGCTAATGATGTCACTTCCTGAACTGACCTGATTGGCTCCTCCCTTGCACTGTGGACAGTGGAGGGCGCTCTCTCTCCCATATCTCCTTTCATTGGAATGTCACTACACACATACCTGTGGTCATGATTTGTTGACAGAAAATTATAAATATTAGACACCGGTCAATTTTCTATCAATTGAACACACAGTGGTTCCGACGCTTTCATACCTTCCGAGGGCGTTTACATACTTTCTGAGTCGGGTCAGAGAAGAAATAGTAAACATCTATGTGTCACTACTGACTGAGAGGAACGGGAAAGGGAAGGGAAGTCTGGGCCTGGATTTACATAATTTGTCAAACAAACAAAATATTTTTGTGACATTGCTTTACACATTGCTAATTTCACATTCCAAAATAATTTCTGTGGAAATATATATATATGTATATATATATTATGTATATATAGAGTGATTTAAAAAAATCAGAGATCAAAGACATGCACAAAATAAATGCATTAACAAACAACGTATGACTCCCTGCTGAGCTTGTGTCCGTTTTGAGCTGACCCTTGACCCAGTCGACCCCTTTGCATGTGTGTGCTGCACTTTCACCTCTGAACACACACAGCACGGGAGGTGTGTGAGTGTGTGTGTGTGTGTGTGAGTGACCTGCTGTAGAGTTGGCTTTACTGGGTGTGTACATGAATGTGTGCATGTGTGTACAGTTAACAGATATTTATTTCGATGTCACTGTTCTGTGCTAGACTGTGTGTGTGTGTGCAGGGGGCATGGTCTGCTTGCAGAGTCATTTTTGTGCAAGGTGAATACATTTGTGGCAGGGGTTTTACTGGTCGGTTAAAGTGTGTGTGTGTGTGTGTGTGTGTGTGTGAGTGAGTGTCTTGTGGTTCATGATTCTTTGTAAGCCAGGTCTGTGTGTGTGTGTGTGTGTGCACATGTTTTGTGGGACAGTTATGACATTTCTGTGCTGAGGCTTATTTGAGTGTGTGTGTGTGTGTGTCTTCTGTGAGGATTCTCACCAGCACGGGCTGCACAGTGCTGTCTGTGTGTGTGTGTGTGTGCGTGCGTGCCTGTGTGTGTGTGTGTGTGTGTGTATTGTGCTGAGTCACTAAGACACGATCATTGGGGCACAAGCTGGCTCCTGCCTCAGTCTGGATACTGGTCAGAGACGACAGATTTTGGACTTGGGCCTCAGAACCAATGCAAGCAGTAGGACAGTCAGTCAGCTAATCTTGGATCAAGACCGACAAGTTGGTGCCCAGGGCTGCTGGTTCCGATCCGTTAGACCAAGAGAGACGGGTGGGCTGTAAAACCACTGGTCTTCTTTCTCGGAAAAGAGATGAGCAAGTTAGGCCGCTGGTCTCTGACTGACTTCCGTCTGGTAACCACCAGAGGGTGCTAAGGAGCCGGCTGCTGGTTGGTCTGCACTAGAACGAGAGCGACAGGTAGGCCATGGGCCCGCTAGGATACTTGCGACTCCACAGCTCCAGGCTGGTGCTCCTGCGGCCGTCGTGCCGCTCGGGGCGGTGGTGGTACTGGTGCCGCTGCTTCTTGGGTGGGTCCCAGGTGGAGTCCTCAGAGGTGCGCGAGCTGGTGGGGCTGGCGGAGGTGGGGCTGGCGGACGTGACTGTGAGCTCGGGCACGGTGGGCTCGGGCGGGATGGTGATGAGCGGAGGCCGCATCAGGTCCAGGATCCTGAAGGCTGATGGCTCTGGCTGGCACAGGACGGACGGCTCTGGCTGGCACATCACCGAGGCGTCCACGGTGTCCTGCCGCCTGGGCGCCGCTCCGTTCCCTGCTTGTGTTCCCACGGAAATGCGCTCCCCGGGGCCGCCAAGACCTCCGCCTCCTCCTCCTCCGCTCCTCCCACCTCCGCTACTACTCCCGCTGCCGTCCGCCGCCTCGCGGCACATGGTCCACATGTTGTAGCACTGGGTGAAGTTGAAGAAGTTGCTGTTGAAGGTCTTTAACTCGCCGCACACGTCCCTTCGCAGCTCGGCCAGCTCGTAGCGCATGGCGGAGATCTCCTCCTTCCACTGCATGTTGAAGGCCGCCAGCACACCGGCCGACTCCTTGAAGGCCTGGAGGGCCTGCGGTGCGCCGGGTTCTGTGGGCTGCGGACGTGGCGGTAGAGGCACGCGGTAACCACGAGGGGACGAAGGCGGCACAGAGATGGCGGTTACCGTGGAGCTGGTGCTGTGTTGACTGCGGGCGGCGTGCTCACGCTCCAGGTTCTCTAACTCCTGATACGCGGACGAACTGGCAGCGTCGTCATCCTCGATGATGTCGTCGTTCAGCAAGGACGTTGCATCCAGGCCGTCATAGCCTTCTGGGAACACAAACGCAAGTGTAGAGACAGGAAACAGGAAATACACAAGAAGAGAGAGAACATTGCATAGAATGAACGCAACGGGAATCAGGTGTCCACACAGGCTTCAGCCACAAAGTTCAACTGCTGAAACCCCCTAGAAGTGCGTGAGTTAAACAGACCAAACTGAACCTTCAGGCCATCTCAAATAAAGTCTGACTAGAACACGACTGAGACATTTTTCCTGCCTCAAAGGTCTGACAGGGTAACATGCCTATGACTGTCAATGTTACTGTTCTTGTTACAATGCTATATTTTAGGTAAGCCTGTGCCAACAATGCTGAATTTTCTAGGCTCCTTGTTACCCTGTGGTATACGTATACATCTCTTCTCGTGTTGAATGTAGATTTTATAAGTCATGATGTAGCAACTGACTTTTTACTTCTCAGGATAGAGTGTTGAAAAAGTTGTTTAAATAGACTACATTTAGAGATTTAAGATGCTTCTAGTCTTGTGGTAAAAGTTTAACATTATTGGTTTGCAGTTTTTAAGGAAATCTGGTCACCAGCAAGTTTTAAACAGGTGATCTAAGAGGGCTAGATTACTAACAAGATGATCTCTGCATAATGGGTATCCACTGATCCAAAGATTCTAGTCAGCTGGAATATGCTTTTAGATCTCCTAAACGTCAGTAAGGATAATATCTACAGACCTTTGGCTTAGAGTTAGCAAAATCCCAACTTGGTTGGGGTATGCTGGTCTGGCTAAACTGAATCAACTTCAATCAATGTTTGGCACCTAAATGAAAATGTAGTTCTCCGGGCATTTTGAGATGGAAATGCCCATTGTTGGTCTTAGGATGTAGTCATTCTTTGCAGTGTTGTGCAATGTAGTGTTATGGTAAAATTAACAGTCTGTGAATGCCAATGCTCTTCCTAAGCCTTAAGCCCTGAAGCTTCAGAGACTTAACTGGTCTAAATCTGTTCCACGATTGACTAGTTTATGCCAGATAAGTCTGAGAGTTTTAGGGGTTACGGTAAGGGAAGACATTGAAATTCACCCATTCATTCCTCAGGGTCCATGGTTGTAGGTTTAACTCATACACTTCTGGTTTCATGAGGTGATGTTTTTTTCACACTGCCTTCTCACGCACAACATCAACAGTCCAGTGTCTTTTCATCTCTTCACCGAATAAGAGTTTCTGTCATGCAACCCCAATCCTCCTCCATCTCTTTCACTCTTGTCACTCTCAACGCCATCACGGCCAGGGCAAGGTGGTTAAGTACATTACACAAATGCACTCTGGTGTGCAGTTAAGCGCTAGAGCAGGTCGGTTTGCTTTAGGTGCAAGAGAAGATGAAAAGGCAATGGTAAAATCACAAGGCGTCGGCCGCAGTTAGAGATATGAACCCTATTGAACACTGAGGTCTGTTTTGGTAAGCAGAAGACACACAGGCCTTTAATAGAGTTACAGGTTGGAGGTAAAGGGGGGGGCGTTTGACATTGGACTGGGTTGGGTATGGGGTTAAAAGGATGTGTCAGGAAAAAGGCTGCAATCCCACGGCCCTATGGGTTAAGGTCAACTCCACATGGCACAAGGCAGATTGGTCATAACTAAAGACAACAAAAGAAGGAGCTGGGATCATGCCTAGCTAGAAGCTACAGCAAAAGGTGCGGAAGTGAGGGGTTTCAGGCAGAAGGCTTTCAAATATACAACCATTTTAGCCCTTCATTTGTGATATTTCCGCAGGTGGAATAGTATGCTTATCACTAAAGCATACAAAAAATACCTTAACATTTTTGGGGGTTCTGTTTTTTAAGACTTCTGACACTCAACATCACAAGTAAATGCAGATAATATCAATTAGCGGTTCCAACTCTTCAGACCACATCTTATTTAATACACAGTTATTTACTTCTGTACTCCTAAAATGAGCAACACCTAACGGTGTTAGATGCATGCCATTTATTTTCTCCCGTAATCCAGGACGGAAACATAATTCCTTCTTTCTACAGGACTGCAGGTGTACAATCTTCAATCTCTTCTTCATTGTCAAGTTCATGCTCAAAGATCTGTAGAAGGATTGGGTCTTATCACTGTTGTAGCTGTATGAGAAGGCAGTGAAAAAAAACACACATATACATAGATATATGTATGCGTGTGGACATTAAAAGTACCTGTGACAGACACCTGTACGGACTCCCGCTGTTTCTCTCCCCCTGGTTATCCTGCTGGGGTTGAAGGAAGGTTCATGCCCCACTCTCTACATGAGGTTTCAGCTAGCTTCCACCTCATGAATTGGTTGGAAAAGGCGCCCAAAAACAAAATATAGGTTGGTTTATGTTATGTTAAGGTGCCTAATGACAACTGTGTGAAATACTTGAGGAAAAATATCTGGGAATATCTGGGAAGTTGTTAGTTATCCCATGTTTTAGCAAGAATCAAGATGATTGGATATTCCTTCTTCCTTCACTCTTTCTTCTGTTTCTTTGTTGTCACACTTTTGAGGCTGAAATACGAGTCTCCTTCATCTTTGTGACATCCAAGGACAGTGCCTGGTTCACGTTGAGTTACTTACACACCTACAGTCTATGTGTCTGTTCAAAGGACCAGTCTGCCAGGTGGCAGGGCTCAAAGGACAAGAGTGGGATTGAAGCACTCTCCTTGATCCTCAGGTGGGCTTTGCTCACACGAAATGACTGGAGGGATTGTTTTCCTAGCAGACCAAATCGGGCGTGAAAATACAATAACGCACAAGGACATTTGCTTGACAGACACCCAAAATTCAGCTCTGTTCAGCTGTGATCCAACCTGACATCGTAAACCAAATAGCAATGAAATTGTTGCAAAATCTATTTGGGTAGGCCATGTTAGAGTGCGGTATTTCAATAGGGTTCATAGCTTTAGTCTAAATGACAACACCAAAAGCACTGATGAAGCTTAATCGGCTCACATGGTAGTATGTGCAACAAATAAAGTGTAATCTTTTTAATGTTGGTTAAAATCTACCATTTTTGCTCCAGACAAGTAAAGAAGTCTGACATCCTTAAGCACAATTGTTCATCTAACCTCTGGGAAAGTCCCGATTCACCCCAAGTTTAGGTTTAAGGTTTGAACTAGAGTCTTGCCCCCCAACTACTTGTTGTCTGGGATGCAGGAAAAAAATAGACAGATTCACAGAGCACTTCCTGTTCAAGGATAACTGTATGTAGAAATGCTTGCCCTTACTTAATGCCCCAGTGTTGCTTTTTAATGTCAATGCTAATATGACCTAGCGCTACCCTGGGTTTTTATGCTAGATATCAATGCTAATATGACTTAGCGCTACCCTAGCTTTTTATGCTAGATATCAAAGCTAATATGACTTAGCGCTACCCGAGCTTTTTATGCTAGATATCAATGCTAATATGACCTGGTGCTACCCAAGCTTAGTGCCTTAGTGTGGCTTTTAATGCTAGATATCAATGCTAATATGACCTAGCTTTGCCCTAGCTTAGTGCCCCAATATAGAGTTTTATACTAGATATTTATATAGTCTGGTGCTACCCTAACTTTGTGCCTCAGTGTGGCTTATATACTAGATATCAATGCTATTATGATTTAGCACTGCCCCAGCTTAGTGCCCCAGTGTTGCTTTTTATGCTTAATATCAATGCTAATATGAACTAGTGCTGCCCAAGGTTCCTTTAATCTTGCTTCTGTTTAGAATTCTGCCTCAGGGTTAAGTGTTATGCTAGATATCTATTCTAACATGACCTAGCGCTGCCCTAACTTTTTATGCTAGATATCAATGCTAAAACGACCTGGTGCTACCCTAGTTTAGTGGCCCAGTACAGCTTTTTATGCTAGATATCAATGCTAATATGACCTGGTGCTACATGTAGATATCAAGGCTAAAATGGTGCTACCACAGCCTATTTTTCCATTGGTGCTCCATGCTTTGCATAACAATGAATGAGAAAAAGCTTCTAGAATCAATAATTAGAATATTTGTTTTAATTTCTTTTTTAGCATTTGGTTTCATTGTGTCAATGTGCCTTCAACACATACAGGCTTCAACTCGATGTTATAAGAATTAAGATGTCTTTCACTAAATGGTCTAATTTGATGCGCTTGTTTTTTACTCCAATGTGATTATTATATTGTGTTGTTTTCTCATTAGAGTACAAAACAAATCAGTTCTTTTGTGCTGCCAGCACCATTGTGTTTCTTCTGTGTGTGTGTGTGTGTGTGTGTGTGACAGCACAAGTGTTAGTTGTATGTGTGTTTCCTGTCGGTTTTTTTTTAAACAAAGATCAGTCATAATTGTTGGTTTGTGGTTCACCCCCCCACCCCCGTTTTAGAATGAAATGATGTCATTGACGGTAACAATCCTGCCTTTGCCCTCATTTCTTAGCGCTATTGAGATAAACTACAAAGCTTGTGTGCTAGTTCACTTCTCAGACCTGTACTTAATGCTAGTTCCTACAAAAAAAACTAAAAATACCTAAATAAGTGATATAGAGTACAGTATATGAACCATAAAATGTTTATACTCTTAATTCTGTAAAGGGAATTTGTAAAGGTCCTGTTCTGTGCTGGGCTGTGCTGTAGTGTGCTGTGATGTGCTGTTCTGTTCTGTGCTGGTGGAGGTGCTTGTGATGAGTGAGTTTTGGCCCTTGATGTGATGTAGGTTGGTCTGTTCAAATGTGATGCTTGTTTATTCTATGTGCTAATTTCTATCTCACACTTTCTCTAATAAACACACTGATGGTTGCAACACACCACAGGTTCCACATGTGACGTTGTGCTTATATTATGGGATGTGAGGACAGCATGCTACAGTAGGTGCTCTGTGAATTGTGGGTGTATGATGTCACACATTGTGTTGTTGACGAAAGACTTTCTC
>JAGFZM010000913.1:138838-161800 GCA_017657215.1 Limnothrissa miodon
TATCTCTCCTTCCTCCTCATCCTTCTCTTCATCCCTCCTTCCTTCTCATCCTTCTCTCTATCTCTCCTTCCTCTGGTCCCGTCCCGTCCTCTTCTCATCCTCTGTATGCTGCCTCTCACCCCTTTCTTGCTTCTGACAGCAGTGAGTCCCCACTTCTCCAATCACAGGTGATTCTCACACACACACACACACACACCACCGCTGTCTTACACCAAGAGCCACAGCAGGTCTGGTAGAGACACACACCACCGTCACATACCTCATGAAACCCCGAGTGTGTAAGACCTTCACACACATACACACCATAGTCACATACCTCATGAAACCCTGAGTGTGTAAGTCCTTCACACACATACACACACACACCACCGTCACATACCTCATGAAACCCCCTCATTGTGTCAGTCTTTCACACACACACACACACACAAACGCACACGTATAGCTCTGGCTGTTACCTGGCAGTTGGTTCCTGGTGCGTTGGCCACATCTGAGCGTGTGCGGACTGCTTCCCTGTGCAGAGCAGCTTCAGTCAGTCAGTCATGGTTAGATGTGCTGTTGGGGGGTGGGTGGGTTGGCCGGGGAAGCTGGTGCTGGTGGTGGTGGTGATGGGGGTCCGCTTGCCTCTGCCATCCGTCAAATCCCTCCCCACAAAAACATTAAAACGGAAAATGAAGCAGAAAAATAAAAGAAATAAATAAAAGAAAAAAAGAAAATCCAGCAGGTTCCCCTTCCCTCTACCTCTCCCATGCAAGCCGCGTAAGTGAGCCTGGCGCGTGTTGCTGTGTATGTGTGTGTGTGTGTGCATGCGTGCGTGCGTGTGAGTGTGTGTATCACAGTAGCCTTGGTCCTTCACTGCAGTGGAGAGAGGAGGAAGAGAGAGAGAGAGAGAGAGAGAGAGAGAGAGAGAGGGGGGAGAGAATGGGGGGAAAGGGAGAGAAATAGAATGAGGAGAAAGAGAGAGATAAAGAGAGAGAGGGCAAAGGGAAGAGAGCAGAAGATGGAGAAAAAAAGGAAAATGGAGGAGAGAGGGAGAAAAATAAGGGAGAGAGAAAAGGAGGGAGACAGAGAGCATGAGAGAGAAGGGCTGAGAGGGAGAGAGATAGAAGAGACATCCGTTGCATGTTCCACAGGCTTCCTGCAAACAGGAAAACATGGATGCAGAGTCTGATTCAGGATTTTGCAGTGGCTCCCCTCTCCCCTCCTCTCTGAGCTGCGACTGCTGCCGCTGTAACCGGCACTCAAAGCTACAGCGCTGCTGCTTTTCTGCTCTCTTAGGCTACTAGGCTCTGGTTGCAGAATAAGCACATCAAGGCCATTCAGGCTTATTGCATTTACGTGACAAAAATAAATAAATAAATAAATAAATAAATAAATAAATAAATAACTGCAATAATTAAATACAATTATTATTATTATTATTATTATTGTGTATTCAATATTAAAATGATCTTAATTTTGATATTAAACAATCTTCATTGATTTACATGCAGTATAATTACAGGGGCGCAAGTTTGTTCTTGTCCACTAGGGGTCGCATATACAACAGAACACAGTGTCCCCCTAAAACACAGTATTCTCTGCATTAAATAACTATAACACATTTAAAGGAAAGTGCTACAAAAAAAAAAGGCAGGGATGTTTGATAATTACTGGAAGGTATTGCTGAAGGTATAGCCTGTACAATTAGTCATAGGGTTTAGTTAAGGCAGCTAGACTTCTTTTTGAGCCTGAAGACGTTTTACTTTCCATCCAGAAAGCTTCATCGGTTCTGACTGTAGATTTGAAAGACGGAGGAGTTATATCTCCTGGCCTGCAGGTGTGAACTGTATAAATTAGTGATTATAAATTTGTGCAGTTTCTCTGATTTCTTCTGTCATTTCCCACTAATATGGAGGTACATTTGTTTTAAAAAGATTTGCAAATATTAAAATGATATTCACAAATATATGCATACATTTACAAATATAAAAATGAAACTTAGAAATATATGCATACATTTACAAATATAAAAATGAAACTTACAAATATATTCATACATTTGCAAATATAAAAACGAAACTTACAAATAAATGATCTTATTCATATAAATAGATTGATTTGCATGTGGATTCTGCAATTGGAATTGCTTTACAGCATTTTGTGGACTCTCTCGATGAAGTAATTTTGAAACATTCCAACCACTTACTAGGAATGAGACGATTTAGCGTTTTGCGGTTTACCGCGATAATAAAACGGTGCAATTAATTTACCGCAAAAAGCTCCCAAATATCGCATGAAAACATTTTTAAATAACATGCATTATGCCGAATAGTAGACAAACTGGCATATTTGCGCGGAAGAAAAATAATGTTGCACCTGCAGAACATGTACGTGGCCAATGGCCACCGGAGGCAAGTTCGTGAAACTGTCATTTATGAGTAGGCCTAGGCTATGACCTGCGGTAGCTTGCTGTTACCGGCAGAGGAGAGATGCAATAGCCAAGAACACCTACAGCACAAATATTTCCTCTGACAAAACGGCTAAAACCACCAGTGTGGGAGTTTGGTTTTTCCAAAAATGACCTTGGTGTAAAAGCTGCCGGAAAAAAGTAGCCGTGAAGCGTGGTAACACTTCGAACATGACCAGTCATTTCAGTGACAACCACTCAGCTCTATACATTCATATGAAGGTAATCAGTAGGCTAGACGAGTTGAGATGGGATGAGGAGGGATGGCATCCCCTCTGAGACAAAAACGGTAAAAATCACCCCCCCTGTAAAAACGTCCACCCTCTGTTCCATCCCTTGTGCCGTTTTATCAATTAGTGTGGAAATTACTTCTTTTAAACACTGGAAATATAACTAAAATTTAAACACTTAAGGGGCTTTGCACAATGTAAATAAAATAGGCTACCTGCACCGTGAGCCAAAGCCAGAGGGCTCACGCGATTACTCATGACGTCGGACACAGTCTATGGTCGGAGGACAGTGGCGGTAGTTTGAAGACTGTGTGTTGTGAACTTGTGATTTTAACATCATGGCCAAGCGACGTGGACAACTAGGCTAGATCTGAGGGACTTCATATTAAAGAAGCGAGAAGTGACGTTTCAGGAGGTAAGTCAAGAGTCAGAAATATCAGTCTGTTGTGTCTTGTTCCCATTACTGAACCGCAGAGGGCCCAACCCAGCAAACACACTAACGTGGCTATTACGTGGCCGCAACGTGATTTTCCGACCAAGGTTTACGTTGCCGCCACGTTAGTTTCCAACATGGCCGCCACCGGAAAAGTGAAAGACGCCATGACGTTGCCGTCACGTTATTAACCATTACCACACCTTATCGGCGACTAACCGGCAACCTTCCTGCAACATGATTGCCACGTAATTGCCACGTAACCGCAACATTGTAACAGCTATAGGCAGATCTGCAGATGCAGTCCTCATTTGCCCACTTAGTTGGTTTAAAGGGAAACTTGGAGCTATATCAACTTAATCAAACCGTTTAGAAATCATTTGGATGATTAAATGATTTATTCCGGTGAAAATAGTGACTTTCTCCACTCGCCCTAGCATCCCCAGGCCGAAAACCAATCTTGCAACAATGGAACTTACCGTCCTTGTAAGAGAAGTGAGAAACAGGACACTCCTTTTAAATCGTGTTTCTTAACTTGTAAAATCCACATTGTTCTGCTGAACTTACGCTAACCGTATGGCTAGCTTGTAAACAAATACATGTGCTTTATCGTTACTTTTATCCACAGTTAATAAGAAATAGCAGGCACACTTTCTCCAGCAGAGGGGGAAATATAGCTAATCCTACCAAGGGGGGGCTTTCAGAGAAACAGAGTGACATTTCACATTTGATTATATCATTTATTGTAATTATTTGAAGTTTGCTGCTGCTGCTACCGGGTCTGCAAGCAAAGAAGAGAATCTTTAGTCAAAAAGTTCGAGAAGGGTCTGGCTGCAGAACTTGCACTCTCTGCCACTTGCACTCTCTGCCATTGTGTACCCACATCCACTTTGGAATGGAAACACGTCAGCTCCACTCTACGTCAGCTCCACTCCAAGACCCGCCTACTGATTCGCTCGCTTCTGATTGGTGGAGCTACGAAACAAGCCCTAGCGCCAAAATTTGACAGTAGTACGTACACACACCTCACCATCTGTGAAGAGACGAGAAATGGCAACGGAACTATAAGAAATAAGAATAAAGTTCAATAAGAACGTTAAATACATATACACTGAATTTGTAATAATGTTAAACGTTTACAACGGACCCTCTCGGATGTAATTGCTTTTGCTTGTGTGACAGTGTAGTCATTGATTGTGACGGTCGGTCTTTCAGGATATAATGTGTTAAAATGTGTTTGAGAGTCTGATCACTAAGTTGGGCCTTTTCTAACTTTCTATAAAAAAAAAAAACAACAACTTCGAACTAGACGCGTTTACTGCTTACTTAGTCAGCGGTGCGCTCGAATGACAGTGCAAGCCACTGGCAGTGATTAAACGCTCGTTTGGCGCGATGCTGAAGGCTACATTTGTGTGCAGTGGTTCACGGTTAATTTAATTGAGACCTAAACAATATGCCCGGGATAACCTTACTTTACTGATGAAGAATGCACAATAATAGCCTGTGTGATAGCGCTACATTCTGAATTACCTGCCAAATGAAAATTTCACGTCCATAAACTGAATTATGTGAAAGATTACATGGCTGAACTTAATGAAAAAACCATGCAGCCTACAGAACTTCCGAGTAACGTTAGGTCAAGTGCATATCATTGGCTTCAGTGTACTTTTCATTGGTATTGTGGACATCACAAAACGTTATTTTACCGTGGAATTGCGCCTAGTGCTTCCAAATCAGTAGGCTTAAACTTAGCCTACTTCATAGCCTACATATAGCCCAAAGATAGTATAGATAGTATAGAATAATGGAATAGGCTACAAGTTTATCACAGTAGCCTATTTCACATTTATTTTCAGGTAGCCTTAGACTCTCACTTGTTTCAGCCTGAAGCAGACCTCATTAACAAATAACAACCAACACATTTTCCTCAGAATATAACGTGTGCCAAATTACCCATAACTGCATGCAGAATGTAGGCTAAATAGTGTCTACCGCAGGGTTGTTTTTAGTCCCATCAAAAAAGACAGACTAATAACTAACGTTAGCAATGTTCATAGCCTACAGGTCACCTTGTAATCCAAAATATACGCGAAGAACGAATCATTACAGTCTCAGACTGACAGAAACATGCTGTTATAGCCTAGCCTACATCCCAAACAGTTCATTACGTTACATATTTAATTAGATTACCCAACTCCACCATATGCGTTACTATGCACATAATACCTTTGTTTGACTGTAGTGAATATTTGAAATGTCCATTTATAAATACAAGTAAATTATGATTAGGCTACCTGTCCAGGCATCTGCTTTCAAATAATTCTCCACTTTTATCCGTTCATCGTTCAATCTCCAATGTAAATCCTTTTCTTACGCAGACAGTTTTGTCACGCTGTAATTCGGATTCATACTGAGGTATTTTAGGTGTCGTCCTCAAAATGTTAGACTTTTTAAAATTATTATTAGCTGCAGATGTGTTAGCCTACTTAGTCCAGAGCAAGCATGCGATTCTGAAAGTTGGGATAGGGGAGCCGGCCAGGACACTTTTCGTTTAAAATGTCGTTTTTGCAGACAACGTTACAGATAGTAACATTTTTGTGTGAACAATAACTCACTGTCTCTTAAAGTCTTGTGTTAATTCATATAGATGGACGACAATTGTGGTGTAATGTATCTTTGAATAGAATTGGTCATTTGTTTCATTTGTCCCATTGGGTGGGACGTTTGAAACACTCGAGTGGGACAAATGAAACAGTATAAAGTAGGCCTAACCTTAAAAATTATCCCCTTTTTATGTGACATATCTTACAAAGACCCTTTTTAGTTAGGCCTACTAATGGTCAATGCTCAATTTTCAAGCAAGTTCTCGTAATATATAAGTAGCCTAGTTATCAAACAATCCTTGTTGCATTGGCTGCCATCGTCCTATGATTATCTTCATAGGCTATATTTCTAGTTTCATGCTTTGACAAAATATGTGACAAAGATCCTTTTTAGTCAATGCTGCTCAAACTTCAAGCAAGTTCTCATAATATTTAAGTAGTTATTAAGCAATCTTCGTTGCAAGCAAATTCACGCTGACCCCGGAATTATTACCGGACTCCCTTTAAACGAGCTTGGCTGCCGTCGTCCTGTGATTATATCTTCTTATTTCAAGTTGCTTTCATGCTTTATACTGAGAAAAATGTCTATACGTGATCATATTGAAATACTGGAACAAAATGTGGACTCGGACCGCAAAAAATAATTAGGCCTATGAATACAATTTTTACCCGACCTGCTTTCTTACCCGCATTTTTTAAAGTAGCTTAGTCTATTCTTTTGATTAACTTCGTGGCGTTGTTGGGCTATATAAAACTGACATTAGCCAAGGCTACTGATTTATAGGCATTTATAAGTAGCCTAGGTTAAGCTTATTAAAATTGTAGTTAGTGGGATTGTTCAGTTAAACGTGTTAGGGGAAACCGGGCGGCAGGTAATGCAGATGACGTCATAATGCTGGTGGCAGAGAGTGCAAGTGGCAGAGAGTGCAAGTGGCCGAGAGTGCAAGTTCTGCAGCCAGACCCTATTGAAAAGTTCGGGTAAGAGCACAATTTTTTAGTTTGTGGCCTCTTGTCCTGTGTGTGAAAGTGATGACCCTCAGTGGCCACAACCTTATCCTAATCTTAGCATTGTAAATGTCAGTATTTATTTATTTATTTATTTATTTATTTATTTATCTGTAATAGAGTGAAAAAAAAAGAAGATGAAATCATTCGAACCCTGCTGCATATTCTAGATATATATTTGAAGAAAACTTTGGTAAGTGTCAGACTCCTGTTAAACTGCTCATTTGAAAGATGGAAGAGCAGGAAGGTGCCAGGCAGTCGTGTCTCCAGGCAGCCCCACCTTTGCTTTGAAAATCGTGGATACTTTATCTTGATTTGTTTCAGATGGGCAGAGGGGGTATATTTCAGGGTTTCCCCTATGACAATTTTTTTGATACGTGAGCTGTTATAACTGCCGTTCTCAACTACGATTCTGAGTTGTTTGAACCGCAGGTATCTGTTTACAATTATCTTAATGAATAATGCAACAAGGACGAAGCATATAAACTGATTATTTATTTAGGCTACATAATGTACTGTAGGCCTACACAGCAGTGTAGTCTAATGTGTGCGAGTGGAGGAGACGCTGCGCATGACACATGTTGCATTTTGTAACTTTTGCAACTTAGTACACATTTTGTTCCTTAGGCCTACTTTGAAAAAAGTATATAGAATATTTCTGGTTATGGAATAGTTTTACTTACGTTTTATTGTGCTACATACTCGTGTGCCGAGCTTTCCCTTCTTTCCCTTCAGGCTGTAGAGCTTCCAAACCTCATTGGCTGCCACTGCCCGCATCACCCTCCTTACGCTACCTACTGGCGCATACTGGGATCAGAACACAACATATAACATATCCACTGTGCCTGGTGCTTGTGTGGTGTGACTACTGACACACTTACCGAATAGCACATCTTCCAGGACTGTGCGCCCAACTGAATTGGCAAGCCAGGCTGTGTGTAAGGCCACTCTAAAGCATTTGTCTAGTTGCCACTTCTGCAGTATTAATGTTGAGATCTGAAGAAACAAACATATAAAATACATTGTTACATAGTTAACTTGGATTAACCCATCACAGTGTCACATAATGAGATGTTTTCTTTTCAAACATTAAAAGATGAAAATAAATTGCCTAGGTTGATACCTTTTTTTTCTGCGGTGAGCTTGCAATGGTCTTCTAGGTACATGCAAATGAAAAAATATATCACATAGTTTAATTTTATAGTGTGACAATGATGTAAGCTATTACTTTCAATCTGATACAGTGGCATTACGAACATGGAGACACAGATGAACAAGGCATGTTTGTAAAGATTAAAACGGATCAAGAAAACGATGAATGTGTTGTTTTTATCATTAAACTAAGATGGCTTTTCTGAGACAGCTGGCTGTCTGACTGGCTTTAAACCGTGTATTCTGCATCTGAACTTGAATGTTAACACACACACAGGGTTATAGTAAATAACAGTAATGCCATTTTCTATCATAAATGAAAAATTCTTCAGTGTAAAAACATCCCGAACCTGAGCATTAAATCGCTAGTTTTCACAGCCGTTTCTTGGCGTTAGCCATTGCTACGCTTTATAGCCTTTTTGCTATCTAATTTTTCTTATAGACCTTGTTTGCCTCACTGACTTTGATGGCCTTTTGACTGTCAAACGTTAAAAATGTGTCTACTTTAATCTACTTACCAACAAAAGTCTATGAAACCAGTATTGGTAATCCATTGTGAATCGTACTGTAACGTTATTTAATCATAATTAGCCCAATGGTTTTGGCTGCTGCTCTCAGTTTACTATGATGCGCGAGCCCTCAGATTAGAATTGGAACAGCAAGCTTTAATTGTGTTCTCTACGCTGTTGTTCTAAACTCAAGTCAGGTCAAGGAAATGATCTGTGCATAAACCATTAACTGTGCAGTCAATTTTTCTAATGCACAAATATTTATGAAAATTATAAATATAAATGGCAAGCAGTCTGTGGCAAAAGGGATACCGCGTGTCTCAGGGGCTATAGTGCACTACTATGCAACAATGAACAGCAATAGATGGCAACTTCATGAAATGCAATACAATCAATTGTTAATTAAATATAACAATTTTGATTCTAGAGTACATATACTTACCTCTTTCACGCATCTTTATCCATCTCCTCAATGCTTGGTAATTGTCATTTGAAGCCAGCCACTCTCGGGTTGCAATGTTGTATGTAATGCACCACACTGTATGGCACCTTAAAATTATTTTGTATTATTCCTGTTAGATTTGTGATGCACATTGCACACCACAATGCCCAAGAATAGACACAAGGTCAACCTGGCAGGAGGACACCAGAAGCTGTTACTGCCACTGTACTTTGTAGAGCTGGCCTGTCTTGGTGCCCAGCAGTGTTGGACATTAGTGTTGGGACTATTTTTGCTTTGTGTGCAAAGTTGGGGAATTTGATTGCATGCCTGTAAAAAATCTCATCTGTCCCCACAGTGAATCAGTGAAATGACACAGTAAGTTAAAGAAACAGACCATACTGTGGTTGCTTTAAACAACCCAGTTTGGTCTCAGGTGCAAGTTTTTTTTTTTGTATTTCAAATACACTTGTTGGCTCTATTATTATGGCAACATTACCAAATGACCTTAGCGCCACGTTATGGCAATGTTATTTACACCACCAAACAGCAAAGTCACTAGTTGACCATAGCGCCACGTTATGGCAACGTTGCTCAAGTCACCAAATGGCAACGTTACCAAATGACCTTTGAGCCACGTTATGGCAACGTTGCTCAAGTCACCAAATAGCAACGTTACCAAATGACCTTTGTGCCACGTTATGGCAACGTTGCTCAAGTCACCAAATGGCAATGTTACCAAATGACCTTAGCGCCACGTTATGGCAACGTTGCGCAAGTCACCAAATGGCAACTTCATAGAGGCAACGTTGCGGCCACGTTGCAGGAAGGTTGCCAGAAGGTTAGGTCGCTGTGACCAACTGGCAACTTATAGGCAACGTGGCTGTTTAGTTTTGTGTTTGCTGGGTACTATGTATGTAGAAAAGGAGTTCATTAGTATGGAGTGGAAGAGAAGGAGAAGAATAAAGTATGTTAACTGCATGTCTGTCTGGAGGCTCTTGATTATTAGTTAGGATACCACATTTTGGCGACGAGGATGGCCGCTACTGTGCCTTTACCCTTCACCATTCCTGCCTTACCCTGGCGAACCTGTAAGCTTTCTGAGCCTACAGTGAATCTTTTCACAAACTCAAAAGAGAGAATACCTGTTAAAGGTGGCATGCAGGCCATAGTTAGTCGTGATCAGTAGTCGAGTTGAGGGGGGATGAGGAGGGATGGCATCCCCCCTGAGACAAAAACGGTAAAAATCATCCCCCCTGTAAAAATGTCCATCCCTTGTGCCGTTTTATCAATTAGAGTGGAAATAACTTATTTTCAACACTGGAAATATAACTAAAATTTCAACACTTAACAGGCTTTGCACAGTGTAAGTAAAACAGGCTACCTGCACTGTGAGCCAGAGGGCTCGCACGAATAGGCTACTCATGACGTCAGTGACGTCGGAGAACAGTGGCGGTAGGCTAATGTTTGAATACAGGGTTTTGTGAACTTATGATTTTAACATCATGGCCAAGCGACGTGGACAGCTCAATCTGAGGGACTTCTTGAGAGAGCGAGAAGTGGCGTTTCAGGAGGTAACGTTAAGTCAAGAGTCAGAAATATCAGTCACACTTTTTATGAATCAAACATGTAATTTAGGACATACTAACGATAACAAAAGAGCTAATGAATGTTAATTTGTAGTCTATCTAATGCGTGCCTCTCTATTTAGCAAGCTAGCTGAGTTGTGTTCATGTTAATTTTGATTTAGTTGACGTTAATTGACGTTAGCTTGTGTTTCTGGGATTCATCAGGTTTGAAGGTAGGCCTAATATTGATTTCATGTTCTTATTTTATCATTCTTTGAACATAAACTTCTCAGCTTTGTATTTCTGTACAGAATTATTTAAATATCCAAGTTATTGAAACCAGCTAGTTGTGTGATTACTGCCTCCTGATAAGATCCTAGAAATTCTGATGGCCCAGGTTGCTGTGTCTGTGTGACACTCAAGGGTTAGGTTACAGTGTGTGATGACAGGATCAATGACGTGTAACATCCACACCATGCATGTTTTTGGACAAAAAACACTGGCATATTCATTATGTTTCGCTTCAACAAAAATAAAAAAGTGTACACAGTTCATCAGCACAAAATGTCTGATAAACGAAAAATTCTACCATCCCTCCTGGTTTGATTTTACAACTCGACTACTGGTCGTGATGGACATTCAACTACAGGCTCATTCATAGTGGTAAAATCAGGCACTGCTTTGTTGGGACTAGATTAAAATTGCAGCACTGCATATGCATATTGAGGGAACCAAAGTTCTCCCATTAACCTGTTGAGGAGTACCATCACACATGTGTGATGAGCCGTGGCTGGTCCCCAGGGAGTACGATCACACATGTGTGATTAGAACATTCTCCAAACATAGAGTTCCATTATGACATGACAATGACCTGAAGAGATTTCTTATATGTGGAATCATGAGACTATAGAACATTCTGGTAGAATTCTAGAACAATAGGGGAAAATAATTCACTCCCCAGGGCACGGCATTGTTAAAAGAATTCACTCCTCAACAGGTTAAGACTCAGAGAATTAAAGCAACACTAAAGAGTTTTTAAGACCTTAAAATATTTTTTTCAAAATCGTTTTGGTGGTCCATCAACTCATAACAGTATGAACGTTACCTTCTGCATCTGCTCTGGAGCCCTCTATTGGCTGTAATAGCACTAAACAAGTTCGCCCTGTCGGGTCCAGGTTCTGTAGTCCAAGTAAAAACTACAGTCGATTGGCTTTGCGGCCAGCCATAGGTTGGAGTATATCTAGAGTTGAGCTGCCTCGACAGATATATAACGGGAGAAAACGCGGTTGTGTTTGAATTGCAATCATGCGGCAGAAGGAGAAAAGAAAAGAAGGAGATCTGAAGAAGCAAAAAAAAAAAAACGGGAACCAAAGTGAATATTGGTCCGGCTTTCATTTGTTGGTGAGAGCTGAAGGAGGCTACACATTGCAAAACGCATGGTGACCTAGCTTTGTTGCTATTAGACTTGTAAGTAATAATGGTATATCCGACAGTATTCATCATTGATTGTTTTATCTATCGATTAGCCTGTGATGGCTACAAACAGTGGATGAGTCTTTGTGTTAGTTAAGGCGCTAACGTGGGTAATGCTAGGTACGTTTCCTAGTTGTTTATAGCTTTAGCGCTTTTGAAAGCTTGCCATCATCCGTAAGTTGTCAACATATTTATATGTGAGTCGGATATTTCATTGTGAAACTAGTGGATTTAGAAATTAAGTGAAAATTGAGTACACATCCATGTTACGGTTGTAAGTGTAACGTTACGCATGCAATCTGATGGGTTAGAAGCTATCTATTTTGGCTTTAGAAACTACAGTTTTGCAGTCTGTTTAGCAAATCTTAAAAAATATTTTTTTCCCGTTGTGGTTTCCCGTTTGTGGTTTAGCATGCATATAATATATATATTATATGCATGCTTAATTATTTACGACGGCAGTAATTCCGGTTTTAACCTGTAGATGGTGCGATTTTGAAACTCTTTAGAGTTGCTTTAAAATAGAGTACAAATACAGGATTCGGCTTATCCTGACTCAGCAGATCCTGCCTGGTTCAAGCGGGCAGGGGGCGGAGCCTTCCCCCTGGACAAAGGACAGGGACCCATCTGGCGGTGGTGGGGAGGGAGGTGGGGATTTCGGACACTGAGCCTGCTTTCACTTAGAGCTTTCATTTCTTTCAACTACCAGCGCTGAGGGTTCTCCTACTGTACAGACAGTATCTGCTGCTCCATGTGAAACAGCACAGACTGCACCTGAGATTCCGGCACAAGAGATTGGATGTGCAAAAGGATTTGTGCATAAAATTGAACTTCATCAAACCCAATGCTGTGCCAGTACAACAAAAACTTAAAAGGCTGCCTTTCACTGTGAGGCAAGCTATGTCAGATGAGCTTAAAGATCTTCAGGAAAAAGGCGTTATAGAACGCACTGACACTGCTCCATGGGTCTCTCCTATCGTTGTGACCCAGAGAAAGGATGGAGGGAAACTGCGGCTGTGCGTCGACCTCAGGGAACCCAACAAAGACATTGGCCGGGTTTCCCAGATTCGTTAAGAAGCTCTTAACGCTAAGATCTTCTTAACGAATCTGGGAAACCCGGCCATTGGCAGTTATAGCTACCCTTCACCCCACATGGACGAGTTGTTTTCTGAACTGAGAGGAGCCACAGTCTTCTCAACCATCGACCTTGCCTCTGCTTACCATCAGATGTTACTGCATCCAGAAAGCTGTGATATCACAGCATTTATCACACATGAGGGTCTTTTCCGAGGGTCTTGTCCAAAGATGGTCTGCAGCCAGACAGAGGGCAGATCAAAGCCGTGGCCAATGCACCGGCTCCACATGATGCAACCTCTTTGCGATCATTCTTAGGTCTTGCATCATGGAACAGTAAATTTATCCCCAATTTCTCTACCGTCATTGAACCACTACGGTCAACACTCAGGGAGTCTACAGAGCAGCAGCTCAAATGGACTGCTGGAGCCGAACACAGTGTTGCGGAAATTAAGAGATTAATTGTTGAGAGCCCTGCACTAGCACTACATGACCCGGCACGGCCCACATATGTAACTACTGATGCGTCTGGTTGCTATGGTGATGGCGCTGTACGATGGCTGCCGTTAGCCGTACCTCCACTTCATTTTTCGCCCTCTCTGGGCTTTTTATGTTTTTCTTTTTCGTGCAGATCGGCTGCTGTCCAGTGGTCTCCGATGCGATGTCGTCCCCCACTTGGTGTCGCTCCTGTGTCCCGGCTTCGGCTGTGAATCCACGACCTCAAAGTCATCTCAGCTCGCCTTCTGCATGGATCCTGAGTCCTGTTTGTTTGTATGGACTGTTTATGTACAGTGGCTAAATGGCAATGGCTATTTATTTTGTTTTCTTCTTTCCCTTTATTTAATCTTCTCTTCAATGCAATTTCACTGCATGTTTTGCGTTAGTGACTCATGTATGTGACAAATAAACTCCTTGAATCCTTGATTAAGGACTGGGGGGTGTACTTAGCCAGTTACAAGTGGACAACACAGAGAGAGTAGTGGCTTTTGCATCCCGGACACTTTCTCCTGCTGAAAGAAAGTATTCCACCATTGAGCGGGAAGCACTGGCATGTGTTTGGGCAACAGAAAGGTGGAGAACATATCTGTGGGGACAACATTTTGTACTACGTACAGACCACCAAGTTCTCACTACATTACTGACATCCAAGGGCACAGGCCGTGCGGGACTGCGAGTCGCACGGTGGTCGGCACGTCTGCTTTGCTTCTCCCACGATGTAGCTTTCCGCCCTCTGAAACAGAATGTGACAGCTGATTGTTTGTCCAGCCTACCATTGCCTGAAGAAGCGGAAATTAAACCAGACATAGTGGCTACTGTCGTTATGGACTCTTTACCTGCCATGTCCTTGCCTGAGTTCACTGCGGCATGTGAAACCTGTCCTGAGTTGACTCAATTACGACAGCAGATAGAGAAAGGTTGGCCAAAATGCAGAAAGAATGTGACAAATGAACTGACTTCATACTTTACACTCAATAAAGATAATTCTGGTGTGATGATAATGGTAGCCTACTCAGCATATTTTGACTACACAAATACAATTGCGGGAGTGGTAAATAGACTGCTGTAAAGCACATTAGTCGCGTTTACATGGACACTTTTTTGTCAGTGAGATGAAATTTAATCAGATTAAAAGAATCCAACCAAACTGTTTACATGAGCGCCAAATAAAGAGATCCGCGTTTGTTCCGCGTTTACATGTTCCAGTTATTTAATTTGATTATCCATTAAAGACAAGTGCTACAGCGTGGGCCTATTCTTGTACGGAAAATAAAAAAAGCTGTTTGAACCACTGAGCTACTACCTGCATGCCACTAAAGGCACTCTACCTGCATGCAGCTTCTACTTGTTCATCCCGCCCTCGTCGCGTGACGTCTCTAAGGCTACCTTGAACCATCCCGCCTCCGTTGCTTCCCACTTGTTTATATTTTTGAAACAGTTTAGGTAACAGTTCACATAATGATTGGGCGGGATTCTCCGATAAGCGCGCAAGTCTGTTTTTACACGATTTCATTTAAGTGCCTTTGTATTGCGCGTATTCTGCACTTTTCATGCCCGTCCCTCCTACAGCGTGTAAAATCGTCGAAATCCAGGCAGGCTTGCGAAAGGGGCGTTTCTAACCCAAAATGAAGGCAGTCTCTGTGCCAAGGTGGCTATTGGGAAAATACGGAACAAGGACTTTCAGAATAACCATGAATATGCGTGATAGCCATAACTTTAAATTTCAATAGAGTTGGCAAGTGAACCACGTCATTCTGTATGATGCGGGTTTGCATTTTCCTACTTCCGGTTCCTAAGCAAAAACCCCTATGGGAAAATGAATGGCTCAAATAACAAAACAACATATACAACAAATATCGCAGTGTCTGACCTACGAGGACCTAGGCATTCGTTTTTCATCAAGAAAATGAGTAGCAACATAGTCTGGGTGTGCTTTTTAGACGCATTGTAACGATGATAAATTAATGTTGCTATCCCTCTGCTAACAGCGAAAAATTAAGGACTACATGGAGTTGTCTCTTACCTTTGACGTCATTTTCCAAAACGACAGTAAAATGATTTAAAATGCAATATGTTCTTTATTTACAATGATTCAGTGTAATTTACAACGATTACAACGGTCAACAATTGGCAAATCTTTCACAAAGCTTGTTTTAAAGGTCTCCTTCCAAAATAAACAGTTTAAGACTTAATGTTTTTACATTACCATAGGTAAGCCCAAGTTGTACTTCTATGCTCAACTTCAAAATGCTCTCCTACCCCTGTAGTCTGTATTCTCCTGTGATAGAAAACTGCCAGGAAAAACGAGCGAATCGGAAAAGCTGTACAAATGTACGTCAATTTGAACATTAGCTATGCAGTTAACCCGCCCTTAAGAAACGTTAGGCTGCCTGCAGACAGACCCACTAGACGGAGCGTCACAGTGTTGTTAGCCAATCAGAGGTGATACATTTGCATATCATTAAAATTCATAAGAATCCTCTCGAGCTATCCCTGCTCTCGTTTTCACCTAACTAAAATAGCTTGAAACAACACAACCACAGCATATTTTTTGTCGAAACCAACTCTCATGACATTATGTTAGATAAGAGATCACGACAAAAGTAATGAAAATACGATGGAATGAGATCTTTGAAAAACTGTGGGATGACATGTCGTTGAGTGCGGTTTTGTATAGCTCTGGTTACCATGACGTCTGGGCTAAGTGCCGCTAACTTGTAGTCAAAAGGGCTTTCCGCTTTAGCCTAGTGATAACAACATCTTATTTATTTTGTCATTTGACTGCAAATTTGCAAACCCATTGTCCATAACATGTTTTTTTTAACATCCTCCATCCAATGCGGAGGTCGTCTACTCACGTGCTTTTGCTCACACCTTATTTGAGATGGAGCTCCAAAATTAACATTGGATTTCCCATAGGGGAAAAACCTTAGGAACCGGATGTCGTGAAATGCTAACAAGAAAAACTACAGGCTTCCGGGTCACTTGCCAACTATAGGCATGACATGACAAGATTAAGGCCTCAGTTACACGGAAAAACGCAAAAGTACCGTTTCGTTTTCACTTTTAACTCCACGTTTAGAGGAGCGTGATTAAAAATAGTTTGCTATTAATCTCCAACCTGTATTACTCTCATGTATCATTCTTGTAACTTGCTGGAATGACTCTTCTAGTGAAACTAGTGCAACTAAAGCAAGTTGAATGTCCATCGCAGGGATTGCTATTTTGCTCTTCTAGCACTGGGTAAGCATGTCACTATGTTAGGAGAATCGAAGTTTTGCGTTTTCAATCATTTACATGATGACGGAAGAGTGGAGTGTTTTCAAGTTTTCCACTCTGGAGGGGGTTTTAATTTTTTTGCGTTTTCAACCTCCAAAAACTACGTTTCCGTCTAAACGATAGGGCGAAACGATATAATATTTTGCGTTTTTCACCCGAGTATGTCTGTGCCTAGGCTATCAAAGTCAAATTACGGCTACAAACCAATTGACACAATGACATATTTCAACCAGCGCAAAAGATTTGCGAATTCCACAAAATAATACAATGTAATTGAATTCATAAACTGGATGCAATGCCAATGACAAAATAACAAATAATTTAGCTTCTCAACCAGCGATAATCATGTGCTCCTGCTACCTCAGCCTGTTTGATCCATGGAAGACAGGGAAGAGGATAAATAAATAGGCCGAAGACTTTAGTCACACACCACACAAAAACAAACTCAGTCAATGCGATACCATTTACAAATTGCGCACTTAACATGTCAAACTACTACGAAATCAGTTTTTGTACTCAGGTCATGCCTTGTCATCGCTTCAACAAACAAATTATTCCTAATCTGCACACGGCCATCCTCCCCCCAAAACCCCCTCAACAATTACACACAATTACATAGCCAATTATGTCAAATTTGATTTGAGCGACACGTTCATTTGAACTAGGACTACTTTATTTAAATCAATTATCCCATTTACTGATCATGAATCTTCCCTGTATCCGCTGTTGTTTATTGGCTAAACCGATTAACAAATTGATCGCCAGGGTACGGCCCCATTTAGAGTATAAAGGGCAGTAAAACGTGAACAGAAAATTAAGACAACGATGGCTACGTCGACCCGCAGCCGAAAGCCTAACTTTACAGAGGAAGACTACAGAGGAGGTTTTGGTGAAATGTGTGAAGAGGCACCACAAGGTGTTATATGGTAAGGGGGCACTGAAGGCAGATCCGAAGAGAAACGCAGCGATTTGGTCGCAGATTTCTCTGGATGTGGCTTCAGTAGCCAGATGCAAGCGTAGTGTCCCTGACTTAAAACACAAGTGGCAAGATATCAGGGGCGCTGTAAAAAGCAAACTCGCTGCACATCGAAGGAGTATCAATTTAACAGGAGGTGGGAGCCTTTCGTCCCCTTTGAACCTTACTGTATTGGAGGAGGAGGTGGCAGTGGATGTGGAGTGGATACCGATGAAGGTGGGTCAGGTGAAATTGTCATTTTTACAGTGGTCGTTTTTCCCCCCCCATTTTTTGGTGAATTTACTCCAATCTATTAAGCAACATCGGGATAAATAATACAACCAAACATAATGTGGTCTCAAACATTTATTGTAATATATTGGCCTTTCAAACAGTTGCAGCTGGGCAAAGCCTGGAGGTTTCCTCTGGAGAACAGACCATAGGTTGGTAGATTACTTGTTGGTTGATGTTCTACCTGTAGAGAACATACTAATTAATGAAATTGTGTGTTTTAGATCACGAACCAGTAGACCTGTCTGTGGAAGGCAGCATGACTGAGGAGACTAGAGACTCTAGAATCTGTGGAGACCGAGCCAGAGCCAGAACCAGAGTAGGAACCGCAACCAGAGGACGACCCTCGCCGAGAGTACCTGCGGCTGATTGGAATGGAGGAGGAGAGAATGGTGGAAGAGCGTGTGGAGAGGGCCCGCCAAGATCAGTTCCGACGGTTCGTCAGGGACACTTTGACCAGCATAGACGGCCACCTCAGTAATATTAACGGCGCGCTGCAAGAGCTGGCTGAGGTGATGGGGGGCCGCCATCCCAGAGTAAGAGGTGTGAGACGGCCTTAAAATCAAATAAAACAATTTATTACATTTTGCCGTCATGTCCTTTTTTGCAATATGTTAATTTTGTAATATTGAACGTACCTAAAATGCTAATCAACAATTTGTTGCACTTGTGCTGCACTCCCCGCTGGCAGATCCTCGGCCAACTCAAGTCGTCTTGCTGGTTTTCCAGCATAACGGGCATGGGCAATCTTCTGCCAAAGGCCATGTTGTGGAGCATGCAGTATACAGTGGTCACGCGGCATGCTTTGGCCGGCGTTATTAATAAGCTGCCACCGGATTCGTCTTGACACCTGAAGCGACTTTTTAAAACGCCAAATGTGCGCTCTATCACGCTCCTGGTGACTGCATGAGCATGATTATAATGACCTTGCGCCTCGGTGGCCGGGTTTGTGAATGGGGTCATTAGCCATGGCAAAAGTGGATATCCACGGTCCCCTGTAAAAAAAAAAAAAAAAAAGGTTAGGGATTGTTAGACTACACAAACTAATCATTGAAGATTATTGCCTTTACTTACCCACCAACCAGGCATCTTCACCAGCAAGTGTGTCCATTTTTTGCCACAGTGAGGAGTTGCGCAAAATATAGGCGTCATGGGCCGACCCAGGGAATTTTGCACAGACACTTAATATCTGCATATTAGGACCGCACACAACCTGGACATTTATACTGTGTCTTCGTCTACGGTCTCTGTAGACGTTCTCATTAATGGAAGGGGCTCTGATTGCAACATAAGTACAATCAATGGCCCCCACCACACTGGGGAATCCTGCAATTCTGTAGAACTCCCCCTTGAATCTACGTCGTTCTGCAGGCCATTCGGGTGAAATTTATGAAGTGGCTGATGTGTTGCAGCATAGCGTCAATGAACTCAGACACCTTGACACAGATGAATGAATGTGAAATGTGGAGGACGTCACCAGACACTCTCTGGAACGACCCAGTTGCCAGAGCCGACAGCAAAGTTGTGACCTTGATCTCAACCTGATCACCGGCAGGTTTTGTGGGTTATTACTGCGGCAGCATAGCTGTTCGTCCAGAAGTTGGCAAAGGTAAACGATGGCCTCAGGGTCCAGACGAAAGCGCTGAATGCATTCGGTGTCTGTGAGTCCCAGGATGTCAAAACGAGGCCGATAAATGCGTGGCCGGTGTGCTCTGCGTGCTCCTCTTACTCTTTCCCACTCATGCAAGAGTGCAAGCAAGTGCAGGACTGGCATTTTGGTTTTAGATTTTTAGAACATGGTGGAAATATGCTCTTATTTATACTCGTATTAATTAATTGACACGTTTTTAATTGAACAAATTGAAGAACAGGCAGTTGCATAATATCATGTGATGATGTTGTCTGATAAGTTATTATGGTTGTGATAAATGCAGCTCAGGAATAATGATGAACAATGTAATATAGAATGTGGCAACCTTAACTTTGGCATGTTCGAGAAATAAATGTTCAGATTCAGAGTGTAGAGAATTCTGACTGGGCGTCTAGTCTTCTATCAGACTTCCGGAGGGCTCGGTCATGCCTTGTAGGATGTGTATTTTCAACCTTCTAAGTCTTATACTTTTTAAAATATTGCAGTTTAGGCCACACCAATAAAATTAGTTGGTTCTCGGATTCGCCGCTTGAAAAAAATGCAAAATGAAATAAAAATAAAATTGAATCGAACTCACACGAACATAAAAAACACCGTGGCTGATAGCTATAATACTGAAAAAAACATCATGCTGCGTTCACGTGACTTCGAAAACCAAATCGCGCCTTTCACTTCAGAGCGCAAGAGACAAGAGACATGATATGAGGAAAGATGCCAGTGGAACGGGATTCTGCTATAGGCCAATGTTTGCAATTATTAGAATATTTGATCAGAAGAGAAAAACATTTGACAAGTGCATTGAAATTAAAGAGGATGAGAACTTTGCGCAATTGTACTCACGGTGCCGAGAGCAGTCTGCTTGTGCAACTCTGTGGAGGTGAGTTTGATATTTCATTGATTGAGAGGCAAAAAAAAAAAACCATTCAAAGTATTTCGCCATCAAAATCAGTGAATAAATAAATGAATAGCATGTGCCTACACACTCACATCCTCGCGCGCGCACACACACACGCTTCTGTTTCTCATGCAAAAACGTCTCTTTTCTAGATTGCACATTGATGAATATTCATCTCCGTTGCGCTGATCAGTGAGTTTTAGTCACTATCTAATTGCTATCTGGTGAATCAATGCGATTTTGACGTTCTAATGCCCTGTGATGAACTGTGACAAAATGAGTTTGAACGTAGGCTACAGGAGGTAGCCTAGTCTACATTATATGTCATACCTCAATTCCACAACCAGCCTGCTTGGTGCTTAGATTCACAAACTCTTAAATAAATGACAAACCGTCAAACCTTACATAACATAGAATGACAGAATTATGAATTTTTGTACATTGCCTTAAACCTGCATGACAAAAAGTGTGCTGTGAGGTGTGAAAGTTAAGTTTATAAATTAGGCCACATTTAGTTTTTCCTAATCACATGAGTAAATGTCTTTAACCTTTAAGAACGTGGGTTTTTAATTTTACAACGAACTCTGCTGGGTGGGGGTTTTTTTGGCCCGCTCCACGACAGTTCTACAGTAACATTCTATAGTCATTGTTAAGGCAGCCAGGAAATAAAGAGTGGTAGCCTAGCTTGAGTTGTTTCCTATTTCCCCCTTTTAGTGTTACTAATACTGCATTCTTTAAACCATTAAAAAAAATAGGGTATTTATACATTCTATAAATTGAGAGGTGGCCCTGTCTAGTCTGCTTCACGCCATCGTTGAAACGCAACATCCAATGAATTTATGTCAATTTTCTGGACAATGGCAGCTGCTGCAAGCAACTGAAATTACCTTTGTTTACCTTTGTAATTATTGATTGCAATTCGCATGGAATAGTTTGTTGTCAACCACTTCTTTCATCTGCATAGGTATTGCCACCGGTAAGTGGCTTAATATTTTCTTCATTTATAGATCATATGCCTTCAAAACATCTTAAGTTGCAGATGTAATTTATAGCATAAGTTGAATTGAAGTTTTAGCTTCTACATGTCGTTTATAATAGCACTAGCGCTAGTTTCCTCTCATATTTTCAACTGAAGTCTCGGCATAAAAAAATGTTGGTTGTGTAGACAACTTTGTAAAGCAATTTACGTTGGGATTATTTTAATATCGAGAGTTGGTGGGAAACCACGAACGTAACACAGCATTGTGAGATCACAGTGTATCACCGGTGATAAAAAGTCGTGGGCAGAGAGATAGATTATAAACTATTGGACGTCGTCTACCAGATGAATTTCGCCTGGCCATATTGTACTCATTCAGAACCGTTCTCTCAAATGAATGGAAACTTTGAGGTGCCGATATCATTGTAGATGATGGGGATGCTACCTTATTGTGTAAATAAATAATGGGATTAAGTACAGCTACCTGCACAATTCTTGTGCATTCGTGTTGCAAACGATGCAACAAACTATGTAACCAGTGGAGTGCAGCATAGCTCACCAGAGCTCGTGAGTCAACGTTATATTTTTTAGCATTTTAGCATAGATGCTAATAAGTATGTATATATCCCTTTGTCTTTAGCCCTTGCTGGCTGTAAAATTTGACTGAACAATGAATAAAACATAAACTACTGTTTTAGATAGTTTTATTGTGCTTGCAATGACTAACATCCAGAAGTAGAAAGTATATCAACTTCAGCTTCAGCCACCCATGTTTACTGCCTGCCCCAACCATAGATAAAATACAGTGTGGCCACACAAATATAACTAAAACGAGGTTTGTACGTTTTGGAAATAAGAAAACGTCTGTGGTTAAATTGTTTTAAATTTTTCAGTCTCTGCAAGGAGTGACATATTATTTTATGTTATGTTCACTGGCTAGCAAATGCTAACCCACTCAGTGTCATTATTATGCTGCAATCGGAACGCTCATGTAGCAACATTCTAAACACACCGGTGTGACGGTACGCGTTTTGCCACAGCCAGGGGCGTTCTTAACTGATTCTGAAGGGGAATATCAGCCCTAAGAAGATGATGATGATTTGTTTGGTGACCACGCTTCAGATGCGTCCCTGCCTAGCAATGGCGCAGCTGGACAACGTGAGAGTGTAGCCCTACACCAAGCACAAACTTTAGATCCTTTGCCCAATGTCTGTGGTGGGAACAATGTTTCACGGGGTCAGAGTGATCATCAGGAAGTTAGCAGGTGTGTTAGTGGTGCGGGGAACGAGGCTGGAAGTAGCGGAGTTCAGTCTTTTTACCGCGGTAGCCATGTAGCTCCTTTATATTCCGACCGTATGTTTGCGGCACTGAATCATACAGCCCCTTTGTCTTCCGACCGTAACCGCGGAGACAGTAACGTGGTGTAGCCTTTGTCTTGTGCCAATGAGGTTAGACGAGGTCGAAGTGTTCATAGGAGAT
>JAGFZM010000914.1:0-45145 GCA_017657215.1 Limnothrissa miodon
ACTAATCACTCCATGAGTAGCACTTTTTTAAAACCAGTGTTTTAAGGATAGAAACAACACATGCCCATTGCTAGCCATTTTAAAGGCAGGCAGAGGCGATTCTATATTTCCCAAATAGCCGAGACAGGAGCAATCATCAAGATTTTGGTGTCAACCACTTTATTTCATTTTAGACAACCTGTGAAAGGGGCTCAATGTGTTAAAAACCGAACTATCCCTTTAACCTACTTGTATATGTTATAGGTTCAGAATGATCGACGTAGGCGGCTATGGGCGCAACGGTGATGGAGGTACCCTTTCCAATTCAGCTTTTGGGCAGGCCCATAGAGATGACACCCTAGACCTGCCTGCTGACTCTCCCATCACTGGAGCTGAGCATCTTGGCCGCAGTCTATAAAATTATTTTATTGGTCTGCACTCGCAAAATATCGCTCTTCATTTGCATAATATTGAACGCTGCTGAACTTTTCCCACCGGCACCGCTAAAATCGCTGTTCAACGTCACAGCCAACCGTCTCCCATAGGCGCGTACACAGAAGACCGCTCCGCGCTTGCATGTAAAAGCTGCATAAGACACAGAGTCGCTCTTCATCCCCAACTGTGAATCCAAACGCAAACGCATCATCATACTTTCTTTTTAGTTGACTTTACGGGGTTTTTTTTGTCCGCCAATCTTATTCTCATTCTCGCCAAATGTTGTGGCTGTCGCCCATATGCACCGCAAATACAGCATACCCCAACTTTGCACCACTGCTTGTATCAAATTCGTAAATTTTTTAACCATTAGACGTAATACCGGTACACACTTTGTGTAGCCGTTGTGTAGCCTAAGTCGCAATTTATGCCGACATCTATTATTAGGCCTATTTGTCTCAATATGGTTTCAGGCAGGCTTAATTTCTATCTTTTAATGTGTTTAAGGTGTTTACATGCTAATTATGAATCCATTGTGAGTGGATGCTCTTTTGTTGAGTAACCTTTAATAAAGACAGTCATAAAATGCTTGTTTTATTCTGATTCCTCGTGCCCCACCTGCAGTACCTCTGCGCCCCACACTTTGAGAAACGCTGACTTAACAGCAGGGATGAGCAAAGATTACATTTAAAGAACTTATCGAGCCACATTTGTCAGCAAGGACAAAGAGAGTAGCCCAAATCCACTGTCAGTTCCATAGGCAATTGATGTGAACTGTGCATTGCATTTTAGTGTATCATGTGCAGGACGGTCATGCAAATAAAGAGTCTGCCCTTGTAAATGACATGTAAATTTCGCACATATGACACATTGGGGCTGAACAGCACACTTAAAAGTATAGTTCGGTTTTTAACACTTTGAGCCCCTGTCACAGGTTGTCTAAAATGCACCTGTCTTAGATTAGATATACTTTATTGATCCCCAAGGTGGAAATTCAAGATGGTGGAGTCACCTTGGCTGCTACATCACTGTGCAGGTTGTATGATTATGTGATATGTAACACTGTTGTTGTATGATGATGTGATATGTGTACGCACTAGCAAATGTCACCAAACAAAATCCCGAATGATGACGCGTTGTCATTTGGCAATAAAGTATTAAATTGAAAATTGAGGTTCAGGGATGGTTCTGGAGGGGGGCCCGTCCCTGGAGCCTTCTTTAGGAGCTGGGCCCTCTATTATCGGCACCTGTGATGTGCTGTTATTTACATGAAAACTTATTTCTACAATTAGCATTAAGGAACCAAGTTACTTGTCTTACAGTATGTCTGTATGTCTGATTCTCATTAATCCAGGTTATAGTAGTCATAGTGTTCAGTTAAGGCAACTGGACTTCTTTTTGAGCTTGAAAAAGTTTCACTTTCCATCCAGAAAGCTTTGTCAGTTCTGACTGATGTTGGAACCATGAGCTTGGCCCAACGCATGAGACCAACACCATCAGGTCAGCATTCAGCAGTACATCTAGAGAAGGGACACTCCTTTGAAGACAAGGATGTGCACATCTTAGACAGAGAAGACAGATGGTATGAGAGAGGAGTAAGGGAGGCCATCTACACACATCTTGAACATCCCATTAAGTTTGGACCCGGGCCAAAAAATGAATTTAAAATGTAAAAATCACAGGTTTATAAAAATATGAATGCTTTAAATTAATGTAGCTTGACTCATGTTCTGCTAGTATTAGAAGTTTGTGTAAGCTTTTTTGGGTGGTTTGAGATGTTAAAATTATAGGTGGGAAGATGCAAAAGAGGGAAGGGGAGAAATGGAAAACTCCCAACGTTAAGAGTCTGGTATTGATCCTGTTGAGTTAACTAATACAACGTATAGTTTTCTAGCTAGTGGGTAGATTGAACACCAGTCTTTTAAAATTAAATGAAGACAATGCGGAGAGGAGTTAGCCAAGCTCAGCAACAACAAAGCTATGGTAACATTATTTTATGATATTTAAACATATCTTTATTGTCTGAAACCACATAAAAATCAATTGAAACAGTATGGGCCATTTGCTGTTTTTATGGGTCATCTTATATCAGAGAAAGCCCGAGCAGCTGTCTGTTGATGTGAGGTATGTATTTGGTAGCCCAAAGTTACATCACAAATTACAAAGAAGCAAATACTGCCACTGGTCAGAAAGCATAGTGTTGAGGAAAAAGGCATGTGTGAGATTAGGCATGTCTTGCCAGTGCCTCACAATACATGCAATTAACAAAGCATAGCTAACCCCAACCTCATCCCTTTAGTCTAGTGATGGCAAGATGAGGCTTTGTTGAAGCTTTTCACCAAAATGTGTTGCAAAAAGGTTCATTTCATGAGGCCTCACTTAAGTTTCAAATGCTCACTAAGGCCATCTAGTGGTGAATAAATATAACAGGAAAAATTGCACCATGCTTATTTAAGGAAGTTTCAGGCACTTTACCAATTGTGGTACATTTCTATAAATACTGGAAATAATAATATATAATTACATTATTACTAATAATATATAATTATATATTTCAATTATAATTGGGAGTGAAATTATTGTGATCAATGTACAAATCTGATAAAGTGCTTTCGTAACTTTGTCTCATTTTGATAAATGGAGAGCAGTGAAGAGTTGTTTTTGTAATTGGCGAGATTAAAGCCTCTATGTGTAGGATCGTATCAGAATTCCCCATCTATCGGCGAAGTGGTATACTGCATACGTTTGAATAAAATGTATTAGCCCTCCCCTTCCCACAATCCTAATTTCTTGCTACGGAGGCCGAACGCTCACTCGCTCGCTCTTATCTCAGTTTCTGCTACTCAGTCTCTGAGCGGAAACACGAAAGGCGGAGCTGAATATACGATACTGCTCTCCCCTACAAGAACCCGTACTTTTGAAAATGGCGGCGCAAAATGGATATTCTTCTTTGGTCCCCAGCCATATCTATATATAAATGGAAATTACCAAGTTTACCGGAACACTACAATTTATTCATGGAGGTAATTACCATCATTTTACATTATATTTTTAAAATAAAAAATATATTTTTAATAAAAGACAAAGATAAATTGAAGATAAATCCTACACATAGAGGCTTTAAGTGACAAAAGTTAAAGTGAAAGTACTTTAGCAAGTACAGTGGTTTAGTGCTTTCTGCATAACATGGGGGCCATGGGTCTAACTATTTTTTATTTAAACATAGCAGTTTCTCCACAACTTTTGGGCACACAAGGTTTCTTTTTTGAAACAATTTCTCCAGTCTTGGAAAAATGCGCTCTCAAGGAACTGTTGAAGCTGGTGTACACTACGGTAATGCCTCAACATGGATGAGGTGTTGTTACTAACACTTTCGCACAAATTTGACATTTCACCTATGGATATATTGTATAAGTAATTTCAACATATAACTACATTAAGCTACTGATAATATCTTTACATGTTAAGTAACACCGTCTAGCCTTTTAAACTATTGCATAACCCACCTTATTGTGAGAAATCTGATCAAAGTACTCCCAAACAGGCAAAAACTTCCTCTTCTTGTTTATCTCCATTGTTAGTCTTAGTAATGCACAAGTTGCAATCCACCGCAAAAAAACACTTCTGAAAAACTGTCTCCAACCACTGACAAAAACCCACAAGCGCAAATTCTTCATGCGACATCTTTATAGTTCAGATGTCCCACCAAAATCAACCTAGATTTAACGCACTAGCATGGACACCGAGGCCTCAAACATCATGTGATCTCTCCATTTTGAAACACTCCTTGATACAGAGCGTCGGCTAAAAATGACGTGAAATGCTCGAGACTTAATTCGAAGTCTCACTCATCACTACTTTAGTCCAAATAGTCAGAAATAAAATTTATTTTAGTGCAAGTTGTAGTTCTGCATTTGTTGCTGTGCATTACACAGGGGAGCTGAAGTTCTTAATAAAAGTAGACATGGTCAATGTACAGGTCATCCTGGGCACGGTGTGCAGTTCTTGCTCAGCCTACAGGCTCAGGCCCATTATCAAACTTTGCGCCTTGGTTATTCCACACTGCCTTCAAAGGAGAGCAATCGTTCTTTTTTGGGTTGAATTTGTATTTGTAGAAATGCATAATATGCAATAATATTTATTGGCATTACTTACTGTAGCATGGAGGAAACTGTACACAAACTGTTTCAAGTTGCGCAAAACACGAAATAGATGTTTTACAACAGCTCTTCCCTGGCAAATTTCAACTACATGATTAATTCTTCAGCCATACTTAGGAGATTCTTTGGCCTATAGTCCTAAAGTGGGGTAGTGATCTATTGTTCAAGTGAAACTACAATTGACTTGCCTTATGGGATGCGTCCGTTCCAATCTATGGAGGGTTTCAAAACTCCTTGGTGCCGCTTTAATGTTAATGTTCTTTATACCAAACCATGCCTGAATGCTGAACAATAACTTGCGCATATAGGACAACTTTTCCCTCGCTGCAAGTGTCTGCATACTGCAAAACACGTTGAAAATAGGTCAATAAGTCACTTAAAATTTACTTCAAATTTAATTAGCTAATTTTCTTCTGGGATATTCTTCTTTTTAGCCCGGCCTGTAGGCCTATATCAGGTCCGTCTTAGAGAAAGTCATTTAAAGTAGCCTTTCTGGACTGTTATTGAAACTTGACAAATGACTTCATTCCTTGCTCCAGTGTAGTGCAGCCCTGCGCGTCTGGAAAGGATGCGTGCATGCAAAAGACACCATTCCATTATGATCACACATTACCGAGGCATCAATATGTAGTTTCCTAATGTGATTTCAACACATCTAAAGTATATTTCGGGCTACATTTATTTTTCAAAACATGAATCTAAAACAAAGAACCTTCTAGCTGGTTGGGTGATCATTTTAGTGTAAAGAGTTAATTGCCTAAATTTGGTGGCAGCTATTTCAGTTTATTAAAACGCATCCCAAATATGGCTTAACAGTGAGAAAAAAATATTTAGAAAAGAAAAGTTTCCTCCACGCATAAAGATGAACTGTAGCAACTCAGATATGAAGATAAGATACCTGTTATTTACTTTAGTGCCAACACAATTTGTTCATTATGTTGACACTAAAGTAAAATAAAAAGTAAAGCCTTATCATATCTGCTCCGGTGAAAATCTCCTTTACTTGGGAAAAACATTGTTCCAAATAGCCCGCCTCTGTAGGGTATGGGTCCGGAAGCTTAGTTTGAGGTATAATTTTAGTAATTTAAGCATTTATAGGCAAATGAGATGTGAAATACTTAACGAGAAGAGAAAAAAACAAAAGGAGAAAGTGAATAATAAGCTTGAGTAATGATTAGCGACTGACTAGCGAGTCTGGTGAGGTTCGAACCTACGTTTAAATGCATAACAAACACCCATAGGCACATGGCCATACCACTGCGCCACTACTGGCCAAAAAGAATGTGCTAAATGGTTTTATTTGATTTAGTTTTCATTTTCAATAATAACAAAGGGAGCATCTAAGCATCGTGATGAAATTGACAGAAGTTCCTGTGTTGAACTTTTCAGGTCTGTTTTTCTTGGTATGTGACTGGGTGCCAGCAATTAAACTTTAATGGCTGGTTAAACCAAGGGAGGAGATAATTATCATATGGACAAAACGCATGTGATGGGGAGCGCATTATGGAAGCCAAATAACAGCGCTTTCAACAGCATTACGGGAATATATTCAAGGCGCTGTTTTTTTCCTCAATTTCTGTGGATTTTACGCTGTTGTCTTGTATTACGGCGTCGAACACGGTGTAAATAGCATGAATATATGCATATACATTCATATATGAATATAAGCATGCACGGTACGATTACCGGCGAAACAATAGTTTCTTCATTCACACCGTTATCTATGTGGTGAGGTTAATGGCTCTACAGTCAAGATGGGTCTTCGTCTCTCGTATTACAATTGTTAACCCCACTAAATGGTCACTCAGCATTTCATCTAAGTTGACTCAAATTCCAATTGGCCTAGTTGCCAAATCCTGAAAAATATATACACTATAGCAGATTCATGAGCCACTTTTTGGTGGAGTGTAAATATGTTTAAAGCATCTAGTCAAATCCCGAGTGTAACCTTGATTGGACAATGTGTAAAAGACTTGCTAGCCCCCTGTCACCAAGTAATGAACAATATTAATTGGCGCTACCTACTGCAACATGCAGGGAATAGTACACAACTGTATCCTTCGAACAATTTGAGCAAAGCACAACTAAACATATTACAACTGCTCCCCGGTTAATAAATAAAATGAATAAATCCTTCAGCCATTCTTTTGAGATTCTTTTGAAAACGACATTTCTAACCTAGTCTTTGTGGGTGGGTCATTTAAAGGTCAGGTGCAGGATTTAAAAAGTAGCTGATTGAGGCTCACCTTTATCGGAACTCACACAGTAAGCTGAAATGAAAATTCCAGCACATTTAAAGATGGGTCCATCAGCGACTTGGCACTATATTGACTTAGGCCTGCATCACCCCATCGGCTAGTACCTGAAACATTAGGTTGATTCATATTACTGAAGATTTTTTGTGTGTGTGTGCGTATGGAGTTATTGTCTAAAATTCTACAAACCAAACACCATTTTCAGTAGGGAGAGAAAAATACCACTCAAGTCAGGTTGGGGCAGGATTCAATGTAGACTGCAGGTGATTTAACTACCCAGAAGATGGCGATGGAGCTATGTTCTTGGAGGTTAAGATTAAAAGCACTCAACATTCCTAAGAACAACTTTATTTCAAATGCTGTTTCAAACACATGTAAAGACAATGTTCATATTTCATATGAATACAATTTGACAGACATGACTGACTGCTGAACCCATGAATGAAATGGGTTTAAAAAATAATTATTTACAACTCTAACACCCTTGCATTCACCCAAACCAATTATACATAAATGGTGAATTAATAGTAAATGTATATACTGTTCATAAAATGAGGATAAATACAGTAGTGTTAATTGGTGTGATCTGTGGGCCACATTGGTGGTTTTCCTAGTGCAGAAGCTGGAGGTGCACGGTGCGGAATCACATATCTGAGGAGACAGGCCAGCCTTACTACAGCAGCACGATCAATACTGGAGGTTTCAGTACACGATTAACTCCAATATTTACGTGCTGCTAAAGCATGGCCACCAAAATCAGTACTCACACATCTCTAGACTGTCTAATCATTTTCCAACAACATTAAATGAGACACCCTCTTGCGCACATAAAGACTTTGACTGTAAGTCCTTAATAACTTCCCAGTTATGAACTCACCTGCTTTGCATGCTTTGAATATGTGGTCAGCTTTGAACACACCTTGTGACACTGAGTAGTTCATCTTCTGGGGCTGTTTATATTCAAACACGAATGGGAACACATATCCATGCCAATCACACACACACACACACCTTTATTCCAGACGTTACTGCCGCAGCACAGTATGGCCTGCATCCCCTTAAAACCCACAAACCATTCTGTGCTGCTACAGCACCGCAGGCCACACACACACAATATCGCAGTACTGACTCATTTATGCCTCATTCGGACACAAATTCATACATGACTACTTCATTGTCATTTTTCTGTGGAGGGAAAGGATAAGAGAAATCAGCACAAGTTTTTCTTTTAATCACAACATATTGATTAGAGGATTCAAGCAATGCTCGACAGAAAACTCAAAACATTAGCTCTAACTTTTTTTATCTAAAATTCTTTAAATTTCTTTGTTCTGAGACAATTTGAGTAAAATATAAGGTCTTCATGCTTGATCCTTTAAATAGGTGCTTCAGATAGGCCATCAGGTGACACCCAGCCACAGCTTGTATAGACTGCACACAAGTAGACACATGCAAATGTGAAGCATGATTCAATATAACAAATGATCAACAGATTACATGGAAGCCATCGAAACAACCAGAAAGCAGGTCAGAGGAAGAAAGCATTACTATAAATTTAATCTGAGAAAGAATGAATGTTCAACTCAAAGTAAGTCAGTGCTAAAACTCTGATCCAATCCACTCCTTGCTTCAGGGTCTCAGGGTTCGTAATGTAAAATTTCAGACTTTTTAAGACCAATATGAATTCAATTTAAGACATCACAGTAGGGTTGTGCCGATGGACGATATCATAGTCTATCGTGATTGGCTGACCACATCAGGATGGAGAGCCACCATCGTGATGCCACGCCCACCACCCCATCAGACCCACAGTAGGCCTAATAGCCAGGAGCTCTGTTGCAGTCTGCTCTGTAAACTAAGTTAGGGGTGTTAACAGTGACTGTATAACCGACGGTTGGTCTATTAACGTTAAACGTTAACGTTACATTTGGGGAAAGTAAGATTACGCTAAAGTCTACAGGCTACAGAAAAGACGACTGCGTGATGAGTTGCCTATGTGGGACAAAAAAATTACACAGATGCTCCGGTATTAAAAAACTAATTGATGGCCATAAATCTTCTAATTGGCTTGACTTGCCAGTTTAGCGTTAGGGTAAGAATATCTGACCGGATAACCTGTTTCAATCGGCAAATGAGCTCCCTGTTGAAAATATAGGATAATAATAAATGAAAATGCACATGAATTAGTTATCATTTATTTATTATATTTCATAATTATTTGAGTTATAAAATAACAAAAACAATGTAGCCCATTAAAAGGTTATATTTTACTGCAACCTCCCCCCACCAACGGCGATGTCATCGTCCATCACAATGTTGTACTGTAAACATCGTGATGTCCCCTAATATTGACCATCGCCCAACCCTATATCACAGCATCAAACATTAAAAAATTGCAGAATCACAAAAATGTATCGCAACAGTGCTGAAAACGGATTAGATGCATTGCTGAACTAATATATATATATATATAAACATTTTTACTTGCAGAAAGGATCATGAACCTTTTCCTCTCACTCAATAGGACAAAAGACAGACCCTCCAGGATTTCGCGATGTTGTGATTTACAACATCAACACAACTTCAACCAATCCCCGTGAATTGGGCGGTGTTGCAATTTTAACTAATCACTGCAACTTTCCCGCAAAATTGACCAATCATTTGCGTGGTCTTGTCGAGCTCACGTCGACAAACTACCTTCTGTGTTACTCTGTGTTGCTACTTTAACACTGAGCTAGAATCACACGTCTCTGTCTACTTTGCAGCACGATCAATGGCATTGTAATTCACCGGCCCACATTGAAGCACTCCGATTCTCCCAGTCAATCAGGTTTTGCGAGCATCTGGTTATGCGTTTGCTTCTGTTTTTCTATGTGGTGGCATTTCGTCTGTGTTTTACAAATACTTAACCCATTTAATTGGGTGTTATAGGCTACGATTTAGCTATAGGCTTGTCAAACATTTGACTGGATAGCAACAGTAAGACAGAGAGCAAAGATGATGCCAACAGAGACCCAGACGACAAGAAACAGAAACAGGTCTGGAGAGCAACACCAATAAAATGTATTCGACAGAAAGTGATCACAGATGGACAAGAATGTTCTACACCTTTTAAATCACGTCTTAAATTAAATGTCGAAGTTATAATCAGTGTCGGGCAGTAGCTTCACTACAAATGAATAAGTTAGTTTAACTACATTTAATAGCGTGGCTGTAGTGAAGCTACAGCATGAGTATACTGAATCTGAATATATTCTGAATCTGAGCTTTTTTTTGCCAATGAAGTGATCTTTAAAGTTATATTATCAAGCATCAGCTCACAGCAGCAAATCCTCTATCTAGGCTGTACATGGAAGATCAGTTCATTGCAATGATGTGATGTATTTGATGTGTTAAGACGTGCCATAATAATAAAAATAAATCCACAATGTATGATTATATCACAGTAAACAGGCATACCGTAGGCATAGTTTCTGGCTCTGATGGCTCAAACAGGTAGGGCTGGGTCCATCCGATGACGCTGCCCCATCCTTGTACAGTACGGGGCGGCTCCCCTCCCGCATGGGCATGGTTCCAGCTCTAACTGACACCCCCACAGCGTCTCACAGCAGAGAGAATTGCTCATTTTTCCATGATTTTGAGACCTAATTTTATATACTTAGCGATTTTTTTCATCTTTCAAATTTGACTCAGTGGTCAATGACACGTCTCTCTGGTGTGACAAACTTGTAACACAAATTTATTATTGTTTTACACGGACTTTAATGTATCAACATATAAAATCCAATACACATAGAAATTGTTTGCTAAACAGCACAACAGTATGGCCTTTAGCTGAAGCCAATACAAAACACATCAGTATCATGAACTGCCATCGGAACTGCCAAAACACAACCATTACATAGCCATCAAGTTCCCCCAAGTTTATATACAGTCTATATGTGGATGCCTGCATTATGTGGGGCCTACTTCCCTCATCTGTTAGTGTCATTTAATTTTCTTAGTAATATTAAGACTATTAACCGCTTAGGCGCCAAAGTCGCAGAATTGCAACATGGCGTCAACATCAGTAAAATCGGCTGTAGTCAAAAACATAGTCTAATAAAGCATGTAAATAAAGCAAAACACTAATTGGTAGACATGTAGTACTTTGACTTAGAACCAAAAAAACGATTTTTTTTTTAGATCAGAAAAAAAATAAATAAATAAACAAACACACACCACCAATCGGTCGCACTTCTCCTAGCAGGCTACAGCTAGCACAACAACGTCCCCATGCAAGGCAAGTGTTCACGGAGCAAAAACAAGTGTTTTTTTTTTTTACCTTTTGCCCAAAGGGAATGTGGGTTGCAGACAGTGATGAACACGATCGTAGTGTCCGTGGGAGAGGTGTATTTTGGGGTAAATGAAGCAGAGGTGGAAGAGTGAAAGTAGCCGAAACACAAAATCTCCATTCAGTGCTCCAAGACGGGTACATGTGCATTCTGTGTTGGGTAGTTAGGTCTGTGCACCGTGTGCCATGCTTGGTAAGACAGGCTGGGCTACTATATTCTTCAGAATTATACAGTGTGTGGTCTGGATAACTAATATGGGCAGATAATTGGTAAAACATTATGCACTTGTCTTTTGCTGTTACATAGTAATTTGCTACTTACAGTTTTAAGGCCGATTTTTTGGACGAAATATTCACACGAAATTACGCAGGCTATTAAACACATGTATTCCCATTAGTATGTACACGCCAAGGACAAAGTTTGTTGCGACGAAAACTTTTTTGATGCAAAATTTTGCATGCGAAAAAGAGCTCCTAACCATTCCAATAATGACTTCACAGGGTTCAAATATACGTAGAACTTCACAGAGGAAGAGAAAATGGGTGAAAAACTCATCGATTGGCTCTCTGTAATTTGTCCGAATTCTCCTTAGGTGAGGAGCCAGGACACCCAAAATGTATTCAAAGTCAACAAAACTTACCCTGAAGTAGGAGAGAGCCAGGACGGATGAAACTTTTCGATATGTTGTTTTTGCAGACAACGTTACAGATAGTAACACTATCTGTTACAGATAGTCTCTTAAAGTCTTGTGTTAATTCATTGCCTATAGATGGACGACGATTGTGGTGTAATTTATCTTTGAATAGAATTGGTCATTTGTTTCATTCGTCCTGATTGGCTGGGACGTTTGAAACACTAGGGTGGGACAAATGAAACAGTATAAAATATAAGGTAACCTTAAAATATATCCCCTTTTTTATGTGATATATGAGACAAAGACCCTTTTTAGTCAATGCTGCTCAATTTTCAAATAAGTTCTCGTAATAGTGATCATATTGAAATACTGGGGAAAAAAAAATAGTGGAGTAAAGGGCAAAATTGCACACTAATGGATGGCGATCAATGAGGAGGGATGAGAGCCAATAAAATTATTTGTTATAGTTGTAAGTACTTCTTGGTTATGGCAAACGCTTATTATTTCAAAATTTTAATGCACTGACCGCAAAACGTACTGCTTTGACTACTTGCACGACCTACTGGGGGATGGTTGAAACAAGTTGAAACAAGTGTCAAAAAACATTGACATTTCTTACTGTAGGATATGTTACACCATCAATTCATCTGTTGTTTAAAAGTGATGTGTATATTATGTCGCAAACAAAACATGACATTGAAAAACTGGCGCAGACTAGAATTTGCTTTCCGCCCTTAGAAATGACCTCCTGGGTCTAACTTCAGATCAGTATTACGTATCAACACAATTTTCCCTGGGTCTGGCTATTATTGCAAGCTGTATGGGATGACAAAATTTCCTGTTTGAATTGTGAATGTTTTACGAGACAATCTCAATGTTTCATCCGTCCCGGCTCTCCCCTACTGCCGAAACCTGTCATTATAGAACTTTAATTCCTCGATGAGATGGTAGAACTCCCCTTGTTGTTGTCTCCGCTGTAACACTGGGTGTAGGTAGGGCTGGGTGATACGGACTAAAACTAAAATCTCGATATACGATATATTTCGATATTCGATAAAAAAAAAAAAAAAACTACTGCAAAATATAACAAATGTCACAAAATTGTTTTTATTAATGTCTGAACATCAGCAACTGTATACTGTACACTAAAGAGGGTAAATGATTTTTTTTGTTGCTATTTTAACCAGGCTGGTCACTTTACAAATAAACTACACTTTATTTATTTGTTTACTAAACAAATAAAGTTTCTATAAAAATGTATAATGAAAATATAGAGGGCTTTTTCAGTATGACAAGTTCTACACTAAACTGTGAAAATTAAAATGTGGACGTCTTTACATTTTGTGCAAGGAAAACGGATGTGTTAAGACAGGGTTTCTCAAACTTTTTTGCTCTGGGGCCCTGTGATATTAGGCCTTAGTGTTCCAAGGCCCTGCATAGGCCTCTGCACGCCCCCTGAAAACCCGCCCAACGCCCGCCGCCATGGGCGCCCTTAGATAGATAGATGGATAGATAGTTTACTATTATTAATGTTGCCATTATTATCATTATCAATATTATTATTACAGGTCTAAACTAGGTTATTATTAAACAAGGAGACCTAACAGCTTTGGCTTTGAGATTATTGTGGTAGTTAATAATTTTACTTTTATCATTACATGTACTACAACTATTATTATTACTATTAGGTCTAATGTTAGAAGTAGCAGTAGTATTACCCATCATCACGTCTTTTTTATTTTAATTTTTGTTTAAAATTTTACTTTTTTGTTATAACTACCCTTGAACTTCAAGTAGGCTGCTACTGCAGTGCCTGGAACCTCAAACCGACAAGAGACTGTAGCCCCATTTAGGCTACAGATTGCATTCCCAGTATGAACTTAAAGGGAGAATTGAACGTAGCCTGCATGCTGACCATAAACCTCAAATAAATGAGAAACCCAGTCATCCACAGAAATATCGCAGGAAAAAGAAAAATCAACATTCTAATGTGAAGGGTGCGCCTGCTTTCTCGCAACTATCAGGTGAAAACGAGGAAGACAGGGTGACAAGGACATTCGGAGTGTGTTTTCTAAGTTGCGCACGGAGATTAACTATGTTCACCAAGAACAAACGCCAGGAGACTATTCTCAACCTTCAAAACTTTACTCAACCCCCACCACCACCTCCTGCTACCAATCTGACAGCTGATTCTTTTGCTTCTTTCTTCAATGACAAAGTAGCTGCCATCAGTAGGCAGTTCTCTGAACCAACTGCAAAGGCTACAACTGGACCATATACTAGCGGAAGCACCTCCGATTGCAATAGTCCTGCCGCGACATTTCCTTCATTCAAACCACTCACCGAAATGGATGTGTCCAAACTTCTCACTTGCAGCCGTCCTACAACGTGCCCTCTGGACCCGATTCCAACCAACCTCTTGCAATCCATTGCTCCAACTATCACACCAGCTATCACACGTGATCAACGCATCACTATCAACAGGAATCTTCCCTTCTGCATTCAAGCAAGCTCAGGTAACATCACTACTCAAAAAACCCTCTCTTGCTCCCGACCAAGTAGGAAACTACAGGCCGGTCTCTCTCCTTCCGTTCCTTGCTAAAACTATTGAAAGGGCGGTATTCAAACAGATTACTGAATTCTTGAGCCAACAGAATCTACTCGACCACAACCAATCTGGTTTTAAGAGCGGCCACTCCACTGAAACAGCTCTACTATCTGTGGTTGAAGCCTTAAAAAAAGCCAGAGCGGAATCAAGGTCATCGGTACTCATCCTGCTTGACCTGTCAGCTGCGTTTGATACGGTAAACCACACTATTCTATTGTCTATACTGTCAAACATGGGCATCAAGGGTGATGAATACTGCTGGTTCGAATCCTACCTCACTGGGCGACTGTTCAAAGTGTCCTGGCTAGGACACACCTCTGCGCCTTACCACCTTGCTACTGGAGTACCCCAAGGATCTGTGTTGGGCCCCCTTCTTTTCTCCATCTATACCACTTCTTTGGGCCAAATCATCCGCCAGCACGGCTTCTCTTACCACTGCTATGCCGATGATAACCAGCTCTATCTGTCATTCTCACCCGACGACCCAACCATCCAAACGCGAATCTCGGATTGCCTCTCTGACATCTCTGCATGGATGCAAGACCATCATCTCCAGCTGAACCTCTCAAAAACCGAGCTGCTGGTCCTCCCAGCTAAACCAACTATTCACCACAACATTTGCTTCAACTCTGGCTCCTTGTCTCTTGCTCCCTCACGGGTAGCCAGGAACCTAGGTGTTATGATTGTCGACCAGCTAACCTTCAATGACCATGTTGCTTCTGTTGCCCGGGCCTGCCGCTTCGCACTATTCAATATCAAAAAGATCAGACCATACCTAACTCAACAAGCCTCCCAATTGCTGGTTCAAACTATGGTCCTCTCACGCCTTGACTACTGCAATGCCCTTCTGGCAGGACTTCCTGCCTGTGCCGTCAAGCCACTTCAGATGATCCAAAATGCTGCGGCGCGTCTCATCTTCAATCAGCCAAAGAGGACGCATGTCACCCCTCTGCTAATCGAGCTCCACTGGTTGCCTCTGGCGGCTCGCATCAAATTCAAATCACTGATGCTGACTTACAAAGTACTTAGAGGATCTGCCCCTTTTTATCTAAGCGCTCTCATAAAAGCTCAAGCTACCCCCCCCGACAACTCCGGTCCTCCAATGACTGTCGACTGGCAGTCCCGGCACCTCGCCCAAGGCAATCCAGACTCTTCTCATGTGTCGTCCCACGCTGGTGGAATGACCTACCAAAAACAATCAGAACAGGGCCATCTCTGGAGGCCTTCAAAAAGCTCTTAAAGACCCAGCTATTCAGAGAACACCTTCTATCCTAGCACTAAAATGAACTGAAGCACTATGCTCCTTAAGGTTTCTGCTATGTAGCTTGATTGTTATCCTCGTTTTGTAAATCGCTTTGGATAAAAGCGTCTGCTAAATGCATAAATGTAAATGTAAATGCAAACGCGCTGCCTTGGCAATTTGTGCCATTCTGTGCGCATAAGCTCATTAAAAAAAGGAAAAGGCATATGTTTGGGCGACACGTGAATACAGTGACAACTAGAGATAAGCAGTAAGATTATTGGATTCAGAACATATGAATTGTTTTCCTAGGCATATGCAGGTTATGACTTCATGCCACAGTTCGACCAGTTGTGCCTCTATCGCCGGAGAGTTGCCATGCAGATTCGACTTTTTCCATTTAACTTTTGTTTTTACACGTGCGCTGTGGGATGGATTGCGTTAAATCGGCTCGTGGCTCTGCTTCAACAGTGCGATACGCTCACGACGGGCGACCAGAATTTCAAACAGGTTTGATTTTCTTGCGACCATACGACTTCTGATCGGGAGCAGTCGTGGGGTGTTAATCGCTTGTCGTTACCCCATGTACACTACACGACGCACGACACACGATGAAGGCAAAACTCGGGTCGATCCCAAAAATAGTCGCACGGCTGAAAAATCGTGGCAAAATGGGTCAAAAATCGCAGTGTATGCCCAGCTTGAGGCATATCCTAATTAGCATCTCGCAAACTGTAAAAGTCGCCTGGCACTTAGAAATGTGGGGCGAAACCAGGTATGATGTCATTTGACTGCCAAATTAGGCTACTAAAATATTTGTTTGGGTAGCCAATTTGTTTGAAAAAAAAAAAAATCTTCAGATTTATCTTTTAGATTCATGTATTTGGGCGGCTTCATGGCCTCGTTGCTTAACATTGTTTGGCAGATGACACAAATTGGTTTTGGGGGGTAACCATCACTTGAAATAAAGCCAAATTTAATGTATGAAGGGTCATAATTGCAAGTAGCCTAAAAGCGCGATGTTTTTTGCCTCTGTCTCATGTGATTATGCAGTGCTAGATGAACGTTTCCTAAAGAAAGAGTCAAGACTAGCTTGCTTTGAACATGCCATTGGTCTCGTGAAATGTATGCGTATGGATAGACAGGACGGATTAGTGCAAACGTTCCGACGCCAGATAGTGGGAACAGTTTTCAACATTCTACAACGTTAAACGTGGGAGGAGGGGGGGGGGGGGTGTAGGTGACGCAAAGACACTGATAGCAGAGCCAGCCAGCCAGCCAGCCAGCCTCGCTCTTCTTCATAATCTGATTTACAGTGACAGTTGTTTTAAAGTTATAAAATAAAAGAAGGCAATCAAGGTCGGCCCGCGGCAATCTTCTCTACGTTGTTCCACTACGGCAATTAATGCCATTTCCTCCGCGATACGGCAATTGATTGTCCACCGCTTTTTCTGTCATAGACTGCATGCTACTGAGTGGTGAAGTTTAGTTCGTTTTGCACAGTTTGCACTGGTTTTGTGGCGGTCTGTCCTCAGAGTTTGTAACACTCTTCATATGCTTGCCGATGGCCTCCATTTACACATGATCGAGCCGTTGTTTCGGCCTTTCTTTGTTGGCCTCAAGCTCTCCCTCATCACTCATGCTTTCCATGGAGGCCACCATTGTTTACTAGGCTATCCACAACTTTCATGAGGAGGAGGAGGGAGGAACTAACCAATAGCAAGGAGGCTGGCTAGAAGTCGGCGCACAGAGCAGGAAAAAAAGCGAAAAACTCGTCTCTGGATTAAAAAACAAGTCCTAATCGATATATACGATATGTCAAAATTCATATCTTGGTTAGAAATCATATCAAGATATCGCCCAGCCCTAGGTGTAGGCTACCCAAATTTTTCGTTCTCTCTTTTGTAAAAGAATATCCACAAAAATTAGCTCTTCATCGCTAGACATATCCATCATTAAATTCACAGACTTTAATTCACTGGCTTATTATTATGCAGCAAAATAAAATGCGAAATATAATGAGAAATAATCGCATGAAAATAATCACATCGCACTTGGTGTGTACACTTTGAGTGCGAAGATTTTGCACAAGAATGGCTCTCCATCGTGATGTAGTCAGCCAGATGGCATCGTCCACCGGCACAACCCTAAGAGATAGCCATACTGGCTGCTGTTTCAACACTTCTCCTCAACTACTGTTATTCGTGTAGGGTATTTTGAGGGCATCCACACTCCATGTATTGGAGCAAACTTGTCACGGAACAGATATTAACTTATGCAAAAAAAAAACAAAAAAAAAAAACAAAAACAAGAATAAAAAAAAAATCTGATCAAAATATTTAGCGCTCTGGCCTTTCACCATTGTCATGTGGTCTTCTGTAACACCAGAATTAAAACTAGTGTGCCAGGGTCATCATCAATAGACATGCACTAGAGGAGGCCTGCCCATAACCTATTTTGGCCTTCATCTGATCCAATTTCCCTTGGATACTGAGAACTAAAAGCTCCCCTGTAACAAATTTGCAGCTTTACAGTCATCAGCAGTCACCTTCCCATTTGCCTAATAATTAACACTAAGAATTTAGTTTTGGATTTGATTTTATTGTACTTTATTCATCCAGTAGGAAATTAGAGAAGTGCTATGCCTCGGTGCCTGTGAGCATGATAAGCATTCAAGCTTCACTATTTCAACTGCAAGGTATGGATTGTGAACAACCTAATCCTTAAAAGCATCTTTCTGAATTTGTACCAGGATCCGCCGTCTCATTGTCTAGACAAAATAGTGCCACAACTACTTTCTGGACCTCTGAATGCAATGTAGTATAATGCCCGTTATGATCCTGACCGTTTGTGAATTTTCCATATAGCTACCATGATTCCATATAGCTATACATGATTCTGGTTAATTAAAATCTAAATTAAACTTAGACGAATACCAGCAGTCCCTAACATTCGTTCATTTTTAGAGAGGTTTAAATAGCCTACCCCATTCTTATTTTTACCAGTGCTAAACTGCAGTCAATTTGGGGAAAAAAAACTTGATTATTTCATTCAATCGTGCAACATAAACTTAAAGCCACTATGTGTAGGATTTATCTTCTATTTATCTTCGTCTTTTATTAAAAATATATTTTTTATTTTAAAAATATACTGTAAAACGATGGTAATTACCTACATGAATAAATTGTAGTGTTCCCGTAAACTTGGTAATTTCCATTTATATGTAGATGTGGTTGGGTACCAAATGAGAATATCCATTTTGCGCCGCCATTTTCAAAATGAGGACCATGGGAAATGAGGACTTTGGGAAGGGGAGGGCTAATACATTTTATTCAAACGTGTGCAGTATACCACTTCGCCGATAGATAGGAGAAATTCTCATACGATATAAAAAAAAATAAAACTATAAATAAAAAAATAAAACTTACACATAGTGGGTTTAACTGAATGGCACGGTGGTCACCACAACTGATTGACAGCACTGACTTACTGCTTGAACTCGCATATTTATCTAATGACAGATCACGTAATTATGCACTTTACAAATGAACTCCATCATCCATAAATTTTTTTGGTTTTATTTAGATTTTCTTACCAGTGTAAATAATAGCAGAGACTGCTTGACAGTCTTTGATAGTCCCTAGAAACGTTTGATCTTTGCGCTGCAGGCACTTCAGAGCTAGCTAACCTGATACCACGTGACGTATTCGAACCAATCACATTGTCGGAATTCGAGCCCAGCCAATGAAAATTGCAGAGGCCCCACCAGCTTCCTGTAGAAGTTTCACGATTGCTCGTTGATACAGCGGAACTATCCATATTTGAACAATAAAACGTTATGCACAAGACCTCAAGCTTTCAAAAGAGACCAAAGGTGTCTTGGTCAGAGACCAGGGAGGCAAAGCATAAAGATGCTAACTTTTCATGAATCTTGGGTAAAATCCACAGGCACAACTCGACAAAGTGGAATAAAATAAACACCCAAAAGTGTAATTTGGACATTTTTTTTCATAACGGTGTGAAAGATTACATGTGAAGGATTGGAGGCGGACCGCGCTGCTGAACATTGCAAGTGCTGTATCTACCGCTATTGGCCACGGTGGAGCATTCTACACCGTTCGTTCGCCGTGTAATGACTCATTTTAGCGTCCTAAACTGTGTAAAACAGATTAATTAAATGAAAAATGTTGCATAGTGCGTCTTTAATGTCGATGCACATAAGAATAATTGCAAATCCTGAAAAGAGAAAAGAGGATTACAAACGATGCAAATTCATGGGCTTTGAACAGACAAACAGACAGTTTTTTTTTATGTGGAAATGTACACAACATTGAAACGGTTGATGTCAAAATTCACCAGAAAGATATTTGGCATTTTGCCGAGTTATTTATTTATGGAAACCCATGTGAACCGCAAAGCTGTGCCTTGACAATGTCCATCAAAGCTATTGCCGGCTGACGTGAGTGTGGTTCGCGGGTTACGGAGCTGTGGGCCTTGCCTATAGGCAGTCTGGAGCTGCTGGCTGTCAGTTCCTGGAGACCCTCACAATAGTCACACATAAGAGAAATATATAAAAATAAATAGAAATAAAAATAAGAGTAGATAAAATATGTAAACAAATAAATATAAAGTGCCAGTTTTTATTGCACCTGAATGTTTATATAAAGTGTGAGAGTGTTTTCTGTTTCAGTTTCTGGATTATTGCACAATATGACATTATGATTCATAAATAGATATTAAATAGATAAAGTGAGTTATAATGTGTAGGTGGAGTGACTGTATTTAGTGTGTGTTTAGGGTGAGTATGGCTCTACGGAAGAAACTGTTACAGAATCTTTCTGTTCTGGTGCTGATGCACCTGTAGCGTCTTCCAGAGGGCAACAGGTCAAACAGATCAGAGCCAGGGTGGGATCTGTCCTTAACAATGTTCTTTGCTCTGCTGAGGCAGCGGGAGGTGTAGATGTCTGTAAGGGAGGGGAGAGGGCAGCCAATGATCTTCTGGGCAGCTTTAACTACTTTATGAAGCCTCTCCCTGTCTGCCATGGTGCAGCTGCCGTACCACACTGTGATGCAGTACGTCAGTAAGCTCTCAATGGATGAGCGGTAGAAGGTCAGTAGCAGATTGCAGTTAAGATTGAGCTTCCTGAGGACTCTCAGGAAGTGAAGCCGCTGCTGAGCCTCCTTGATGACCTCTGTGATGTTCTCTGTCCATGAGATATTGTCCGAGATGAGGACTCCGAGGAACCGGAAAGTATGGACCCTCTCCACGCACTCGCCGTTGATGTACAGGGGGGTTAATTCAGTGTTGTGCCTCCTGAGGTCAACAATGATTTCTTTGGTTTTCTTGGTGTTCAAAGCCAGATTGTTCTCTAAACACCAAGCCTCCAGCTTGAGGACCTCATTCCTATAGGCTGCCTCGTCTCCCTTAGAGATGAGTCCGATCACTGTAGTGTCGTCAGCAAACTTAACGATCAGGTTGTTGTTGTGGATCGGACTACAGTCGTGAGTGTAGAGGCAGTATAGGAGGGGGTCAGTCTCTCAAAGCACTTCATGATTATTGGAGTGAGGGCCACGGGACGGTAATCATTAAGGCTGTTGATGGGGGACTTCTTCGGGACTGGTATGATGGTGGCTGATTTGAGGCAGGATGGCACAACTTCCTGAGCCAGGGAAAGGTTGAAAATCCTGGTGCAGATGGGTGCAAGCTGATGGGCGCATGCAATGAGCACCTTCCCAGGGACTCCATCTGGGCCAGTAGCCTTCTTGGGGCTCACTGCCATAAGTGTCCTTCTGACGTCGCGCTCTCTCAGGGTAAACGATGTGGTGCAGGAGCTGGGTGGGGATGGGGGTATGACTGGAGCTGATGGGTGCTGCCGTCTTGGTGCATCGAAGCAAGCAAAGAAGCTATTAAGCTCCTCTGCTTATAGCGCACTCATGTCTCCTGTTGTCACATGACATCCTCTGTAGTTAGTGATGTCATGTATGCCCTGCCACACCTCCCGTGCATTGTTGCTACACAAGTGGGACTCAATACTCCTCTTATGGTCCATCTTGGCCTTGCGGATTCCTTTTTTCAGGTCGGCTCTAGCAGCGCTGTACCGAGCACTGTCTCCCAACCTGAAGGCAGCGTCGCAGGCCTTGAGGAGCAAGCGAACCTGGCTAGTCATCCAGGGTTTCTGATTAGGGAAAACCCGAATGGTCTTAGTTACAGTCACAGAACTTAATGTAGTCCAGCACTGTTCCTGTGAGTGCTTCCAGATCCCGAGCGTCGAAAATGTCCCAGTCTGTGCTTTCAAAGCAGTCCTGAAGTGTGGAGAGAGCACTGTCAGGCCAGATTGTAATGGTCTTTGTGATGGGTCTAGCTCTGCATCTGAGGGGGGTGTAGGCTGAGGAGAGCAGGAGGGAGAGATGGTCTGACTGGCCAAGGTGGGGGAGGGGTATGGCCCTGTATGCGTGCTTGATGTTTGAATAAACATGATCCAGAGTGTTTTCTCACCTAGTGGAACACTTAACATGTTGGTAGAACTTGGGAAGTACTGTTTTTAGATTGGCCTTGTTAAAATCTCCTGCGATTATGTGAACAATAGTCAGATGTTTGTCACTTTTTGCATGAGACACTAGACTAGACTGCACTTAAAGCGGCACCCTAAATCGCACCCTCTACAGATTGTAACAGACGCTTGCCTTGAGGCAAGTCAATTGTAGTTTTACTTGAACTACAGATTGCTACCCGATTGGGCAAACTTGTTTAGTGCCATAAAAGCCGATAGAGGGCCGCAGAGCAAATGCAGCAAGTATCGTTCACCTTGTTACAAGTTGATGGACCACCGAAACAATTATGAAAACATTATTTTAAGGTTTTAAAAAGTCTTTAGTGCTGCTTTAACATTCCCAGTTTAATTGCTTTCTTGCATAAACAGTATGCTTCATAAACATTGTTAGCAACTGGCCTTAACCAATCCTTATTATCAGTTTTTCCAAAGCCAAGTATCGCTAAACCTAAACTTCTGCATAGCTAAAACGTAAACTCAGTTTAACATGTGTGGTAACACAGAATACAATCCGAGAGAGCATTAGTCTCATTTGGAGTCTTAAAGAGCCCATAAAACACGTTTTTTGACCATCATAAAATGTTCTTTGAGCAAATGCAAATTTGTGCGGCTGAAAGAGACCCAGGAGCATCACTAGGCCGTCTATTCCATGCTCAGAAATACATGCTCATTACAAAATGTTCGTATTTCCCGCCCCCTGGCCAGTTTCCCGCCTCCTGGCGCTGATTGGCTAGTTCATTGAGAGGCCTCACTGAAGCGGATTGGCTCCCTACTTTTACTTTACTCTTTCGGTGAACTATCTGAGTAAACAGTAAATCGCGTTAACTATCTGAGCTATTAAACACGCAATGGACTTGTCAGGAATTCAACCATACAACAGCCAGATCCATAGCGTTTGGAAATGAATGTGTCTGGTAAATTTTAATGTGACTGGTAAGTTTTATTAGAATTCCCAGTAACTAACATTATGTAGCTACTATGTAATTAAAACCGCTTCACACATTCAGACACGGCATTGGGAAGTTAAACAGAGTTGGCATTTTACATGAAGGACTATTTTAGTAAATCGGTAAATCGATGAACTATCTGAGTAAACAGTAAATGGTTAAGCTATCAAAATCACATACTTCCGTTTTTCAGTTTACTCCGGAATGACATGTCACAGCGGGATGAAACGCATATTACCAGAAAGAGGACAACCAGGGCTTTCCAACTATATACAGCACTTGTGTGTACACTAATGTGGCGTTGACATAAGAATTTTTTAATTTACCTTAATTTTATAAATTGTACAGTTGACAATCAGTGCCGTCATCACACTATTCTAAATTCAATAACTCGCGAACCCGACATCGCACAGACACGACACGCATATCAAACGAAAGTACAGAAACAGGGCTTTCAAATGATACCAAATACTCTAAGCAATCATAGAATAAATGTATTGAAATTATCAATACCGACAGACTGTGCCCATTGGTAGTCATTCTGAAGCAGGAAGAGGCGATTCTAAATTTCCCAAATAGTCGAGTCAGGACCAGTCGTCAAAATTTCTGTGTCAACAACTCTGTTGCATTTTGGACAAGCCATTAAAGGGGCTCAAAGTGTTAAAAACTGAACTAATCCTTTAAGAACTCAGGTGGGAATGCCCACCACACAGCATGCACAACACGCTGCTGTGTGGCTCTTAGTCTGACATGGTCCCAACCCTGAACTGGCTTTTAACACACTGTTATTAATAGCCAGAGGCAGAGCACCACTCATACCATCACTGCCAATAAATTTGTCTGGTGTTTAAACTCTAAATCTACAATAAGGACCACCTCATTATAGGCCTACTGATTAATTTACCAGGTGGCAGCATGTAAATGTTCTACGCATGTTCTTGAAATTGATACAAAAAGGATAAATTTGCAACTACCCATTACATTGCTGCATATATAATGGAGATACAATCCTAAATTCTACATTTTATTTTTGAAGAGATAAATCACAGATTTGGCAAAGGAGTGTAATACATCACCACTTATTATAAATAAATACATTTTATTTTATAATTAAATGCAACCACAACAGCAGAAATGTCTTAAGTAATTTCCATCATTATAAAGGTAAACAAATGATACAAAATGAAATGCATAGGCTACAACACAAGGCCTCATCTTACCTCATATTCCCTGCTAGAAATATGTAATTTTCTTTCTCCTGTGGCAGGAATGCTAAGAGAAAGAGAAACAAGTAAAATTAGGATATGGTAGAGGACTAAAAGTTGTGTGTCAGCGTACACACATTTTCTAGTTTTCCAAAAATTGGTGAAGAGAACAAGAGGAGTGGTCCGTTTATTCAACTGAAGTTATGAATAAAAAAATCAAACAATATAGTAGTAACTATGTATGTCTTATTAAACTTTAGGTAAGCTACATTTTACAGACCACTGATTAAAAATTTAAAAATTCTCACACAGAAGACTCACACAACAGACTATAATTACATGTTTCCCACCTTCTTCCCCTTAACATGTTGCTGCAGTGTGCTGCGTGTTAAAGGGCATTAAGGAGTGTTTCATAAGACAGACTGAAGTAAAGGTCCCTTGCACAGGGAGGGATGCAGCTGGCTATTAGGTGAACTTAGTATACAGGGACCCTGAATATAAAAAGCCAGAGGTGAAAGGTCACAAAGCAAACATATGACCTTTGGTCTGCTTTAATGGAGGGTGTTAGTAGGGTCAGCTGTCAATTTACTCGAGGTGAGGGCACACAAAGCTTAGAATAAGGATGGCATACTGCCTGCTACAGACATTAATCTAAATTTATTAGTGGCCCAAATAAACAAAATATTATGTAGATGAAAGTAATTAAGAAGTAGAAAGTAGTAATGTAGGTAAAAGCTGTTAAGTAATGGCTAGCTGAACTTCTAACAAAACGATTCACAACAACTACACAATTGGCAGAATGACAACTAGTGAAAAGTAGGTACTAAAGTCTACCTCATATTAAACTAAACCTCATATTTATTTCCTTATTGTTCCACCACCTTAGAACACAAAAACTAGGTTCCCTGCTCTAAGCTCAGTTCAGTCTCTTGAGTTAAAAGCATAGGTCAGAACCCTGTGGCTTGCAAGCCACCAATGGCTCTTTTGCGGCATGGCCAGGGCTCCTGGAAAAAATGTATTGCCGTGAGAGGGGAGAAAAAAAATAAAATAATAATAATAATAAAAATCCAGGGTCAAGCCTAAGGGGTAGAACAGTCTAAAATAATAGTCTGTACTACTTTATGAAAATTAGAAGGCTTTGGGGAAAATAAGTAGGTCTATTTGAGTCATTTCAGCACACACAATAATGTTACATTTACGTTTAAAGGTAGGGTCTACAATTCTGAAAATCACTTGAGCCTCTGAGACAGATTTGAAAAAGCATCCCCCCCCCCCAACCAAATACCTCCCCTCAGTGTTCAACGATTCGTTCACAAAGAAGGGTACGCGCAGAGGGGGAGGGAGCAGCAGATTGCAGTTTGATAGATGCGTTTTGCCCGTTCATCATGATTGAATAGTGTTTTTCCTGGATTGTTTGTTCTAGAGGCCACTAAAACGTTTAATTTTTTGTGTCAAAACTTTTAATTAATTGGTTGCAATGGGGGTGTGAAGAGTATTTCAAGCAATATGTTAAAAAGTGCATGCTCCAAAAATCGTAGACCCTACCTTTAATAGACATGTCAATATCAAACTAAAGCACAGACTTCGCTCAACTAGATCATTTTAATTGATGTAACATTGATGTATGAAATATGGGTAGGCAGTCTTACAAAAAAAAAAAAAAAAAAGGCATAGCCTAAGTTTGCAGACGAACATGAGTGAACACAATCCGATTCTGAAAACTTGGAATGAACTACCGAATACATGTGACACAATGAACCAAGCTAGTATTTCCATTTCTTCAATGTTTAATTCCACATGCACATATGAAAAAAAAAAAGACAAACCTACACTCCCATTTACATGATGAAAGCTTCCTTGCTTGCATAAAACTTTACCTTAATGAATATGAGCCAGACTTGTGTAACATTACTTTAAAAACTTTAGTGACACAACAGTACTACAAACTAGTACATCCAAACATGTTATTGTTACCGTCTTTATCTTACTTTTTAGAGAGAAAAAATCCCCATTGAATAAGTTAAAATAATAATAATAATAATAATAATAATAATAATTGTATGATAACAGTTAGGGCTGGGCGATTTGGCCTAAAATCTAAATCTCGATTGAACATTTAAACTCGATTACGATTAATGAATGATTATTTTATTTATTTTCTTATTTTGCCCTCAAAGTTTTGTACAGTAAATATGCTCAAATATTACAAGTGGGAGATCTCAATTGTCTCAGTTTTTAAGCTCTCCATGCTCAACATGTCGGTGGAATAACGTAATAGGTCGGGGTCACGTGACTCCACACGCAGTAGGGAAATTAATTGAAATAATTGACCTGGAAAAATTTGATCGATTATAGGTTCTGAATGTCGATTACGATTACTTTTCGATTAATTGCCCAGCCCTAATAATAGTTAGGTATATGTCGAATAAGACAAATGGTCAGTTGTACATTTTACAAAATGATGACACTAACAGTGCAGTCCCACCAAGCTGGCTGCCAACAGGAATTGAGTAAATGCTTCAGGAGAGTAAACAAAACAATAAATATAGAACAATAAATCCAGAAACAATAAATTAACACACACATACACACACACAATGACTGATTTACTTACTACAAGCATATTGTGTGAATTTGGGGATGTTATTTTTTTTTTGCTTTCCTAACCCATGTCATTAGACACTGATAAAGGAACACACCTAAAAATCAATCTAAAGCAACTTAACAGAATTTAAATACTAAAGTGGAAAGTAAAATTTACAGTCTTATAAAATAGATCACAGTAACATTACTCCAATTCCTGCTGAATAGTTTAATATACTTTAGACATAAATAAATACTGTGTACAAGGACGACACCACCGACTATTATCAAATGACTACTAAAACCATAACTTCAGCAATACAAAAGCAAACATTTGTGCACGTAGGTACAATAATGTACAAACCACCAATGAAACCACATCTAATTAAGTTACCTGGAATATGAGCAAGTGTAACTAAAGAAAAAATGGCTGCTTGATTTCATACACCTTTACAATCACAATTCAGAAAGACAAGAAATCAGTCCAAAAATATCCCTGAGAGGTCCAATTATGCAAATTTATTTTTTTAAAGCAAGCACAGAGAAAACGTGGGACCGTTTCATGGGAACACTAAATATTCTTACAGGAGTTACCAGGAAAGCTTAGTAGGTGCTGTTCACTTCCCTGCATCAGAAATAATGTTGAGAGTATTTCATGTGAGACTAGAAATACTTGAGACAGTAAGACTTGGGGTGAAGTGTGTGATACTAAATTAGAATGTTCTTGTGTATTTAGATGTGAGCCTCTATGCATGTTCAAAATTGAATATTGTGTATGTGGTCAAACTCTTACACCTACTAAGCAGTCCCAAGCTGATGTTCTGCTCAGGAAATTGCACAGAAACTTTCACTTCTGGATTTCCCTCAGAAAACCACCCACTTCTGACTGCCCCCTCAGCTCTAGTGTTAGCACTACAGAACACCCAACTCAGCAGCATTATTTACCATCAGTTCAATTCTCTCCTTTTTTGGTTATTCTGTGAGCAACATAATGTACCATAAGAATGCATCAATAAATATACATTCCTTAAATAATCTCTACCCAAACAAGTGGGAAATATAGTCTTGCCATCATAATGGATTCTTAAAAAAAAAAAATCTTGGTGCACACACACACCAAATTCTAACATTTGTGGGTTATATTTATCCAAAACAACACCAAAGTCAGAAATATTCATATGGATTAGTTTTCTACTTAAGCAAAGTTAAAGAACAAATTTTACATAAGTTTTATGAGAATGGTGTGTGGTTTGTTAATCAAGATTTTATTTGTTTGTGTGTGTGTGTGTGTGTGTGTGTGTGTGCCTGCCCACAAATGACCTGACCCTGGATAGTTTATTCGATTATGGGCATTATTTAGAAAAGACATAACTGCTCACATGATACTGTTACATATACATAAATATATTATGAAACTTGAAAGGAGGATTTTCCTGTGTCCTGTTTGTGTGCTTCTGCTGGCTGACTCCTTGGGTTCAGTAATCACTTTTAATGTTGATTAAGTAAAGTGCAAATAGACTCCTGAATAAATCATGAATTATCAGAATATAATTGTATTCATCTGTTATCATTCTTTAGTGCACAATCAATCAGCTTACTACTTACACAACATCCAAAGCTACAATTCTTCACACTGCTTTATTGTTCTTACTACTTACACTACATCCAAAAGATACGCTTCTATTCATGCAGGACAGTCATCGGTTTCCGGTTCTATACACAAGAGACTTACACAAAATGCATGTGAGTCTTAAAGATTGCTAATTTCCAGATTAACTGCTGTTTTTCCACAGACTTCACCGTAAATCAAGATTGTACATGATTTTTTTCAGGTTACAAATTGTAGTTAGTCAAATCCACAATTTTCTGGCGAGATCGTGCAACAGCTTGATCTAAGAAAATTAACATTCATCAACTAGATACCATTTGATAATAAACTGCAGAATTAAAGAAGCCACATAATTGACTATTTATGACAAAATATCCATCATAGATTCGCAAGAAGAGTTTGCACTCTCAAACTCCATCATAAACTGGACTGAATGTGATTTCTCTTAACTCACATCACATCAATATTCTCATGCCAGGAAAAAAAACGGCAGACGCCACAGAAGCCCACACGATGCAGTAGCTAGTGATTAAGCGGCCCCTTTCATGAAACAGTCAGCTGGAAGAAGCCTCGCTAATGTGAAGCACGAGTTCAGTCAAGCCCGGACAACACTCCGTTCTGCTCTCCAAAGCGAAGCACCAGGTACGGCACGCCCTCCAGAGCATCCAGCGCGCACAGGCCATCCGACCAAGGGCCCACTTCAGTCCAGTCACCGGGATACATCTCGACGCTAAAACTTTACACCAAATGCATAATGAAAACCCTATGCAAACTATGACTTCCAACCAATAACTATGCTCAGCACATGGTGCAACGTTGGTGTTCTAACGTCAAATAGCCAATGGCCTATTTTAGTGCAGTGCTAGCTGGAACTTTTGGGCCTAACTTTTATGATAATTCGAATAAACGTTTGTAGAACAAAACGTTCAAGATATTGATATCTAAAGCACCTAATAAAAAAAACTTATTCTCAAGGTATTACTTATTGGTCAAGCTAGGTGAATGACTCGACAGAAGACGGGCCACACTGAGCGTGGGTGTGAAAGGAGGAAGGTTAAATTTCGTTTGTGCCCCAAAATTAGGCCAACTAAGTTAACGCTTAGCTTTAACTGATCCATAAATTGACTACCTATACCAACATCACTAAGCACTGTTATTGATGATACGATAAAATAATTTTTATATGCATGATTCATGAAAATCCAAAGCTGAACAGTCCAGCTGAGGGTTATTGTAATACACGTTGCGACTAGTTTCCCATCTGTTAGCCATCTTGTTTGAAGAAAATGCGAAACACATCAAGCGTTTTGCATACACTCAAAACAGAACACAATTTCTAAAAAGACACTAATAGGAATGATGGAAAACTACTACTACTTAAAAAGTGCATGGAATGCATATTGCGCCGTGGCAAATGGCAGGGCAGTGCACACATCTGATCTAACGCTACCACCCAGGCAGATGAAATACTGCCTATTCAGCATCATCGTTAACGTTAAACAGCCAACTTAACGTTAACACTTCTTGAAAGACTAATGACAAAAAACATGAGGAAATAAAATGTCCCATACCTCTTGTGAAAATGACGCACGGGCTATTTTGAGATTTTCTTTCCATCGAATGGTTGACGTGTTCCTTAGTTTTAAATCTTCAATGATTTAAGTGATGATCGTTATTTCTAAAACTTAATACTGCGAGTACATATGGCTAGCTGGTTAGCTTGGGAACTTTACATAATGCTAACAGCAGCTGGCTAACGACAACTAGCCCATTCCCGAGGACGCAACTAAACGGAGCTAAAATGGCGCAAATCTCGGAATAAGCCAAATTGTCTAACGAACGTTAAATAGTCTATTTACATCGTTAATATACACGTTACTGCACCACAGTATCAATTTCAAGCAGAAACTCGGTAAGAAAGTCCAAAGACATAGAAAGACCATCTGTAGCCCCGTGCATGCAGCACCGCTGTCAGACTTGTACAAGCAGCAAAGTGAACCTCCAGCTGTAACGTACTCCCGCTCAAAACACGCTGTATAACAATATACGACGGAGACTACGAAAGATGACCCACACATCTGCTAAACAGTGATAACGCGAACAAATTTTCTTTTCTTTTTTTTTTTTTTTTAAGATCAACGTTGATTTTTATTTTTTTTATATATTCAGAGACCGAAATACAGGAACCTCCTCCGTTTCTTTGTGTACACTCCAAGTTCGCGTCAATCGTTCATTCTGCAAGACATTTTTAAAACTTTGTGTAATCCACAACTACCTCATATGTCAAAATATACATTTAGTTTTTTAAATTTGCCGCATAAAGCCCAGTTTGGTTGCTTGTCGGTGCGCAGCTGCTGTTGATAATATCGCTGTTCACTCTCGAAAATGGCGCCGAAAGTGACTCTTCTTATTCAAACCTGTTAGAGACGCCCCTAGAGTGAGCATGCCGGGAACACGAAAAACGATGGGGATTGGAGAACACCGCTAGCAACATATGCGGACGTTTCTAGAGAACAAGAAACGGTGGCAAAATTATTATGATTTAAAGCAAATGAAAAACAGGAGTTTTTTCCCTGCCAACACAGAACATATTGTCTACTTTACAGAATTTGTTTGCGCAGGTAATCTTACATTTTCTTCTTTGATGTTTGAGCTATGTAAGGCTGTTCTTAAAATTTAAAATATGAGCTCGAATTGTGTTTCATTGTATGGCCAGTTTGGTTTAGAATGGAAAAGATACAACTAAACATTCCCAGCCAGTTTAGGGCAAAGACATTCCTACCTACTGGATGGTCTCGGAATCAGCACTTTAAGAATAAACATTCTACACAGAGATGACCTGATTTTTCCATTTATAGATGTTTTGTGTGACACACTCTGTGGACCAGGATTTTTATTTTACTACAGAGCCTTTTACAGAGTGCCCCATGTGCTGTTACCAAGACCTAAGTTGTAGGCCAGCCTTTTTAAAAAAGCAAAATGTGAGTGAAAAATCAGTGTGAGTTAAGCCCTTTCTTCCCAAATCACATTGCCTGAGTTTTCGCTCTGCAAAGCTCCACATGATTTAGCCTAGACTATAAACTTGAACAACAGAACTAAGGAAACTCGAAAACATTTTTTCTTGTCATGTTTCTGATGGATTTTAAAAAACATGTAGGCTTAGGAAAATTCTGTGAAATTGTCTGCGCAATTATTTTCAAGATGATTTATGATCATTATGTGGGACATTTTAGACCAAAATTACACACTTTTCAACAAAATATTTACAAAATATGTAGCCTATTTTAAGTACATTTACTCAAGTAGAAGACACACTTCAGGGCATAGACATTTGCACCACACAGGTATACATTTTCAGTTTAATTTACCCACTAAACTAAATGTTTTTTGGATACTGGACAATTTTTCACCACAATTAAAACTTTTAAAGCCTCAAATTTTAGACCTTTTTAGACCCAATGGAAACTGGGAGAGAACTGAATACCGCTCAAGACATTCTCTTGCAGAAAACACCGGCTGACAGACTACAGGAAGTGTTGAGTCAGAAGCTTCAACAGTCTGCTCAAAATTCTGGTAAAAACGTTTATTATAGAAAGCAGCTTCAGAGCAGATAAGCTTTGTATGAAAGCTGAAGTAAGAAAGTAGACAGAGGAAAACTTACACCAAAACATGAAAATGTTTGCTGTGACTGTGTTTTGTCATATGCTGACATAAGACTTAAGATGTTATTCAGCATATCTGCACTGCACCTGCTGCACTGTTTCCCTTGCCTCAGTCAGCAGCCATACTGTTGTTTCAGAAGTATGTCTTTGTACTGACCATTTAAATCACTGTGCAGTTATGTATTAATATTATTATTACAATCATGTTTTTGTTACTACATAACAGCACCTCTAACGGTGAGACTTCATGTAATCAAAATAAATGATGACCCCTATGGTACATTACTGACCGGGGCTTGCCCCAGGTTTTAAACACCAGGGAGCCCATAGTGTTCCATTTACATGAATTGTGAATTTAGCCAACACAATTCACATTTACATTAATTGTGTATTTAGCCAACAAAGAAACTTTCAGCTACTCTTGCTTATTGCTAAGTATCAAAACTTTCTGCTTAGTATTAGTATCAAAATGAATGACAAACATTTAACCATTTTATTGAATAGTTAGAAATTATTATCTGTGGATCTATGCTGAGTTTTTTAAGTATTTGTAGATTATTTTTCTATAGATACAAGATTTATAGACACAATTTCTGTCGCTGGGCAACTCTAAACCAATAGGCCTACTACACAGCATTTTTTTTTTTTTTTTTTCAGTTTTATTGCTGCACCAAATTCTATTCCAAAAGTCCCAGGTCATCCCTGGTTTGGCCCTGCTCTTTTCCAGGGCCAGAGGCTGTTTGAGCACCAGCCCAGCCCTGGACATGAAAAGAGAAAAATTTATTTGGGAAATGTAGAATCGCCTCTGCCTGCTTCAAAATGGCTAGCATTGGGCATTAATTGTTTTTATCCTTGAAACACTAGCTTTAAAAAAAATGCGCTACTCACCGAATGGTAAGTGGTGCTCACTGATGTTCCAAAACACGTATTGTAGCGAAATAAAGCTTCTGTTATGTTTTATTTTTCAGATACATCACAACCACACATAAACTTCGCTTCAAGTTGTAGCTTCAGGGCTGGCAGAGTGATATCAAGGAGCAAAGAGTCTTCTAATAGAAACCTATAGGACTTACAAAATGGCAAATAAAACATGACAGAAAATGTATTTCGCTACGACACTTGGGTTGGAACATCAGCGAACACCAATAACCACTCGGTAAGTCGTACATGTTTAAAACAAATGTTTTGGGTTGTTTAAAGGACCAACTGACTGTGCCCATTGCTAGCCATTTTGAAGCAGAGGCGATTCTACTTTTCCCAAATAACAGAGACAGGAGCAATCATCAAAATTTCGACGTCAGCCATTTTATTGCATTTTAGACAATCTGTGAAAAGGGCTCAAAGTGTTAAAAACCGAACTATACCTTTAAGTTTTAACAGTTGTAATATCAAACACAGTGCACATAATCTCCAACTCTAACACCTCAACACCAGCTCCTCATTACAATAAGTAAAGACAAGACACTTCTTTGCTCTAATAGTGTATTTATCTTCATGAAGTACACCCATATATTCAACTCTGGAATACCTTATGGACTGTATGATAAATAATAAAAAGGACAACAATGATGACTATATTTAAAATAAATAACATTATTTACATGAATTAAGGTATTTTGTTAGTTGTTTTTTTTTTTCAGATTTGAAGGTTCTGTTTCCAAGAGTAGGCTACACCTTCACATTCACACATGAACATGGCTCCACTGGATAAGTTGCAGTAAAAGCAGCTTGGTGAAGACCAAGAATTCTCCTGGGGAACTTGCTTGCACCCCATCTCTTGTCAAAGACTGTTTTGTTGTGGTGTGAAAGTGGGGGAGGCAGCAGGTCGGGGAGGGCACAGGAGGGGGTGCGGAGAGGGTTTTGTTCTCTCATTCAGGAATGGCAGGGGCTCCTCCCCCATGCCCCCAGACATCTGTAGCAGCTGCGGCCCCTGGCCCCTGCGCCTCGGCCCCGGTGTAGAAGAGTAAGGGCGGATGTATGGGGAGAGGGGGAGTGAGTGATGTAGGGCCGCCTCTCCCTTTATGGTGGCCAAAGCCTGCACACTCAGGCAACAACATCTATCAAAAAGGCAACAGTAGCCGTGAGGTCACCCTAAAAACACAACAGTGACCTTTTGACCCCCTAAGTGAGCTAGCCCTACAAGCTTCTGGCCTTTCCTGCTGGTTTACTCACCTATGTAACAACAAGTAGACTACAGGCCTACATTTAAAATAAAAATGACACATTTTGCTCTCAAAAAAAAAATCTCTTTACTTTTCATATAAGACATATTCCTAAACCTACAGATTATAGGCCTGAAAATAGACGTACATACAATAATGTATTCTGAGGGCTCGTACTTTACTAATGGCATGGTATTATAGTCACTGATTTCTCAAACAGATTTTTGTCATTGATAGGCTACTACATTAACACTGGAACCACAGTCATATGTTTAAGGTTCAGTGAAATCTGACAGCTTTCAATGCAAAATTACCTGGACTGTAACTGTTCATAAATTATAAGAATGTAAACAAATGCCATCAAATAACAACTGTTCATAAGAATTACAAACAGCATCAAATACCATGCCAAAAGCATGCCAAATGGCCAAATAGTATAATAATGTTAAACAGTAGTTTGACCATCAGTTTCAGTTCAAGCTTGGGACAGAAGTAAAGCTTCAAGAGGACTTGCCTCTATGGTTTCGCAGACCCGCTGTTTCCAACATAAACGGAAGTCCCGCCCCTCAGCTTTACTCCGATGATGTAACCCCTGTCCAAATTTAGAATGTTGTTGATGCTTCTGAAGTTTTTTCCTCTGGCTGAGACTGCTGTCTATTACTCGACGTCATAACTATCCTGTTATTATTGTAAACAGTCTGCTTGCTTGCTTTGGCATTGTCGCCCTCCACCTAACCAAATTCTCCGTCGCTCTTTGTTCACAAAGTAGTGAAAGCGACACCGCATCAGTCACACATACAACATATTCCCTTACAATAGTCTACAATTAAACGTAGGCTACGCGATCATAGTAAGTGTTCTAAATAAGCAACATGTGAGCGTGAATTCCAAGACCACGCAACAGAATCAGGCTATCATTGAGCTGCACCTGGACAGCAAATCACACAGCTCGTTGCAGCCGTAAGGAACTACATCAAACCGGCAATTCATGTTTGAGCTTCAAAAAGCATTCTTTGAGAAACAGGTTATTCAAAATGTCATACTCTCATAGTAAGGCGATATACGCACAGTATCAGTCTCACACAATGCAATTCATATTTGCAAAAGGAATGATAGAGTGAAATAAATATTGATGTCGATTTCATTCAAACATACGCGCGGATTGACGTAAATGACATTTTGTGCCCTGGATAGCGCCATTCTTTGTAATTTTCACTCAGTAGCCTGAACCGTGCTTAGATCATTTGTTTCTCGTAGTGCGATGAAATAAGCTAGCCAACTATATGATGAGCTCAGTAATAACGTAGCTTGGTTTGCTTTTGCCCGCGAAAAACACTGGAGACCAACTTTGATCTACAGCGATTAAAATGGTCTCGAGGAACCAAATCGTGTTAAAACTGCAGCACTGAATATAGGATAAAGACAATGCATAAAGCTACATTAATTTTACAAATAGCAAACTACCAGTGGTTAATGACACTTACTTGAGTCTCCGAAACCTGGAAAGCGCCGTTCATCCCCGTGAACATATCAACAAAAACACTCTAGAGTAGCCTAATTGTATTCCGTAATGTAGCGGGACTCCCATTAGTCTGTCAATGTCGAACCGTCTCTGTTTTTATTGCAGCTACGACAAGCTTCAAGGAAGTTGTCCTTTTGTTTCAGTATTTATACATTGCGTCAACGTTGCGAGGGTAGAAGGCGGAGCGGTGGCACTTGGCGAAAAAAAGCAAAGACACGACCTTATGTACAGAAAACTAGACCCTCTACCCTAACCAAATCGACTAAACACATTAGATCACGTGTCTTTCTGCAACTCATCTATCCTCTAAACAATGATAGAATGATGTGCCCTGCCGTTTGGAGTGAGATACGCACACTGGTACGAGAATGGAATGGGTCATATGGACTGGTGAGAGGAGTTCCATGTGCGAAGTCCACACTACGCTGCCCGGGCGCGACGCGGAGCTCCATAGACTGCAGTCTCCTTGTGTTTCAGTGCACAGTCTGCCAGTATAAAGCTGTCATGAAGGAAGATAGAGATAAAGGATAGAGCGCTCTCTGAATAATGTTATACAGCAGTTATTATCAGTGAGTCTGGAATCGTCCTTGTTGCTAATTCTCACAAATCATTTAAAGAATTTCTATTTACTGTGGCACCTGCTGCCTCGCTTACCAGAAAATAGCATCACGATCGAAGTTTGGTCATTGTGTGTGCATCTTCTTGGTCTCTCATTTTAACCAGAGAGCGAGCCAACATGCCTTAGGTAGGCCTAATTGTGATCTCTGTGTAATCTCTACAAATTTAGGTCTCCAAGTTAAGTTGAATAATTTAACTTAATTTTATAGTTAAATTTAATAATATTTAAATGTATAATAAAATAATAAAATGTAAGTATGTGCTGACAGGTGAACACCGAAAACCTGCATTAGGCTACTATAGGCCCTTGAAGACTGCACAATACACAAACCTTGGTGGCCAAGTCCACTATCTGAAAATACGCCTATAGGCACAGCCAAAACACAAAGAGCGACAAAAAACTACAGGAACCTATAGGCTACCACTAGCCTACACTTTGCTGAAGGAAGGACTTTGCTGACAGTGTCCTGTTACTGGTTAGGTTATTTGTTCATTGGTGCCCGTGGATGCTGCTCAGCATCGCAGTTATCATATTCAGCTATAAGAACAGGTCAGAATCATCAGGTCAAGTTATTCATTAGCCTAAATGGGTAAATGTGTCTTTACAGATTCTCGGAAATGAATCAGAATTTGATGTGAACTACGGCCTGCACACACACAGTGTGGCCACTCAGATTGATGGGGCGATTTGCTTTTAGGTTAAAAGAGATGGACTTTTGAAAAGTTCCTGCTATTACCCTATGTTTCAGTCAAAAATGTTAACATTGCAAATCCTTGGTCTGGACATACATCATCAGATATCCGAAAATAGCATCCTTTAGCCTATTTTAAACTTGTTGGAATATTATTGTTTTCTAATGCAAACCTTTTCAATCACTTAGCTTAGCCTATTGACGTTTTTCCTATTAATGGTGTCTGTGAATATGGAACATGACCTTTTCCAATTTGCACAGACGAGACTATTAGCCTACAGTGACCATGGATTAGCCTTTAAGATACATCAAAGTTACACTTGTATCCAGCTTTGACAGAATAGGATTCTAATTAGGCTTGGCTTTCATTTATAACTTTTCAGACAAATTAAAATGTAAAAACTCGTGAGCACTCATACAAGCTTATTATGCCCTTTAAAAAAGATCAATAGAAGATAAACTTTGCAATAAAGGAATAAAGCAGCCGCACAAAGACATTGTAGACCTATCATAAATTAATTTGTTACCTTACTAAACGAATTCAGAAATAACTGGCTAAACCAAAAAATCCATCAAAGGGACGAAACCATTTAACAGGTTATTGACACAACCTTAAGAAAGACTATGCAAAATTGCCAATATGCAGCCAAATAGGCCTACAATAGCATAGGGTTTATTTCACGTCTTACTGCATAGAAATATTTTACAATATGGATTTTCTGACTAGGCCTACTATGCTTTTGAACATTTAGGCTACTTTATTATTTTCTAGCATAATTCTAGCATAGCATTATTTTCTAGCAGAATTTAAATGGATGCACTTAAAAAGAATGGCCATTTAGCATTAAAAATACAAATAACCTAGAACAGCCAATCAATGAATACAATTAAGGCCTAGGGTATCCGTAAAATGTTCCCTCTGGTTTTATGCCTCTAAATGACGCGATTTGTAGGCTACTTCCCAATGAAATGTAGCCTATCGATTCACCGAAATGTTTCGATAATATTAATAACGCAAAAAAAATGCTGAAAATATCTGTGCATACAGCTAGGCTTCAAAAAGGCTAGCCTACACCTTGAGACAACTCTTTCACAAAAGGAAACTAGACACCGGTAATCAAATGCGATTATAGCCTATTCAGTGACAACCTGTCATGCTATTTAGAGTAGTAGCCTACCAGTAACCCTTTGTTTTGAAAGAGTAGAAACATAGACAAATTTTGCGAAGCCTAACTTTTTTACAGCTCAGTGTTAGGCTATCAATTAAAACGGATTGGAACGGACCAGACAAAATAAAGTCCATGTCACCATTTTGAGTAGCTTAGGCTATATGTGTCTGTGACTTAGGATACTCTTTCAGTCTGGAGTTGAATGGGTTGTTAGTTGTTAGTTAAGCAATTTTGAACGGGCCTTTAGTCTAATTATTTTTTTGGTACCCCTGCCAGAATTGAGGACACAGGTCCGAAAATCATCCACGCACATTTTGGTTTGATTAATCCTTTCAAAGCTCAACTAAATATTTAGGCTGTTCTTCTTTTTTAATGGTAGGTCATATGCCAAACATTAACTTGAACATATTGCTAGATTTTTTAGTCTATTCTAAAACTTTTTTTTTAGATTTAACATTGTAGACAACAATGTAGGCTAATGTGTTTTTTTTCGTCACTAATTAACTGATTGTTTTCACTGTAGGAAATGATTGAGCTGGATGACTAAAAAAGGCATATTACACGAAAATAGCCTACTTAGAGGCTTAAAGCCTCTATGTGTAGGATCGTATCAGAATTCCCCATCTATCGGCGAAGTGGTATACTGCATACGTTTGAATAAAATGTATTAGCCCTCCCCTTCCCACAATCCTAATTTCTTGCTACGGAGGCCGAAAGCTCGCTCGCTCGCTCTTATCTCAGTTTCTGCTACTCAGTCTCTGAGCGGAAACGCAAAAGGCGGAGCTGAATATATGATACTGCTCTCCCCTACAAGAACCCGTACTTTTGAAAATGGCGGCGCAAAATGGATATTCTTCTCTGGTCCCCAGCCATATCTATATATAAATGGAAATTACCAAGTTTACCGGAACACTACAATTTATTCATGGAGGTAATTACCATCGTTTTACATTATATTTTTAAAATAAAAAATATATTTTTAATAAAAGACGAAGATAAATAGAAGATAAATCCTACACATAGAGGCTTTAAGTATCTTTTTATATAAAAAGGTGAAGTTTTAAAGGGTTTAAGGAAAAAAGGCTATTCAAAAAGACAGATTCAAAAAAGACAGATAAAAAAAATCGTAAAACAGAGGTTGAGACACACTGAAGTCATTTGAAAATAATGTTTCCTATTTTCCTTCACAAAAAACATGGTTGCTTTGCTGCAACTCTGCGCTCTTGCCCCCTCACTTTGCAACTGGGGAACTAAGCACCCAGACACGCTTGCAGATAACAGAGGGAGGTGTCTTGTGTCCATTGGTTTCTCACCCCGAGTCTATGTATATCCCCGCTTCATGTCCCGTCAAGTTAAATGGTTACCAGCATTTCTAAGAAATCATCCCGAGTAAGTGCACTTCTCTCCTATTTATAAAGAAGTTGCTACCCTCTTCAATTACATGGGGGCTCACACTCTCCTAGGCTGTGGAGTGCAGGCAGTATGCAGGCACCCGTAGACCCTCACCTGACACCTCCCAGGGTGATTGAGTCAACCCAAGCACATACAGCCCCCCAATGCCTGTGTCCTACCCAGGAGAAATATGGGGGGAAATGAAAACACGGAAATAAAACAAGACCAAGTTGTCGTCAGCTCCAATGTGTTGTTCTCCAAATTGACCACCACATCCCGAAATGTAGAGAAATAGGAAATATAACTAAGGGTGTTTTCACTATAGTTCCCTTTAAGCGAACCAAACTCACTCCTCTGTAAGTGGACCAAAAAGTGGACCAACTTTTTATGTTCACTTTGCAAAGAAGACTGGGTTCTCAGTCCAGTTCAGCTTTGATCAGGTCTCAGTCCCCTTTCTGTTCACATCTGGTCCTCTAGAGCTCTCGGACCCCCAATACACTGAATTCTGGGTAGTTTTCACTTGGAACAAAATGTCTGGTGCCATGCTTGCCCTTATGTGTTTTCTGGTTAAATATGCGCATGTTAATCAGGAAATTACAGTTGTTATGTTCACATATGTGCAAAAACTGCTGAGCCTTTGAAAAACTCATTTAGATGGTACTGTGTATGTCAGTGGCTTTATGACTTGATGGTGTGTGTACACATGTACAAACATGTGTACACACACATCGTTTCTGTAAGTTAATAATGAAGCTTTTTCAGTCCGCTATACTCAGAAGTAGGATATCTGTAGACCGAGATAGGTGAGTTGGAACAATATTGAACTGTTGCTCATTGGTGCTCTTTGTTGCGAAGCAATGTCGTCTTTTGTTAAAGCTGTTTCACGTCACTTCTTGTTGACGTTGTTGAAGTGTTGTCAAACAAAACGGAGGATAGCTCCAGAGAGGGTTCAAGCGTTATAAGTTACAGCTCACTCCTCCCCCTCCCTCCCATGCCTCCTGAAAGACTCATGAACCTTGTCGTTTATTGGCTGGAACACTGTTATGTTTTGTTTTCGTTTGTTATGCTAGGTTTGCCCACTGTGTCATGTTGCCTTTTGTGGAGCCTGGGCTGTCTACAGAGACCGCGTGTTTTTACAGTGTGTTCAGGGGACAGGCAGCTAGCAGATTGTGAGGAGATGTTTGCTGTATGTAACAACACATGTTTTAGTCCTAAAAACGTGTCACATCGCTTAGAGCACCTTTAAATGAGCTATACAAATAAAATTGAATTGAATTGAACTACAGGCCTCTCACTCGTTATCTGTTAGACTACATGACTTTTTACTATGCTTTTCATGTTTTACTTTCCTAGACTCTGTTTCACTGTTTGTTTGTATCATTTCCTCCTTTCATTTAATCCCCCACTCTATCAGTCTATTCTCATTTCAATTATTTGGTTTCAGTCAGGTTAAGGGCATTATTTTGAAGTTCATAATCTTTTTTCTCTTTCTCATTATTATTATTATTATTATTATTATTGTTATTATTGTTATTATTATTATATTGTTGTACATCTATTAAAGGTTTAATAAACATTTTTATGTGAAGTCATCATTGATAATTCTTGAGTGTGTGTGTATGTATGTTATGCTGTAATATTGTAGTGTTTAGTAATGTTCCTTGGATTAAAAAAAAACATTTAGGACTATTAAGCAAGTTGTATCATCAGGTTAGCAAGTTGCATCATCATACTTTCCTTTTTGTATTTTAACGGACCTTGGCTTTAGGTGACAAACAGTGGTTGATTGAAATCTTTATGTAAACATTACCCCCACCCTCCCTTTTCTCTTTTTTCCCTTTTTCCTTCATCTCCTTTTCTCTTTCTTGATATGATATGATATGATATGATAATTAGATACTGGCTTTGACCTGGTTGCCTCAGTAATCAATTGTCTGCTGCTCTTAACTTTAGTGATATCTGCCCATCGGGTAAAAAAAAGGAAACAGCACAGGTCCACAAGCCTGGCCATAACCTGGCCAAGCCATATACAGCAGATATGAGGAATATCTTTAAATAATGCCATTACTCTCATACTGAGTGAATCAATGCTTTCAGTGCTTTATGAAAGTTCATAGTTCAAAAAAACACAGACTGGGTCATACCATGAAAATGTCTTAGTCTCAGGTAAGGGGCCTGTCCTACGAAGCGGGGCTACTTGCTTATCAGGGTAACTTCGAGAGTAACTTCATCACGTTTGGCATAACTTCCCGATTAACCCATTCTACGAAAGGTGGATAGGTTTAAACCGATGTATGCTGCCATGGCAATATACGCCGCACACCAAACCCAGTCCGAGCAGGTTATGTTCTTGGTTAACCCGAAGTTTGTGCTTAACCACACCCAACAAGTACCGCCATTAATTCAATCGCGGGTAATTACTAATATAAAAATAGGTGTCAAACACTGTCATACAAGGCAATTGTGCAAGTGCACCTCAGGGAGAGTATGAGGGCATATATGTCAATTGCAAATATTTTCACAGCATCAATGTGCAGGTAGACTACTAGGTGTATTTTGATATATTATGTAGCCTACGTAAAGTTCACTTTCTCTTCACTGATTGGACCCACATAAAGTATTAGTTTGCATTTTTCTGAAAATGATAGCCTATAAATAGGCCTACTAGTTTCACATTCTTTTTCTGATCCAGTAACATGTTTTACACGTCTTTTTGTCCAACCATGGGGTGGCCCTGTAAAACATTTTACCTCAACCTTGATGCAAAAGTTAAAGGTCTCCTTCCAAAATAAACCGTTTAATACTTGATTTTTTTTTACATTACCATAGGTCAGCCGAAGTTGCACTTGTATGCTCAACTTCAAAATGCTCTCCTACCCCTGTAGTCTGTATTTGCCTGTGATAGAAAACTGCCGGGAAAAACGAGCGAATCGGAAAAGCTGCACAAGCCTACGTCCCATTAAACATTAGCTATGCAGTTAGCCCGCCCTCAAGAAAACATTATTAGGCTGCTTGCAGACAGACCCACTAGAGGGAGCGTCACAGTGCTGTTAGCCAATCAGAGGCGATACGTTTATCATTAATATTCATAAGAATCCTCTCGCACTATCCCTGCTCTCCTTTTCAACTAACTAAAATAGCTTGAAACAAGACAACCACAGAATATTTTTGTCGAAACCAACTCTCATGACATTATTTTAAACAAGAGACCACCACAAAATTCATGAAAATACGATGGAATGCGACCTTTAACGACCAATAGGCCTGGCAAAATCGATTCCTCTTCAGGATTCGGGCTATTCTGAGTCACTCACTCAACTGATCCGGGTTATGCGAGTCACTTGAGTCACTTTAGTCAGTATTGCTAAATCGACAAGAAAACTCCTAGTTCTAGTGTACAATGGTTATTACCACTGCTGGATCTACTAATATGTTCATGATAATAACATAGCCTTACATTATATAGACTGCTAATAGAAGACAACTAATGATGTTATCAATATTAGGCCTATAGCCGGAGTGATTGTGTTTTCCTGAATTTCACCCAGGGGGTTATAGATTATTATTATTATTATTATTTATTATTATTATTATTAGTAGTAGTACACTCTTAACCCGAATTAGTTGACTTTACTAGAAATTTGCGTGGAAACCCGTTGCACTAAACAAGATTAGTTTTTACAAAACATCTAAAACTAAACGGGTTAAACTTTATAAACATAAAAATGTTAGTGGGTGCAGTGGATTTGCATTTGTAGTCTTTACTGAAAACCATTAGCTCACACAATTTTTTGTGTCCAATTTATATTAAAAAACCTTATTGAATATGAATTCCAAGGATTGTTAAACATTACATTACATAATGCCTTATAATTAAGAAATAATACTAGTTAAAGAAATAAACTAAATGCATTCCAATGTTTTTATTGCTCATAAAAACAGTAGTGTATTCAGCCATATAAATTTGTCATACAAAAGACAAGTGACATTTTTTAACATGCATTTATGCAATAAGCAATACGTTCTTCTAAGTTCATCTTCTCACATGGACCTGTGAAAACAGAGCATAACCAAACTTTTAGAAAAATAAAAGATAAAATTCCACTGTAAACATTAGGCACCAAGTAATCACTAATGCAAAACTACAAGTAGCATTTTGCCAATTAGTTTAAAATAAAAAATACACACGCTAGCATTAGCCACATGAAAAGCACGTGTATGTGCATGGAGTACAACGTTAGGCTACATGCATGAGTGCTAACCAGCAGAAAGAAATAAAGTTAACGAAATGAACGTTGTAGCTAAACTGTGAGCATAAAAAAGCACTCTGGATAAGGTTACGATTTATGAAATGACAAAAATAGCTGAATTAAAAGTTAACCTTAGCCTATATCTAAACCATGAACCAACAGGAAAAAAAGCGTCTGCACATTAACACATTGTCGCCATCTTTTTGGAGTTCCACATCGGTCTATGTTCTGGGTTAGCACTTTTTTTCCAGAAAGATATCTGCAGATAATACTCTTTGAAATCTCACCGATTCACGATGTTTTTCCACGTTTTTTTCCCACGTTGTTTTCACAGATTAGCCTAAAAACATTTTGAAGCCGTCTCTGATTAAACGTTATGCACGTCTCGAGGCACTGGCAGTTTCAGCTTTCTGCTCACGCAACCTGCTTCAAGTCCCTCCTCCTTTCAAAAACGTAACATAGTGAGTGATGTCTTCTTAACCTGATCAGTGTAGTCAATTAATTGTCTAAATAGTGCAAGCAACTAATATTTTTTAGTAATAACAACTTTTTTTGAAAAAACAATAAAGAATATGTAAAGACTGCTTAAATTTTTTGGTTTACACAAAATCCGGGTTAAGAGTGTAGTAGTAGTAGTAGTATTATGCATAGCTATTATTATTATTATTATTATTATTATTATGTCTCAAACGAACTTTAACAATATGCACTGAAATATCAATGTTGACCAGTAGAGGTCGCTCACACCACAAATGACATTAAAGTTAACAGAAACTGAGATAGGAACACTACCATCAGTAAAATAGAGTAAACTGTATAATAATTTTAAGGTCATAACAACATCTGTAGGCTACGTGCAGAACATCGTGTTATTTCAAAAGTGGAAAAAAATAGCGTTTGTTGTGGATTTGCTTTCCTAACACGAGGAGAGACTCGCTCTGGCGCTAACCGGATGACTCAAGATCCAAGTGATCCAACCACGTAACCGCGGTTACGCAAGTTTCCTCATGTAGCCGGTTAATTCTGCTGACCCGAGGATTCAAGAGTCCCCATCTACAGTTTGCAATGTTTCGGACTGTCTACCGGACCATATTAACAATTTTATTTTAATACATTACATCTATAGGCTACGTGCAGA
>JAGFZM010000915.1:9718-26799 GCA_017657215.1 Limnothrissa miodon
GAGAGAGAGAGAGAGAGAGAGAGAGAGAGAGAGAGAGAGAGAGAGAGTAAATGTTGTTATAGCAGCACCACAGAGTCATTTAGCATGTGATGGGGGTTTAATGTCACATAAACACACACACTCAGAGTCAGTTAGCTTGGGATGGGGGCATGTTGTCATAACAACACCACAGACTCAGAAGTGCGTTGTCAAACACGTTATCATGACACCACAAACTCAGAGTGAGGTAGATATTTGCTAAATTTGTCCTATCACATAGACTCCTGAAAGGAATCTGTATGTGTGGTGGAGGAGCTCTATTGATCAATTTGAACTGTGTGTGCAGCGGGGCACTTTTGGTTAGTGCGTGTGTGTGTGTGTAAATATCTATGTATTAGGCTGGGAAGTGTGTGTGGGTGTTTGAGTTCATCAGTGTGTGTGAGCAAAGCGCGTGTGTTCACGCGGATTTGTCGGTCTGTGGCTTGCCTCCCTCTGCCTGGCTCATATAGCCCCGCGCGCGCGGCAGGAATCCTGACCGAGTGGTACGGACATCGCCGCCAGAGCCCGCGAACACGCAGCTCGCGCCTTTAAACACGGTCTTATGACCGACAGCTCCCTCAATCAAGCTGTCTACTCTCACATACCCACACATTCTCTCTGCTCGCTGATCAGTCGTCTACTTCGACACACACATAGAAACACAATCTCTCTGTTTTCAATATCAGCCGTCTACTCTCTCACATCCACACACACATACTCTCTGCTTGCTCAAACAGTAATCTCGAGACACACCGCTGGGTGTCAGACAGCGGTTCCCAGAGGAATACGCACAATCAGCAACACGCTGGGCAGCAGCGCTTGGGGATCACAGCACTGTACCGAAGGAGACGTCGGGACTGATCCCAAGTACAGGTGAGAGTGGAGAGGGATCCGACTGAGCTCGAGCCTCATCTGGACTGAGAAGCGTGGAAACGTATTAACTCCACGAGGGAGAGAGAGAGAACGCAAGAAGTAGGTGCAGATATCAGTTTTATTCTCTCTCTCTCCCCTCTCTCTAGTGTGTATGTGCACCAGGCGTACTGTGTGTGTGTGTGTGTGTGTGTGTGTGTGAGAGAGAGAGAGAGAGAGAGAGAGAGAGAGAGCAGGTTATGTGTTGGTACCTTTTGGTGAAAGTGCGTGCTGACATTTGTTAAAGGGATAGTTCGGTTTTTAACACATTAAACCCACTATGTGTAAGTTTTATTTTTTTCGTATGAGAATTTCTCCCATCTATCGGCGAAGTGGTATACTGCACACGTTTGAATAAAATGTATTAGCCATTCCCTTCCCACGGTCCTCATTTCCAATGGTCCTCATTTTGAAAATGGCGGCGCAAAATGGATATTCTCATTTGGTACCCAGCCACATCTATACATAAATGGAAATTACCAAGTTTACGGGAACACTACAATTTATTCATGGAGGTAATTACCATCGTTTTACATTATATTTTTAAAAGAAAAAAATTATTTTTAATAAAAGACGAAGATAAATAGAAGATAAATCCTACACATAGTGGCTTTAAGCCCCTTTCACAGGTTGTCTAAAATGCACTAAAGTGGTTGACATCGAAATTTTGACGCTTGCTTCTGTCTCGGCTATTTGGGAAATGTAGAATTGCCTCTGCCTGCCTTCAAAATGGCTAGCAATGGGTATGTGTTGTTTCTATCCTTAAAACACTGGTTTTAAAAAAGTGCTACTCACCAAGTGGTTAGTGGTGCTCAATGATGTTCCAAAACATGTATCGTAGCGAAATAAAGCTTCCGTCATATTTTATTTGGCACTTTGTTTATATGAAGGAGCAAATAGATCCCTATAGGACTTACAAAATGGCAAATAAAACATGACAGAAACTGTATTTTGCTATGATACTTGGGTTGGAACATCAGCAAGCGCCACTAATCACTCCATGAGTAGCACTTTTTTTTTAAAACCAGTGTTTTAAGGATAGAAACAACACATGCCCATTGCTGGCCATTTTAAAGGCAGGCAGAGGCAATTCTATATTTCCCAAATAGCCGAGACAGGAGCAATCATCAAGATTTTGGTGTCAACCACTTTATTTCATTTTAGACAACCTGTGAAAGGGGCTCAATGTGTTAAAAACCGAACTATCCCTTTAAGCTCTGTTTGTGTGTGTGTGTGTGTGTGTGTGTGTGTGAGAGAGAGAGAGAGAGAGAGAGAGAGGGAAAGTGTGTGTGTGTGTGTGTGTGTGTGTGCATGATTGATATACACACCCATGGCTTCTTTGTGTGTGTTAAAGTGCTTTTAATGTGACTGTGTATTAATGATTCTCTCTCTCTCTCTCTCTCTCTCTCTCTCTCTGTATATGTGTAGGTGGTTATTTTGGCAACCCTATACTTTGACCTAAATTGTCTAAAAATGTGGCACCTACTGATGACATCATTGCTGCTGTGCCTGCGACTGCTGGAGGGCAGTCATGGCAACAGTAACCTGGGTGAGAGGGAGTTTGCTTTGAGGCTGTTTGCATCACTACGGGAAACGGAAAATTCGTCCAATCTGCTGGTTTCTCCAGCCAGCGTCAGCCTTGGACTTCGCCTACTCATGATGGGGGCCCGCCGCAACACACTCACACAGCTGCAAAGTCTTTTAGGATGTTACACTGACAGTAAGAGAAAACACTCAAACACACACACACACACAGGTAAACATACACAGGCACAAACACCCCCAAACACATGCATTCAATTATTCTATAGCGACACACCCATACCTAAACACAAGCATTCACTTACATTACACAAACACACACACATTTTGACACCTAGTCCTGATGTTCGTGTCACTTCCTGTGCCCACAGATCCTCAGCTGCCTAACTTCCTTACTCAGCCTCAGGGCATCGTGGGAAATTGCAGCCAGGGGGTTGAGCTTCATCTGTCCAGTACACTATTGGTTCAGAGTGGGCTGCAGCTCCGCCCAGACTTTACTCAACATGCACTGGGGTGGGGCAATGGCAGTTTGCTCCGCCTTAACTTCAGCAGAGCCAATCAGAGCTCACTTGGGGATCACTATGGCAGTGGTGGGTTCACACACTCACAAACATATTTCTCTCACACACACGCATAATAAGTTGCGTGCATATTTTATGTGAATGTCTATGTGTGTGTGTGTGTGTGTGTTTGTGTGTATGCAGGGTGCGATTTGTCAAAAAAAAAGAGGGGGGGGGGGGGGGTTGTTTGCAGATTTTTTCACGATCAAAAAACAGTTCACAGGTTTAACACTAGAACCGCCAACATTCCAGTCCTCCTAGAACCGCCAAGTCATTTGACCGCTGGTCATTTTGACTCCCATGCTGGAATAGCATCAGCAATAGAGTTCTTTATTTTAATTATTTTTATTGAATTTAATTATTAATAACTGTAATTAGCCTACTGTAGGTTAACACAAACACGAAAACAACTCTCAAATACCAGACTATTTACAGTAACAAAATAACAGTAGCCTATTCAGTAGCCTAGCCTAACTATTTTAGAAGAACAGTAAGGTTGCGCGCTCCCTCTCTTTCCCTTCTGCTCCCTCTCTCACACACACACACGCACATTATTCACAAACGATGTAGGCCTACTGTTGCGCAACAGCTTGAAGAGCTCCAGGGTGAAACCGCTGGGCAATATTTGTGTCTGTGCACCTCCAGTAGCCTACACAGGACCCACGCGTTCAGTGCGGCCTATGTCCAATATATTATAGAACACCGCAACTGCCATTTCCTGCCTGGTTACAGCTCGGGCAGTGTATTGCCTCGTCATCTTTTGTGAGTGGCCATGTCTTAGATTTGCAATATTTTAATCAATGGTGCAGTGTCAAGGTCGCATGACTTCACGTACGTCTAGCATTGCTAGACAACTGGGAGCAGCGCGCGAGAAAAATTACAGCTGTAAACGGTGGTGGAGGTAAAGGAGGTAAAGAAGGAGGTAAAGATGGCTTCTCGGCGGTTCAAGGTAAAAATTGTCATATTTATTTTGAGTTTTATCATACACTCACCAAAATCCAATAGATAGTAAATAAATCCATTTTAGGAAAAGTCATGAACTTAAAGATGTTGGGGTTTTATTTTAACAGAACTAGCGTTTGAAAAAGCCAGGGGGTAAAAATGACCTCCTTGGTGGTTCTAGTGAACCTTATGAACATTCAATGCAAACTTAAAAAGATATGAAACATTTCTGTGCCGGCCACAATGTGATGGCTTATTTGGGCTTCAGAACCATGGATAAGGTTCGATCACGCCAGAGTCCGTTTACGGGGAGCCGGTCCACTCTCTATTAACTTGCCTGCAATTTGTTGAAATTCCGCTAGTTTTGCTGAATGAAAAATGAATTGTGGTCTATGGAGCTAAGCGGCTAAAACTTGTTGTTGTCGCAGTTGACAACTTAATTTCTTAATATATGTTGTCGTAGTAGCTACCTGAGTATAGATTTTCCACTAAAAATGAAATAAAAAGTCACTCATTTCATTTTTGCTTTTCATAGGATGGGCCGCTTTCCAGCGTAACATGCTAGCATTTAGTTAATTCACTTGCTCGGGAGCGCCCTCTCGTTGCAGTACCACCCGGAAGGATTCTGAGAGTGGTTGTTCTCTCCATATTGAAAATTCTCTGATCATGCGAACATGTCAGAGGATTTGAGGAGTTTGTCTCCTTGGACTACCGGTATTTATGTGCATGGGGACGTTCACGAACAACGAGATTGCTGAAAATTCGGGTCACGTTGAAAGGCTACTAACAATGTAGATTATTTCTGTGAAAGAAACTGTCACAACCTGATTTCAATTTCAATTGTTATTTTTTAAATTATTGATGGGGTTTTGTCCCCCAAGGATAAAATTCATTCAGCAGAGGTGAAAACCAGAGAGGGGGATGATCCTACCCATGCCCCCTACAAATCGCACCCTGTATGTGTATATTTGTGTGTATGTGTGCGAGTGTATGACTGTGTTCATGTGAATATTTTAGGGCTGTCAAACAATTCTTGCAGTTCCTCAAATACAATACAATAAAAAATGTGTGCTCTAAAAATCACAGCTGATTTGATCAACCGCATCAACTGTTTCGCTATTACTGCAGGTCTAGTCTATTCTTTCCAAAACAATGATATTTCAGACATTTATTTGGGCAAATGAGAAAAATACGCGACTATTTGGATTTGGATTTTATATGGCGTTGACTCCTGACTATTATGTCAAGTAAAGCCGTAGGCTATGTAACCACTCTGCATGCATCACATATGTAAAGGGGCTCTTTAGCAAAGTTGACTTTATAACTAGTTTTAACCTGTGAAAATAGCCTGAATAGATAAACCCATACAACATCCCTCTTGTTTAAATACGCTGCAATAAAACTATGTTTATTTATTGTGATAAAGTTAGGTTGCTTTCATGCACTATTAATGCGTTAACCTTTGTGTGCACGTGTTTATGTGTATATTTGAGTGTGTTTGTTCATGTGTGTGTGTGTATATTTCTCTGTGTAGGTGCCGGGGCTGATGCTCTGCGCTGGTTGGAAGGCTCAGCAGGTGGTGCAGGTCCCGTTGCCCTGGTAACCGCACTGGCATTCCGAGGTGTGTGGCAAAGGCAGTTTCTATCCAGTGACACACACACACTCCCCTTCAGCCTCCCTGACGGGACACACACCAAAGTACCCATGATGTACCAGGCCACTGAAGTCAACTTCGGTAAGACACACACACACACACACATACACAAACATACACATACACACACTGGCACAAACATTGTAATTCTTTATTTTTATTGTTTGATTGTTTGACAAAAGAGAGTATGCTCATGGCCCAATACTTGACTCAACATAAGAAAACCACAGTTGTTTAAAACTTTAAAGTATTACTCTCTCTCTCACACACACACACACACACATACTCACTCACAGTTATTAAAGTAAATTTGCAATAAAGTGTGTGTGTGTGTGTGTGTGTGTGTGTGTATGCAGGTCAGTTCCGATTGAGTTCTGAGCAGTGGTACACAGTGTTAGAGCTGCCCTATCATGGCCAGGCCCTCAGCCTCATCATAGCGTTGCCTAGTGATCGCAAGACGCCACTGTGGCAACTGGAGATGGAGCTGACAGCACGCACAGTGGAATCATGGGAAAACAGCCTCCGCCGCACAAAGATGGATGTCTTCCTTCCCAGGTGAGACAGACACACCCACACACATATGTGAAAAATCATGGTACTGTATGTCCGTTCATTTTGACTTCACAAAGACAATGACAAAAACAACCTCATAAAATGAAGCTAGGATAAGTTAACTAGGGTGCTACAGTCTGAATACTAATCTTTTCACTTAGCATGAGCAAATACACATACAGGCTGCTTCACCTAGCTAGGAAATACACTAAACTGGTACACATTGTGGCAGCATCTCCCATTAGCAAACTAACCAAGCCTCAGAGGTTCTGTGAGGTGACACAGAAGCATATATTAAGCTTAACCTCTTTAGGCACACCCCTATTTTTCCTTTTTTTCAAAACAACGGCATACCCAAATTGAAAGCTTGACAGTTCCTACATAGTTTTAGACTCAGGGATGTGCCTCATACCATTGGAAAGGTGACACCCTCAAGTTTTTTCTAGAGGAATATGTATGTTTCTGTGACATATGGACACAGAGTTATAGAGGTTGGAACTAAGTTTTTTTTTTCCCGCTCATTTCAAATGTCTATGAACTAACTAAGATATGAAGGTACCATCCATATGATACCCCCAAATAAAAAAATCTAAGTCCTAACTCCATCTCTCAACCTGTTACACAAAAAAATTGAAGTAAAAAGACCAAAAATATGATTTTTGAATATACATTTTTGAAAAAGATGTTTATGCGTTTTGATTGGGACCCCTATGTAAATTCCCATAGAGACTTTTTGTAAACAAGAGGGCCTACTGACATTCAAAAGTTTATAACTTGAAAACCCCTTTGCCTAGAAACATAAAATTGGTTTCAAATGAAAGCCAAGACCCTGGGCTTTCATGTCAGTTTGCTTGATTTGAAGTCCCAGATATGGGCGGGTGTGCCTTAAAGCTTGTTTGGAGTAATACCAATAATTGTCCTTAGGTGAGGGGGTAATGCAACATTGACTGATAAAAAAACACTGCTTCTGCTAACTGAACTGCATAGGCTCATTTATTGTACTGTTCAGTTAGCATCAGCAAATCACTTACTGTTAGCTTTTCAGTCAGCCTTAGCCCTTTAGTTAGCATTAGCTCATCAGTTAGAGTTACCTCTTTATTTAGCATTCTCCCTATTGGCAGCATACAACAAGCTTGCACAGCAGGGCTAAGAAACTACTCTAGACTGTTATACACACAGACACACTCCCTCTCTCTCCCCTCGCTCGAAATATTAAAGATGCACTAAAATCTGTGCCTGCATGTGTGTGTGTTTGCAGGTTTCGGCTCCTTGGCCGGTTAGATCTGAGGTCAGTTTTGACATCACTGGGAATCTCTGATGCATTTGACCCAACAACAGCAGACTTCTCGGGCATGTCAGGTAGACATACACACACACCCTCCTCTGTGCGTTGGACAAAGCATTTTTTTCCCTACAGTACTACTACAGTTTTACTGCTGTGAATGCAATATATTGGACATGAAAAAAAAAACTGCATTCAAGAAAAATACTATAAAATATACAGCATTTTACTGCATTGTACTGAACAATGCAATATTGCATTACTGCATAAAAAATATTGCATTGTCTCTGTATGTAACCCTCTGCTTATGTGTGTGTCTGTTTGTGTGTGTGGGTAGATGAGGAGGGGTTGTATGTATCAGAGGTGCTACATCAGTCTAGCATGGAAGTGACTGAAGATGGAACTAAAGCAGCAGCAGCTACAGGTAAAATTCTATCAGTGATCAAGAGATATTAGAGGAGAGCAGAGAGAACATAACCATAAATTTACGTAACATAATAAATACTACATTGGCCTCCTCTCTCCTCCCCTAACTCTCCTACCATTTTTCTCCTCTCCTTCTCTCTACCTCTCCTCTTGTCCTACCCTCTTTCCTCCTCTTTCACTCTCCCTACCTCTCCTCACTCTCTTTTCTTACTCTGTTCCTTCCTTTTCTTCTCCAACAGCTATGATGTTGCTGAAGCGTTCACGTGCTCCTGTGTTTAAAGCGGACCGCCCTTTCATCTTCCTCTTACGACACCTGAACACAGGTAAGCATAAACACTGATCGACCGTCCTGTTATGACACCAAAAAACAGGTAAACACACACACACACACAGTAACTAACATTTCATCTACCTCTTGCTGTATAGACAATATAAGCAAATGACTGCACCTATAGAGTGTATAAGAGCAGATATGATTGCACCTTTAGGCAGTATAACAAAAAGACAGTGCGTGTAGACCGTATAACATGATAACTGCATCTAGACAGTTTATTAAAATGACTGCACCTATAGTCAATATAACAAAATGACTGTATGACTGAATGACAGAGTACTATATGATTGCACCTAAAGGCAGTATAATAGAATGACTGCACCTTTTAGACAGTTACAAGTGAAAGAGTGACTATGGATGCTATAATGTTCAGTGCATAAATATAATGTTTGCAAGTATAATGCATGAGATTCGAATTTCATTTTATTTTAAATACCATAGCGGAAACTCGACAACAAAGCAATGGACCGTGTTAGTGAATGACATTAGTGACTGTCAGTTGTTAGTGACTGACTCTACATCTGCTGTATGATCTCAACTTATATTTCATCCATTCACACTCAAAGTGTGAGCCTGATCTGAGTACGTCTTCTGAATGGCCATCTGTAGAATAGTGCTGCTTTGATACACAGGTTTGATTATGTAAAATACTGCCGTCTTCTCTTAACCTATTCTCCCCCTGCCTTTCTCTCTCTCTGTTCAGGATCCATTCTTTTCATGGGCAGAGTCTTAAACCCAGCTGAACAACCATTATGAATCACACACACACACACCCATATGTAGATTTAGTACATGTTTTTTTGCACTGGTCACCAGTCAATTCTAAATTAAAGGTGCTCTAAGCGATGTGATGCGTTTTTAGGACTAAAACATTTGTTGTTACATACAGCAAACATCTCCTCACAATCTGCTAGCTGCCTGTCCCCTGAACACACTGTCAAAAAACGCGATCTCTGTAGACAGCCCAGGCTCCACAAACGGCTACAAAACACAGTGGCAAACCTAGCATAACAAACGAAATGAAACATAACAAACATTGTTCCAGCCAATAAACTTTGGAGGAGGGGTTGGGTGGGGGTTAGGGCGCGTGAGTCTTTCAGGAGGCATGGGAGGGAGGGGGGGGGAGGGAGCTATCCTCCGTTTTGTTTGACAATACTTCGAACGTCAACAAGAAGTGACATCAAACACAATCGCTTAGAGCGCCTTTAACTGATGATATAGGCCTACACACACAACCTGATACATGTGTGCATGTGGACATCTGAAGCACATTGTATTACTGTACATTAATGTAAATATCTTTTTAGACTTTAATGTGTGTCATGTAAAGCATATATCTATTTTGTGTACATATCTGTGTAAATAATAACATCTGTGTAAATAATAAACAAAACCCATTCCCATGTTTGTGTACATATCTGTGTAAATACTTGAATAAAGAAGACAGTTTTGTACATGTTTCAGACTGTGCGTCTTCAACTGAAGTCAGTCAGCAGATGTTTTTCTGTTCCAGTCTTCAGGAACATATTTTTCCTGGTTTCGGAGTCCATGTACTCATGTCAGTTTTCTTATAGTAATGTGTGTGTGTGTGTCTCATTTCCAGCACCAACAATTCCATAAGGGATGTGTCAAACTGGCAATGACCACTGAGTTAATGACCACTTCAAAGGGTTTATCCCACTATATATTCTTTTATGTCATACCTGGATAAATCAAGTATGTAAGTCTATCTATCTCTCATTACAGGTAAAGATAGGAGGCAGTTTTGTCCCGTAAGACTCAATGCTCATAATGTGGAAGCGAGCCCAGCAGTAGGGTTGCCACATCTGAGTTTTTACTGTCTGTACGTGCAATCTGCACCATGTGAATGTGCGCGTGCATAGTTGCTGGGTGGGTAAGGTAAAGTTTCATTCAATACAGCATGTTATTACAAGTAACCATGTCAGCTGCAGCAATGAGACTCGCCTATGGAAACCTGTCAAAATAAGAGCTAGGGCACTGACACAACAGCAGAATAAGGGTTACAAGTAGTCTAAAACTAATGAATATGGGGATGAAAGTGCATTTTTGTGAAAAAACGGGACAATATGGTGTCCTGGGAAGGATGGTAAGAACAGACAGAAAAAAGGAGAACAATCATTGAAAAACTATAACGTGTGGCAACACTACACAGCAGTCTGGCGAGGCATGTCGCAGTGGGTGAGAAATAAATCGTTAGTTCATAATCAGGGCAAACTAGACCTGACTGCGTGTGGGGTTCTCTGTGTCACCATTTGTCTAGGGAGAGGGTCAGCCTAGGATACCAGCTACAGTTGAAGTCTCTACGTCAGACTTCCGTTTATGCAAATCCCACTGACTCCTCGCACGGGTTTCGCTCAATGTGCGTCGCCTCCCGTCTAGCGTGCAGCTGATCCTCAGAAAGGCTGGATCGTCATCTGCGATTTAGAGTGTACGACAAGCCCGTGCGCATGAGCACTGGGTCTATATTTGATCTCGGGAGCGCGCAGGCAGTCAGCTGACATGCAGCAGTCCACACCGTCTGTGTCACAACAAACCTTCGCGGTTAGCTGACGCCCCGTGCAGCCCCGAGCGGCCGGTGGCTTGTCTTACCTCGCGCCGCCAGCTGACACAAATTCGGTTTCAACGGTGACATGGCGGCAGAGATCCAACCTCGCGCACAGGCACGGAAGCCTATGCTGCTCAGCAAGATTGAAACGTCGCAGGAGCTGGTGAACGCGGCCGTCATCATACCGAAAGAAGACGGAGTAATCAGTGTTTCAGACGACAGGTGGGTATGGTTAGGGTTGGCTGCTAGCGGTGCGCCGCGATTCCTATGGGCAGGTGTGGAGCTGTTGGTGTGTTCGCGGATAGTTCTCTTTCGTGGTTACTGCCTTCGTAGCTGAACTAACCTTACCGCGGAGAAAAACGAGAAGCAACCAGAAAACATCACCAGCTCGAGATGAAGAATATGAGCTCGCGACCCAGTGTGGGTGGCGCCGTCTCTGCGCGCGTGCATCAGGGCGCAGCTCTGCTGATCAAAGCGTTACACCAACAACACACATACACACAAATCATGTGATGACCAAGTGCAGCAGAATAAGAATAGTGGTGTGTGGAGTCTGTCAGAGATATGATGTTAAGTCAGTAGTTGTCTGTGAGTGTGTGTCTGTGTGTGTGTGTGTGTGTGTGTGTGTGTGTGTTTGTTTTGTATTTAGTTTAAGTCTGCATCACATAGAACTCTGATTCTGAGTTGTGATTTGAACTTTAAAATAAATTTTCTGAGTTGTGATATTCAGGTCTGTCTACTCACAGCCTCACCTATGCAAAATTAGAATACTCTTGTACAGGCCCGGCTCTAGCAAATATGGAGCATTGCAGTAAAATCCACTGCTACATTCTTAAAAGAAACTAAATAGCTTTGTCTTAAGCAATTTAACACATTCAAAACACACTGCTGGATTGTGCCGCTGAGGTAGGAGACAGGAAGGTTTGCAGAGATGGGCGTGAGGAACCTCCATAGTTAATATAGACTATAAAGTTAGTAATAATGTGACCATACATTGTGGACATTTTTTTTTTGTTTTGGCACCATAGACACACCGAATGCATCACATTATTGCAAAGGAACTAATCTTCCATTTACAGCTTAAATAAGGGGGTGGGCAAACTTTTTGACCCGTGTGCCACATTGGTTATAAAATTTGAAAAGGGGGCCATGCCAAGAGCACATGGATGTAGTGTTTGTGTAAAGCCATTTTATTTCAGTTTTGGTCTTAAACAGGTAGTAAAGCATGGACATGCAATACTTATTTGTCATTATTTATGCATTTATTAACAGTAGTATGCAGACATTTTAATTTGTGATTAATCTCAAAACGATAATCCTGTGTAGTTAATCAAACAGTAAACAAACTCCACGAGGAGCAAACAAGAAGTAGCCTGACTCCTGAAATTTCAGTCCAATGAAGCAGGCTATATTTAAGTCACAAGGCGACTTAGTAAAGGCAAAAAACCTGCGCATCCAATCTCATTGGCCATCAATCACGGGATGCACGTTACCTAGAGTAAACTAGTACTGCGTCGCAAATGTAGGCAAAATAACTGACCATTTGCTGTATGTTGTAAAGGAGCAGTTTACCTAATGGTTTACTTTACGTTATAACTTGCTGTATCTTGCATGCTAAACACCCGCAGAGAAATGCGTTGTTATTCACCAAGATGGACAACAGTCTATTAACAGCGACAATTTTTTAAATTGCGAGTGAGGTTGTGTTGCGTTCTCCCATGTAGCAGGTAAAGACTAATTAGACAAAGGAGGGAGGTGGGGTGCCACAGGAAAGTAATGCATCAAGTAATGCATCATCATTATTATTAGCCTATAGATAAAGGCATGTGAGATTGTTCTTTTAATTATAAGGCACATTAATACTAACTTGTTTTAAGAATAGTGGAATGTTGTCGTTGTATGTCGCCCCCTGGATGGATTGCGCCCCTAGCGTTTGCCTATATTGCCTAATGGACGAGCCAGCCCTGCTCTGGTATGAGGTGTTGTATCAGATAATGTCATCTCCTCAGGCACTATTGAGCAAAGGCTGACAAAAAGACTGTTACAGAGCTTTTTACACAGTCAACGTTTGCAATTGAAGCAAAAATATACAGTTTTTGCTATAAATGAGGTATCAGAAACTGACATATTTGCTTCCATTGTTGTCTCAGCGATCATGACTCACTTGGTCATTTAGCCCATAAACTCTACATGAAAATGTGTATTTGAGGGTTTCTTTTGTCAATCCACTGCCATGTTTGATCCTAGTTTTAGCCAAAAGATATTGCCCTTGGCACGTTGCTGCTGTTCCAGCCTAAAACAGGAGATGCAGCTTCTGTTACAGTCTGTTTGCCAGCCTTTACTCAGAAGTGCCTGAGGAGGTGACATTATCTGATATACAACACCTCAATTTCAAACATGAGTGTAGCACTGACTTTGTTTGGTCACCTTGTTGTGCGTGTGTGTGTGCAGAACTATCCGTGTGTGGCTGAAGAGAGACAGCGGGCAGTATTGGCCTAGTGTCTACCACAGCATGCCAGGTGAGGAAACACATACCAGACACACACATTCAGATATCCCTTTACACACACACACACACACACACACACACACACACACACACACACACATTTAGATATCTTTTTATACACACACAAAAACACCACACACCTACATGTAGATATCCTTTGATACACACACCCACACAAATTCAGAAATCCTTTTACACATGCACACACATAAATATACATTCAGATATCTTTTTACACAGGTACACATACACAAATGTTCAGATATCTTTACCACATAGACTCACTCACACACCTACATGCACACACACATACAAATATATGTACATATACACATATATTCAGATATTTCTTTCCATATCTCTTTCTTTCTCTCTATCCCCCTCTACTAGCGTCCTGTTCCTGCCTGTCCTTTAACCCAGAGACACGTCGTTTGTCAGTTGGGATGGAGAATGGAGTTGTGTTGGTGAGTCCTCCCTTCCCTGTTACTGTAGCAATGTTTCCTGATCGTTCTCAGTTTTTATTGGTCAGCATCAAAGAAACCCTGTGTGTGTGTGTGTGTGTGTGTGTGTGTTGGGCTAGGATTTCATTGTGTCAGAGGACTACAACAAGATGACTTCTGCACACACATACCAGAGTAAGTTCAACATTGTGCGTGTGTATGTTCTGACTTCTGACTTAAGGTGTGGTGTCTGTATCACCAGTATTTTGTGTGTTTGTGTGTGTGTGTGTGTTCTGACTTCAAATATGGTGTCCTGTTAAAGGCGAGTTCATGCAATACCTGTGTGTGTGTGTGTGTGTGCATGTGTGTGTGTGTATATGTTCTAAATGTGGTGTCTTGCTAAACCCATGACCGTGTGCATTACCAGTAAACATGGATTGTGAACTTGTGTGTGCAAAAGTCAGTCACTGATTGTGCACTGGTCTAGAATACCACACTGTATCAGACACTGTTCGGTTAGTCAGTCCTGTCAGGTTAGTTAGGTGTGTCTGTCAATAGTGTTGGGTTAATCAGTAGTGTTGGATAGGTCAATTGTATTGGATTATTCAGTAGCCAAGTGTTGGATAAGTCATTAGTGTTGGGTTAGTGAGTAGTGTTGGTCTGTGGTTCTGTATTAGTAGTGTTTAGTAAATGGTCAACAGTGATAGTAGTGTAGGGTTAAGTCAATGGTGTTATTCAGTAGCTCTAGGTTAGTCAGTAGGGTTAGATAAGTCATTAGTCTTGGACAGTTATGTTGGGTTAGTCAATGGTGTTAATCAATTGTGTAAGTAAATGGTGTTTATTATTAATGTTGGGGTACTCAATGGTCTTAGTAAGAAGTGTTGGGTTAGTTAACTGTGTTGGTCAGTGGTGTAGGATAAGTCTGTGGTGTTGGATAATTAAGTAGTGTTGGATAGGTCAGTAGTGTTGGGATAGTCAGTAGGTTTAGTCAGTAGTGTTGGATTAGTCAGTAGTTTCACTCCGTAGTGTTAGTCAGTAGTTTTGGTCACCAGTGTTGGGATAGTCCCTAGTGTTCGATGAGTCAGTAGTGTCTTTTTGTAAGTCGCTTTGGATAAAAGCGTCTGCTAAATGCATAAATGTAAATGTAAATGTAGTGTTAGTCCAGTGTTGGGTTAATCATAGTATTGGGTGAGTTAGTAGTGGATTAGTCAGTGGTATCAGTAGTGGGTTATAATTTGACTTCCTGAGCATGTATACTCGAATGAAGGATCTGGATCTGGTTAAAGTATTAGCTTGATTATTGCCAGTAGCTCATTTAGATGTGCATGGAACTGTACTGGCTGACAGTATAGCATGTGTGTTACAGTGATTGTATGCTGTGTGTGTCTGTGTGACAGTGACTGTGTATCGTTCGTGTGTATGTGAAAGTGAACGTGTTTCGCGTTTGTGTTTGTGTCTCATAGTGAGTTGTGTGTATCTTTGTTTGTGTGTGACCGTTGTGACAGTGAATGTATATCTGTCTGTGTGTGTGTGAGAGAGAGACAATGACTATACCTGTGTGTGTGTGTGACAGTGACTGCATATCTGTGTGCATTCTCTGTGTAGCACATGGATCCCGTGTGACAGCGGTGCTGTTTGTTCTTGAGATGGAGTGGCTGCTGACTGCAGCTCAGGACCGAAGCTTCTGCTGGCACTGCACTGAGAGTGGCCACCTACTGGGCACTTATAGAACTGCAGCCTGGGTTACTGGACTACAGTATCCTTAAGACACACTCAGACATACACACACACAGACACAACATCGACACAGACACACACACACACACACTCACTTAAACACACACAGACAGCACTACTACAACTACAACTAAACTGAACTACAATATCCTTCAAGATACAGACAGACAGACACACAGACACATAGACAAAAGTGAGTATTATTCTTAGTGTGTGTGTGTGAGATTTGATGTGGAGACGCGTCATGTCTTTGTGGGTGATCAGTCGGGTCAGGTGACCATCCTCAAGTTGGACCAGGATACTTGCAGCCTTGTCACAACCTTCAAAGGACATACAGGTACACACTCACAAAGTCTTGGGTTAAAAGTTGGGGTGTGTGATATAACGATACTTTCCCTTTAATACCCGCTAAATAGAAACAGCGGTTAAGCAACCAAAGCGAACCATGTCAGTTGACATCCGAGTTGTCGCTCCCTCCACACTGTTTGATTCCGAATGAAGCTTGTAGCGGGACTTTCCCCAAGAGAAATTCAAGGTCCCAGCAGCTTAAAAAAATCACACACAACATATACTACAGTGTAGGATGATAAGAACGATAAAGAACAAACAGTAGTTATCAGTACACTCTACAGTTTACATAGTTTCCCACAGAGATTTTGACCCAATCCCCCATACAGATCTCCACTAGATCGGATCGGTTTCCAGGGCTGGTGCTGAGCAACACAGTTTCAGCTCCCTCCGAAGACTTTCCTTGGTTATCCTGACTTATCCGGGCTATGCTTTGGGTCATTGTCATGTTGGAGGACCCACCTTCAACCTATGCTCTGACTGAGGGAAAGAGGATGTTGCCCAAAATCTCACAATACATGAGATAATTTATCCTCTCCTTAATATAGTGCCCCCTTTGCATAAAAGCATCCCCTAAGCATGATGTTTCCATGCTTCACAATAGGGATAGTGTTCTTTGGATGCAATTTCTTCTTTTTCCTCCAACACGGTTGAGTGAAGTGTTGACCAAAATAAAATTCATCTGACCACATGACTTTCGCCCATGCCTCCTCTGGATTATTCAGATGGCCCTTGGCAAACTTCAGACGGGCCTGGACATGTGATGACTCCAATAGGGAAATCTTCTATGCTATGCATGATTTAAAACCATGTCGCATAGTGTTCTACCCACAGCGTTGTGTTGGGATGCCACGCAGCGGGTTCAGTTCTGAAGTGTGTGTGTGTAGGGAGTGTGACAGCGTTGTGTTGGGATGCCATGCAGAGGGTTCTGTGCTGAAGTGTGTGTGTGTGTATGGAGTGTGACAGTGTTAGGTTGGGATGACATACAAAGGGTTCTGTGCTGAAGTTTGTGTGTGTGTGTGTGTGTGTGTGTGTGTAGGGAGTGTGACGGCGTTGTGTTGGGACGCCATGCAGAGGGTTCTATTCTCAGGGAGCTCTGATCACTCCATCATCATGTGGGACATTGGAGGACGCAAGGGGACCGCCATTGAGCTACAGGGACACAAGTATGACACATAAACATCCAGTTTTATTGCTATTTCACGTGCACACACTCACACACACACAGAAAACATTATTGTAAAAAAATAATAATGGTAATA
>JAGFZM010000915.1:32597-43979 GCA_017657215.1 Limnothrissa miodon
GGGGGGGGGGGGGTGAGAGAGAGAGAGAGAGAGAGAGAGAGAGAGAGACTGTGTGTATGAGGGTAAATATGTTGAAATTGCTGATTAGGACATGTGCACAAATCCTCTGGGTTCAGACTGGCAGGGCTAACAAATAATAATCCAAACAACTTGGAAAGATTTGCTTTGTATAATAGGAAGCCTTGCTGTGTGGCAATTTTGTACCAATGAGTGCCAAATATGTATTTTAGCTCTGACTGAGAGATGTGTGAGAGATGTGAGACCTCTGTTGGCAATCTCATGGGCGGCTGCTTTCCCGATGCCGCTGTTGGCCCCGGTGATGAGGAAGGAGCGTCCAGCTAGATTCACGTCCAGATCTGACGTATTGAAGTGCTTAGCCGCTGCCTCATATCCACTCCTGCAGAAGCCAAAAAGAATGGATGAGTGGGACATTGGGAACAACATGCTATAACTACAAGTGAAATGTGATTGTGTGTTATTTTCAAGTTAAAATAGTGACTTCCACAAGACACGGAGCTCTAGTGATTCTGATTATCATATTTTTTTAATTTTTACACTGATATTAATTGTTATGAATGTATGTTTCATAAGCCAAAACGAGACTGCAACTAATGATTATTGCACGTATGACACCACTGGGGACACAAAAATAATAACGGACTTGACCAGAATCTCCTTGTGGTCTGGGATCGTCTCTCGGGTTTAAAACGCTGTCGGATCGCTTTCCATATTGCTTGAACAAGTGGCTGCATAAGATTTGGCTTAGTCTAATTTTGATATCGGAAAATTAGGCCTATTTTTGTTTCACATTAGGTTACATTAATACCAGTTTCAGAAAAAAACTGTCGCCCATTTTGCTATTTCGGCTTACGATGATCGATTAAGCAAGTTAATGCAATCAACACTGTCACGTGCATTTTAACCAGTGACTGAATGATAAACCAGCATGCTCTGAAAATGCATTGTCTGTGCCGTCAAAGCCAGGCATTCATCCAAATGTTTTACACCTTAAGAACACTAGGCTATCAGTCGTCTGCTGACACGAATTTCAAAATAACTAAAGTGTATGTCGTTCGTGAGCACATTATGAAAGCATTTTAAGTTGGCTTGTTTGGCTAGCTAAAAAACACGTAGATGGCGTTCGTGCACTTACTTGGTGTACTCCTGTAGCCCTTTAACAAACCACACGGCGTTTCTGTAGATCGACATGATTTTGGAAAGTTTGGTAGACAAAAGCAAGCATTCCCGTACAGCACAAAATGAATCAGACTAAGTCAGACGAAAGCTTTAAACTCATGACACGCCCTATGTGTTTTGTAAGGACTGATTGAATAACCGTTTGCGTGTTGAATAGTTAGCTGTTAGCTGCTAAGTGTGCTAGCCAACTAGCCCTAGCACTGAGCAGATACAGCCTATGACAATGGGCCTACCCCTCCCCGCGCCGCATTTGACGGTAGCTCCCCTGAATTTACCGTTATCGTCGATTTAAATCGTTGACGGAATAGAAAATATAACAAAAACGACATATACTAATGAACTATTCATAAACATATTGGGCAGGCCTGTTTTACTAGATGTCAGGATGGCCGAGTGGTCTAAGGCGCCAGACTCAAGGTAGTCCACCTTCCATGAATATGGGTCTTCTGGTCTCCGAATGGAGGCGTGGGTTCAAATCCCACTTCTGACATACCTTTAATAAAACTACAAATATGTTGCAAGGGTACGCATATTTTGTAATGTCATAAAACATGCTCAGAATGTAAAATGGTTTGCTATCAAATGAAAGAAGGAAGCAGTGAGGCTGCCAGCTGTTTGTGTAATGAATGTGGAATGTGTCCAATTTCCCGGGTAAGAATTATGAGCTAAAGATTAGGTAACGAGTGGCTTGGTAGATTAAGCATTACAACGATGGAATATAGAGGTGATAAAAGACGGAATTCTGTTTATGGTATAGGCCTACTTTCTATAGTTATCAATTTTGGTCCTCGGCAAAGCCATTTGGTCCATGTGCTGTAGGGTGTAATACCCGACTCAAATGTCAGTTGAAATACCCACAGTACTGAAGGATCTATAAACTTGTTCTTCCAAAATGAGATATGTCAGGATGGCCGAGCGGTCTAAGGCGCCAGACTCAAGGTGTTAAACCTTCCACTCAAATGGGTATTCTGGTCTCCGAATGGAGGCGTGGGTTCGAATCCCACTTCTGACATGACCTTTTCGACGACTTCAAAAGCCAATTGTCTGGGAATGTGTGACGGCGTAAGCTATCGCTTTTCTTTCTTAAAAATAATGTTGAATGACTAAAACAAACGATTGGTTCTAAATGTCATGGAGACCAGGCCCTCTAGCGCCACCAATGGTTCTAAGTTGAGGTTGCACCAATAAAACTTTTGACCCCGTATGCTTGATTTCTGTTATATTGAATTTTCCGCCTTTTTGGATATTGTCAAAAGTGAAACAAAATTTTTAGAGGTCGGAAATATTGCCCGATTCTCACGAAAGTTGGCATATTTTGTCTTCAGACCATTCCTCACAAAACGTTACTTAAAGCTGTTTTGATATTTATCTCATTTCTGATTTGAAATTTTAAAGCATTAACACGTCACAATTGAATTTCTATACAAAATAAAATATCTACTCCTGCTCGTGAAGACCCCAAGCTCAGGGCAAACTTTCATTTACATTTATGCATTTAGCAGACGCTTTCATCCAAAGCGACTTACAAAAAGAGGATAACAATCAAGCTACATAGCAGAAACCTTAAAGAGCATAGTGCTAGGGAATAGTGCTTCAGTTCAATTTAGTGCTAGGATAGAAGATGTTCTCTGAATAGTTGGGTCTTTAAGAGCTTTTTGAAGGCCTCCATAGCCCTGTTCTGATTGTTTTTGGTAGATCATTCCACCTGCGTGGGACGACACGTGAGAAGAGTCTGGATTGCCTTGAGCGAGGTGCCGGGACTGCCAGTCGACAGTCATTGGAGGACCGGAGTTGTCGGGGGGTAGCATGAGCCTTTATGAGAGCGCTTAGATAAAAATTGCTTGATTAGCAGAGGGGTGACATGCGTCCTCTTCGGCTGATTGAAGATGAGACACGCCGCAGCATTTTGGATCATCTGAAGTGGCTTGACGGCACAGGCAGGAAGTCCTGCCAGAAGGGCATTTCAGTAGTCAAGGTGTGAGAGGACCATAGTTTGAACCAGCAATTGGGAGGCTTGTTGAGTTAGGTATGGTCTGATCTTTTTGATATTGAATATTGCAAAGCGGCAGGCCCGGGCAACAGAGGCAACATGGTCATTGAAGGTTAGCTGGTCATCAATCATAACACCTAGGTTCCTGGCTACCCGTGAGGGAGTAAGAGACAAGGAGCCAGAGTTGATGCAGATGTTGTGGTGAATAGTTGGTTTAGCGGGGAGGACTAGCAGTTCGGTTTTTGAGAGGTTCAGCTTGAGATGATGGTCTTGCATCCATGCAGAGATGTCAGAGAGGCAATCTGAGAATCGTGTTGGGATGGTTGGGTCATCGGGTGAGAATGACAGATAGAGCTGGGAATCATCGGCATAGCAGTGGTAAGAGAAACTTTCAACCAAAGAATTTTCATTCACAAAAGATTGTGATGTTTTGCTGACTCAAAATTATCTACATTAGACCATTCAGAGACAGGGACAACTGCAGATGCTGCAATTGCTGCTAGATCCCATATTACTGCTTACATATTTTTTTAGGACTTACTAAGCTAATGAACTCTTTCCTTTGTGATCTTTGCTTTTAGGCCTATTTAGGCTGTATAATTTTTATATTATGTATATTATTTATATGTATAATTTAAACTCTTTTATTAGCCTAGCCTATATCTGGATGAATGTTAATGGCTCAAGGACAACCTTAGATTTCTTCTCCACTGTCTAATAGCATGTGGTAGGCAAACAAGGGAATTTGGCCATGGTGACCTGTCTCACCCATACACGCGCGCACAGGTTTTCATTTTGACCAGCAGGGGTCGCCTTGTGCCCAGAGCTATGTCGAGAGTGTCTGTCAATTCTCTGGCACGGGACAGCAGAGCCGATAGCGCGTGCGCATTGTTCCCACTCACTCAGCAGAGCCGGACTGTGGATGAGGAAACTCGCGCACTGTTTGGCTTGCACATCTGTCACGTCGTGCCCGGGAAACGGGCCTCGCTGCTGTCGTTTGTTTAAATATCTCCAGCTAAAACAAAGATGACGACACTGGCTCCGGAGGTTCGTACACACGCACCACTCGCTTCTGCCCCGGTTGGCGCGAGCCTCGGAGGGGTGGGCTCCGGGACAAGCGTACCTCTCAACCGTGGTTTGGAGCGCGCGCTGGAAGAGGCGGCCAACTCCGGGCGTCTCAATCTCAGTTGTAGAAAGCTGAAGGAGTTTCCGAAGAGCGCAGCCAACTACGACCTCACAGACACCGTAGAGGCAGGTAGGCTACGGCTTTCCTGTCTCTGCTTGAATAGAGTCTCAGAAACGCACTGGCTGTGTTGGATATTCCAGTAAATGGCGTAGTGTGTTTAAGCCTTTCAAAGACCCAGTTGTTACCATTGTAGATGCTGTCATTGTGTGGGTGTGTGTATGTTTATGTGTGTGTGTTTGCAAACTGAGGACAAACACAATTGTGTCCATGAATTTGCGCAAGCCCTTAGCCCGCGAGCAGATGTGTTTTGCGGGCTGTTCGCTTGCAGTCCACGATATGTGGGGCACGAGGGATAATAATAACCCAGCGCGTGGATCAGAGATGCCCTCGAGCCCGCTAGTTGTGCGGCACATCCCACGCGCGTCAAGAGTGGACCAAAGGTGGACAGAGACATAGCGCGCGCAGTAGCCAACGAAATCGGAGGTTGGAATTCCCCCAGTGCGATTTTAAACGCACGAGTCAGGGATCAGTGTTTTAATGATCTGTGGGGTGGGTTGATTTCCATGTCTTTGTGCCAGTGACCCAACGCCACAGTGGAATTAACAACACACCGCAGCGTAAGCTTTCACATCGTGTGTTGGCAGTAGTGATCAGCTGTCATGACTACAGCACTGCAACTCGCTACGTCCGGGAAGAGATGTATGTTTGCCTCTGGCTTGTGCCAAACGTTTGGAACGACGTCATTTATTATTCATTTCCGAGTCGTGCGCGTCGCGTATTTTCAACCGACAGTGAAAGGAGGCACGGGCAGCTGCGCGTGGGTTTGCCGTGAATGCCTGACATTTGGGAATGTTTTCGTGCGCGAACCATTTCCGTTCAGGACTGGTCTGGTCCGCCCTCGACCGCGAGCACATTATGTGGGCGGAACTCCGCATCTAAGAGACGAAAATAAGTTTATAAGGGAACTGTTATTGGTCCCGAACAGGCTACTGAATACGCTCTAGTCGATGTATCTCTCTCCTTGGGTTTCTCTCTCTCCTCTTCAGTACTTAGTATAAGTGACTTTACCATAAGTGTTATTGACTAATCTCACTATTGTTGTTATTCAGTGATCTCACTATTATTGTGTTTCTGTAGTAGGCTAATCTCTCCATCAGTGTTATTCGTAATAATCTTAATATTTGTTTCTCACTGTCAACTTTGCCCACATCTCGATACAATAGCCTGTTGAACTACATATCAAATTAGATCCTTCCGATTACCAACATGATGATGTAATCTCTTAGTTTCTAATGTTGTCTCTTATGTCCTCCAAATCTGAAATTAGCTGGCTATATCTAAGTCAAATTTGTCCATCTAGCAGATCAGCACAGCCTATAAGGCCAGCAAAGACAACAATGTGCTGTTGGTCTGTGACCATTTCACACCCATTTCACCAAGCTGAAAACAAAAATCGTCTGAGGGGGTATTTGGCTGGACCTTAGTAAAATGTGCTCTGAACCATCACTTTAATTGTGTGTGTGTGTGTGTGTGTGTGTGTGTGTGTGTACCTCTAGGTTTCTTAGAGAGGAAATGACCTCTACTGCTGACTTCCACACAATGAACTGGGAGGAGATACATCCTGTCTGTGTGTGGGTGTGTGAGTGCATATGAGTGGGTAATGTGTGTGTGTGTGTGTGTTTGTTTGTGTGAGTGGGTTGTGTGTAAGAGAAAGTGGGAAAGTCAACATGTTTGTGGAATGTGTTGGTGTGTTTGTTGATCTTACAAATCATAGTTTGACTGACACACACATACACACACACACACACACACACACACACACACACACACACATTCACTTGTAAGTGTCCCTACCTGTTGTCATATCCTGGAATGTCACACTTGACCTTAACATCTGCAGTACACACACACACACTTACTCACTCACACAGACAAACACGTGAATGCACATGCATACATACACACACACACACACTAAAACGCACAGATTTGTAGAAATAAATACACACAGATACACATCACTAACTATACACATACACATAAATAGGCTGTCACTTTCCCAGGTACAATCAAATTTGACTTCTGTGTTAGTGTATGTATTATTATTGATGTCAGAATTATTTAAATGTTTCCGTCTGTGTGTGTGTGTGTGTGTGTGTTTGGGTACATCTGCCTGTGTGTGTGTGTGTATGGGTGTGTGTTTTCAATCTGATTTGTGTGTGTGTGTATGTTTGTATGTATGAATGTGTATATGTGTGTAAGTGAATCAGTGTTCCGTGATTTTGTGTGTGTGTGTGTTTATGTGTGTGTGAGATTGTGTGAGACTACCTGTGTAAAGTAAGCAGTAGAGATCTGTGAGTGTGTGTCTGTGTGTGTGTGAAGTAGAGTAGAGATCTGTAATGTGGCCTACTTTAAATCAGGGCATGAGCCCAGACATCACCCAAGAGTGTGTGTGTGTGTGTGTGTGTGTGTATGTGTGTGTGTGGTGATGTGAAATGAGTAATTTTGATGTGGATGAATAACCTCTGCATGCCCCAAATACACTGACTGAACACACATACACACACACACACACACACACACACCAAGAAAGGATATAGTGGGATGAGGGAAGAGTGGAAGAGAGAAAGAGATGGAGACAGGAGGAGATAGAGAGGGAGAGAGAATGAGAAGTAGAAAGAGGGTGTTTCACGTTTATGTGGGAGATGCAAATTTGTGTGCATGTGTGTTTATGTGTGTCTGTGTGTTGATTGTATGGTGTGTATGGTTATGTAACATCTGTGAGAAGTAGATACCACGCTGGAGAGGCGAGAGGGAGCAGATGAAAGAGGGATGAGAGTGTGTGAGAGAGAGGGAGAGATTTTACTAATTTAGTCTAATTTGTCTATTTGGTTATAGCACATATGTGCACAGTGTAGGTTTGGGTATAATGATAGTGTGCACACATGTACACAGTCAGTGGGTGTGGGTGTAATAATAGTGAGTTCATGCTAGAACTACATTGCGCTGAATTGAACTGAGAGAGAGAGAAGGAGAGAGAGAAGAAGAGAGTAAGAGGGAGAGAAAGAGGGAGAGTGATTAGGAAACAGATGGAGAGAGTTGCATGAAACATTTGTCAGAAAGCATGAGAGCATGAATGTAAAATAGTGACAGGTTTAAAATTTAGGTTTGATACCATATTAGGCACACCAGACCGCCTGCCTAATCTCTAAGAACAACACCTGGAAATAAACGGGCACATCAAACTACATTTTCTTAAAGAGAAAGAGAGAGAGAGCATGAGAGAACGCCTACCTGAATGGTGGTTAGTCTGTCAGATTAAAATGAAGGGGAGAAGGATCTCAGTACCCGGGGGAAGGTGTATATTTGTACACAACTAAACTCTATCTATCTATGTGTTTATCTATACATATATCTTGTTCATATGTGTTTATTCTTTCTCTCTGAGTGTATATGTGTGTTTTGTTTTTTAGCCTTGGAACTTTCCCACGTGCAGAAAAAAGCACACACACACACACACACACACACACACACACAGATGATGTTACGGTGATGTGAGCCTGCCATCTACTGTTGGCTTGTGAGATTGCAGTTTACATTTACATTTACATTTACATTTATGCATTTAGCAGACACTTTTATCCAAAGCGACTTACAAAACGAGGATTGACGGCACAGGCAGGAAGTCCTGCCAGAAGGGCATTGCAGTAGTCAAGGCGTGAGAGGACCATAGTTTGAACCAGCAATTGGGAGGCTTGTTGAGTTAGGTATGGTCTGATCTTTTTGATATTGAATAGTGCGAAGCGGCAGGCCCGGGCAACAGAAGCAACATGGTCATTGAAGGTTAGCTGGTCGTCAATCATAACACCTAGGTTCCTGGCTACCCGTGAGGGAGCAAGAGACAAGGAGCCAGAGTTGATGCAAATGTTGTGATGAAAAGTTGGTTTAGCTGGGAGGACCAGCAGCTCGGTTTTTGAGAGGTTCAGCTGGAGATGATGGTCTTGCATCCATGCAGAGATGTCAGAGAGGCAATCCGAGATTCGCGTTTGGATGGTTGGGTCATCAGGTGAGAATGACAGATAGAGCTGGGTGTCATCGGCATAGCAGTGGTAGGAGAAGCCGTGCTGGCGGATGATTTGGCCCAAGGAAGTGGTATAGATGGAGAAAAGAAGGGGACCCAACACAGATCCTTGGGGTACTCCAGTAGCATGTAGCAGTTTACATGTGTGTGTGTGTGTGTGTTTGTGGTAAAGAGAGTGTGTGTGTGTCCAACACATCCTTATAAATGCTGCAGAACTAACTACACTATCATTAACTTCTCAGGATCTAAACACAGTTTTTGTGCCCATGTCAAGGACGAAAAATTGTGTAATGTAAGGGGTGTAGGATTTTGACATTTCCTTCATATCCTTTTTTGTCACACACACTAAAATATCAAAGTTTGTGAACATTCTGGATATCATTATTTCAAAAGCAAAATAAACAGTTCATTTAAAAGGCTTATAATTGATTTTTTAATTTCATTTCCCTCCCCTCCATCCACTGTTTGATTAGTTCAATATCAGTCATGCCATTCACTGGACCTGTCTCTCTTCTTCCCTTGTTCTCTCTCTCCCCATCTCTCTCCATCATTCCCTGTACCTGTCTGTATTTCTCTCCATCTCTCTATCCCTCCACAGACTTGTCCAAAAATCGGCTAGCAGAAGTTCCATCAGAGGTGTGTCACCTGGTTGCCTTGGAAACACTGAATCTCTATCACAACTGGATCAAAAGTGTCCCTGACACACTCATCACATTACACACACTCACCAACCTTAACCTCAGGTAAAACACACACACTAGCACACAGACACACTAATTATTCACACACACTTACAAATCTTAATCTAGGGTAAAACACACATACAAGCACACAAACATGCTAATTTTACACACACTCACCAATCTTAACCTTAGGTAGCACACACTTATTGACACACACCCTCATCACACTACACACACACACCAACCTCAACATAAGGCAAAACACACACACACACACTCACTCAAGACACTACACACTTACCAACCTTAACCTTAGATAACACAAATGTAATGGGCAAGTTTCTCTTTTGAATTTTTGTTTTCTCTCAATTAACTTAACCACTCTTCATATGAACAGCTTAGATTATTCTGACTCGGATCCACATGTTACATCATACAAGTTCACTCACACATCCTTGGTTGTTGACTCTTTTCTTTAATTCTTGATGAAAGTCGTGATTCAGTTCCAACATTCCAACATTTCCAACAATCGGTAGACTACTAAATAACTCATTGCAAACAAGGGATTGCGGTCAAAAAACTATTTGTGTCAAAGCTGCGCACATGTCATTAATTCTCTTACTCTCTCGTTCTCCCTTCCCATCAGTCTATCTTCACGTGCACAGCAAAAGACTGTGACCAATAGAAATTCAGCATTAATAATACTGCTAAAATCACTTTTTCTACAATAAGAACTATGCATACAAATACTACTTATTTAAATGTACACATTCACAAATGCTATTTAAATATAAAAAATACACACAAAAATATTTTTCTATTATTTGGCTCTAACAACAAACACACAAACACACACACACACACACACTCAACTATACATTACACACATTTACCAGCCTTCACATCAGATGACACACACAGATTGTAATGTTGCAATTGTAATTGTAAGTGTTTATGTGTTATTTTCTGACAGTCGTAACCAGCTGTGTGTGTTCCCCGCGTGTGTGTGTGGCCTTCCTCTGCGTGTCCTTAACGTCTCCAACAACAAACTCAACACACTCCCAGACAGCATCAGCCAGATGAACACCCTCATGGAGCTGGTGAGATTTACATCCTGTGTGTGTGTGTGTGTGTCACACTTAGAGAGCATCAGCTAGATGCACACATTCATTTAGCTGGTGAGATTTACACCCTGTGTGTGTGTTTTTCGCTTTCTGACACTGTGTGGTATCTGCATATATATTTCTACATATATATGTTTGTGTGTGTGTGTGTGTTTGAGAATGTGTGTGTTTGTGTGTGTTTATTGGTGTGTGTGTGTACGTGTGTGTAAATGTGTGTGTAGGATGTGAGCTGTAATGAGATCACAGCTCTTCCGCGATATATTGGGCGCCTTCCAGCTCTCAGAGAACTGAACATCAGAAGGAACCTGCTCTGTGTCCTACCAGATGGTGAGTGTGTGTGTGTGTGTGTGTGTGTGTGTGATTCTTTATCTAGGATCATATTGAACAGTCTGATTCAATGAAAAGCTTTTAGATTGATGGTGGGCTAAATGTAGGTAATCTATTGGGCTGAGCTTTGAGGACTATGCACCATACAGAACTAGGAATAAAGACAATCTGGAAAGATTCTGTGAAGAGGACTGGTCTCAGATCCATTTCCCAAACATTATGGAGTGTCAAAGGACATGGCTAAAAAAACATTAAAACACTCCAAATATTAGATAGGCGGTACAGATGTTAATATTAGTTAAAAGAGAATTTACAACTACAATGAAAATATTTCAGATGGCTTCTGCCCACCAGCCCCTAATTGTAGGTGTGGTCAACAAAACTAAGAGCAAAGGCAAAGGAGGCTCATAGCACTGTATATAAATAACATAACTTATATGAGTCATGACACACAAATACTCACCTTTTTTAAAGCGGCTTTGCTCAGTTCAGACTGTAACAGTGATTCTAGCCTGTAACTGTACATACAGGTTTGTGAACATAGCCCGTGACCCTACGCACAGGTGAATGATTATAGTTTCAAAGCTATTTAAAGATAACCTTACGCACAGGTGTGTGATTATAACCGTACGCACAGGTATGACTATAGCCTGTAATCGTACGCACAGGTGTGTGATTATAACCGTACGCACAGGTGTGTGATTATAACCTGTAACTGTACACAGGTGTGTGATTATAGCCTGTACTTGTACACAGGTGTGTGATTATAGCCTGTAACTGTACACAGGTGTGTG
>JAGFZM010000916.1:0-10270 GCA_017657215.1 Limnothrissa miodon
GTGTGTGTGTGTGTGTGTGCATGTGGGCACGCTAGTAGAGAGGTGGCAAAAAGATGGGTAATCAAGAGTTAGGAATGGAGTGGTGTGTGTGTGTGTCTGTGTGTGTCCCTGATGATGAAGGGACAAGAGATGGGTAATCAGTGGCATGTAATGGGTAACTGGTAGATGGCTGGACGGATGGACTGATTCATGGCAGCACATAGAGACGCTGACAGACTCTAGGCTCACGTGTGTGTGTGTCTTTCTGTGTATGTCTATCTTTCTTTTTGCATTTAAGTGGTTGTGTAAGGATGACTCTCTCTCTCTCTCTGTGTGTGTATGTGTGTGTGGGTGTCTGTCTTTCTCTTTGTATTTAAGTTTGTTTGAGGATGATGTCTCTGCCTTTCTGTGCATGCATATCTCTCACTCTTTTAATGTCTATGTGTGTCAGGATGACTCTCTCTCTCTTTGGTATGTGTGTGTGTGTATCTCTGTTTCTGTATTTATGTGTGTGTGAGGGTGACTTTCTGTTTCTCTGTGTGTGTGTGTGTGTGTGTGTGCACGCGTGGTGGCTCACGTGTGAGTGTGTCTCTGTCAGTTCTGTGTGCCAGAAATGGAAACAGCATGAGCCCCATGGGACCGAAGCAGTAATTGTAACATTACAAGGACCAAGACCAGGTACTTCATTTGTATGGATTTACACACACACACACACACACACACACACATACACATAAACACACACAAACACACACAGACACACACACACACAATTAAATGTACATGAAAATCTGCTGTACATGACTATGGCAGTCTGGATGTAGAGGAGTTTTTTTCATTAGGCTCCCTCGGTATCCCCATCCATCTATCTCCATCTTAATCTCCATATCTGACTAATGAACAATGGTCCGACGCTCACTACTCCAACATAACTTCCTCATAATGCCTGTAACTCCAGCTCTGGCCCTGCCCACCCATGCACTCACATATATCTTAAAAGATCCCAATTGTTTTTTATTTTATTTTATTTACCTTTATTTTGCCAGGAATGTCCCAGTGAGTTACAATAACTTTTCTTCCAGGAAGTCCTGGCCAAGAGTGTCAGCACAAGTTACCAAGGTGACATGATCATGACATAAACTACAAAAACACACATTTTACAAATACACTAAACAATGGACAATGGATGTACAACCAAGTAAACCAAAACCAAAGTAACATAAAATAACATAAATCTAACAGACATATTAAGACAGAAGACAAGACAGGGGACAGCGAGAAATCCAGTCTTAGTAAAATTCTAAATTTAGACACCTTTTTTTTTTTTAAGCAGGCCCCTTCAGTGGAACAGGTCTGGCCCACGTCTGGCCCAAATGTGGCCTACTTTGTCCCAGGTGAGCACTTACTTGTGACTGGGCTAATAACAGGTGCATTACTGAAGTGAATGGGCTTTGGTCCCCACACAGAAAGCGCAGTGGATGCGGGTCAATAGGTTAATGCAGTGCCTCATCAGTCCACTGCGTTCCCTGGGTTTGTGCCTGTTATCAACAGAAATTATTATCACCACACACACTAACACACATCAATACACAAATACATTCACTTCAACACACATAGCCATCAACACACATGCTTTTACTTCACACACACACATACGCGCACACACACACACACACATCAGTACCCACACATAGGCTACATTGACACACACACACACACAGTCCAATTATAAATGATCACAGACACAGACAGACACATCAAAACACCCATACATATACACACAAACGCACACACAAACACACACATCAAAACACCCATACACTCACAGTCACATTATTAACAGTCACAGACACACACACACTGTTTGCTGCTATAGATGACTTGCTGTTGTACCATCCTCAGTGCTATAGTGTGTTGGTCTCAAAGGCTTCCTGTTATGGTTTGTGCTAGCATGCTAGATAGCTGCATTGAAGTGTAGCCCAGCTAACATGCACCGGCTGTTTATTGTTTATTTTTGATTTATGATTTCCCTTTCACAAGTACGGAAGCCCTGAACCGCAAGTGTAAAACATAAAAAAAATACCCAAAACATTTTTTTGTTGTTATTTTGTACATTATCTCATTATTTCGAGATAATAAGTCGCTATTTCGAGATCATAAAAAAAAAAAATTGGTAAAAAAAAATGGGGGTGTTGTGTAAGTATCCTACACTTACACAACACAACTGAACAGGCCTAGTCACAACGTAGGCTACTGTTGGCCTAATGTAGTTTGCTGCGTGTCCAAACCCATTCAACCGCGTGACTACTCGCGGTCATGCAATCAGACTGTAAAAGATAGTGTAAACAGTATTTTGTTTTAGAATCATATAGAAGATAAAACACAAATGAAATGACTTACTTCAGTTGATCTGACGTCTTCTCCCCTGATTAAAATGGCACGTCACAGGCACTCCCTGATAAGTTTTATCATAACGAAGACATTTGCCTGAATTTGCAATAAACCCATTACCAATGACATCACTATAAAATATGAAGTGAACTTCAAGGGGAAACATTCAAATTGGTGGTCGGACATACAGGCTGTCATACAGTAAGTAGGTGGTGCTGATCTGTTAACATGTTCTGCCATCAAGTTAATATTGATATTGTTATTGACTTAGTATCTCGAAATAACAAGATAATATATTTAAAAAAAATGTTTTTTTTTTTTTAAACAAAATTATCTCGAAATAATGAGATCATATCTCAAAATAACGACTTAATATCTCGAAATAACGAGAAAGTATCTAAAAATAATGACTTATTATCTCGAAATAATGAGATAATGTCGTACAAAATAACAACAAAAAAGATTTTAGGGTATTTTTTTTTTTTTTTTTACACTTGCGGTTCAGGGCTTCTGTACATGAGCACTGAGAACATTGAGGAATGCCTGAAACATCTGCTCTGCCTCCGCCCTTGATTTGGTTAAAACTCTTTTTGGGGGGTTCTACGCACCTGCTTGAACATTTCTTTAGAGCGTAATAATACCTCTCTACATCCTATTTCTCCCCTTCTCCCAGAGTCTGCCGTGACAGGATCAACCCGTCTGCCTACCTTATGTGAGAGCAGTGGCAGAAGTCACTAGTGACATGACAGGCTTATAGAAAACGATGAACTGTGAACAGGCTAAATATATATTTTATGCTATTTGTGTTATTTGTTTAGTAAAAAAAAAAAATAAAAATTACATAAAATATTGAGTTGAGTTGAGAAACATTGAGTACATAAAACAAAACACTGTGATGGAGTGTAATGATGGTAATGCTTTTCTATTTATTTCAAAAAGTGTTTTACTTTGCAATTATATGGGTTCCTGTAAAATCGGCAGTGGGTGTAGCATGAGGTTGAAGAAGACAGTAAATAAATGTCATAATTGTCTATAAATGTCATAATTGGACAAGTTCTTTCTTTCTCTCTCTCTTGTCAGTACTGTGCTTTGTGTTCAGAAGCATTGCAAGCCCCTTACAAACACACACACATACACACACACACCACTCAACCTCCACCCACCCCTCACCGCCTCCAACTAAAAGACAACAGCTGGGAAGAGATGAAACGAGACCGAGGACAAATCATCACTCAATGAAAAGTAAACAAGCCATTTATAGCATCTGTATTTACCCAAACATCCCTCCACACACACACACACACACACATACAAATATCCCCCACCTCCTCCCCTGTCTCTCTCAATCTGAGAGGGTTACCCAAGATGCATTTGACAATCTATTCGTTCTTTTTTCCCCCAACGGCACTCTACTTCAGTGGGGTTTATAATGATGAACGAGGAAATTATGATGAAAGATTTTTGCTCCACGATTAGGAACCTATTTGTCCATCAGTGTCAAGAGTCCTTAAAGCAGCAATCAAATCTTACTCAGTCAATCATTTGTCTCTACAGACTCAGTTCATGTGTCTGCTGGTGGCGTAGCGGTTTAGGAACTTAGCTAGCATGCTAGTACCCCCAGCCCAGGGGTCGACAAATAAGTTTGGACCCGGGCAACATTTTTTTTCTGACAATTCAATTCAGTTCAATCTGAATCAGGCAAACTATGCTTTCCCACTGAAAAACAACATTATTATATCATATATCATAGGCCTATATATATATATATATATATATATGCTACAAAAACGTCATTTAAAATGACTGCTGCAGCTCCTGCCGTCTGTCATTCAAAAGATAGGCCTAGCAACCTGACTAGTTTATGATTTGGCTAGCCTATGTATAGTAAAGCTGCTTAGATGCTGCTGTTTCTGTATGTTTGGATGACGTGTAAAACACTCAAGATTGCGAGCCAGCGAAGCAAAATGTCACTGTCAAAGCGATGAAAAGTTGTTAGCAAATGTAGGCCGTAGGCTACAAAGAAGAGTGGAAGGAAAGGTATGCATTCAGCCTACCTGAATTTATGAATTCCAACGTCTTTCATCTGTAAAGAGGTTGTTGCTGTTTGCCACTTGCTAATTGATGCTCTTTCTTGTGAAGCGCTATAAGACCTGTCCCGAAAACAGAAAATTAAATCACTGACGACTGGAAATGGAACATCAACCTCATCTAGCTGGCCCTTGAGCAAGACACTGAAACCTAAGCCACTCTAGGGAAGCCTGAACTAATTGATATTTGATAAAGTATATGGCGCTTTGCATTAAGACTTTTGCTCAATGCATAAATGTATATGTAGAGGGAGAGAGAGGAGTCATGATCCCAGTATGTCTTTGTCTCCCAGGCTGTAAATCTACTGTACCATATTTTGCATTTTTCAGATGCTTTATGACATAGATGTGTTAACAAGCATCACATGACAGACTCACTCACGGACCTCTCAAATCTGTGAAAGGAAACACACACACACACACACACACAGATTATTAAACATATTCATGCCGATCAGTTCACATGTGATGTGATTTCTTTTCATTTTTTTAAGATAACACACAGAGAGAGAGAGAGAGAGAAAGAGAGAGAGAGAAAGAGGGATTATTAGATCTAGAGACTAGTTATATATGAAAGACCATGGGTAGCGGATTATCATGTGCTACCAAATCATTTTCTTGGATTAAACATAACACTTCCTTATGCGTCACATATCCACAATACCTTATTACTAATTCCCTCTCCCAATGTCAGTGTTCTATTCACACACACACACACACAGCATGCTGCTCAAGCAACAATAGACTACATGTACTGTGCTATTAGGCGTCTTTTTATCCTCTTCCTTTGTGAACTTGTCACACTCACACACACACGACTACACTCCACAGACCCTTATTTTAGCTGTGGTGTTGCCTTTTTGACACGCGCACACACACATAAAGACTGAGCTAAATTAGGTTTCCAAGATGAAATAGCGCTAGATAGATCAATGGAGAGGTGTGAAGCTGGACCAGAATGTGTGTGTACATCTTTCACATGTAGTTACCAATGAAAATCAATAATAAAACCAATAAGGCACCATTAAAGAACCCTAGGAAAAGTTGTATGTTTTTCAAATACAACACCTGTGTATATTTGCGCATGTATTCACCCATGGCGTTCATGAGATAACTGACCATCAGGCATTCAAATAGCGCTAAGATAATCCATGCCTGCAATAGCTTCGCTAACACTCCATTACCCTCCGATTGAGCACAGGGGCTCTGATGCCCCAGCTCCATAGCACATGACTGCTTGTGTACAGTAATACACACATGCATTATTACCCAAGACTATGGCTAACTAGGGCAAAGAGTGACGGAGGCTCGTAGTCGATGGACTGGGTCACTGGGTCACTGGGTCACTGTTATGGTCAATGAGGTTTGAGGAGGAAGTAGCTTGACCTTTTCCTCCTTGTTTGACTGTAACTCAGCTGGAAGGAAATGGTATGATTAATTAACTAGTAACGCTTTGGGTCTTTGTCTAATGAGCAGAATTGTTCACAATGTTTACATTTCTCACTAAAACACACTTGTATCATCACATTAAATATTTGCCTTCTTTAAATGAGCAGTGCAAGTATATTATCATACTTTAATATCGTAAAGAAAAACTTGTCTTGCAGTCAGGTACACATAAATAGCACAAGGATACAGAAACAGGAAAAGGACACAGACCGGAATCCTCAAAAAAACTGCCATTAGGAATAAGCTTCTCCAACATTGAGAAACAAAGTCGTTCAAATCAGACTTTTCCTTCACCACTCATATCTGCTTTGGAAACCAGGAAAGATCTGAGCAATATTTTCCCAATTTGAAAATAATCTTAGTTTCACTATGGGCTATGGACACACACACACACACACACACATATACATATTTCCCTATGTACACGTGACTGCGGCAGCCCGCCGCAATTTCAAGCCTTGCCACCGCACCTTCAGAACCCCCCCCCCCCAGCTGGAGTTCACACATTGACACTTCAATGGAGTCAGATGGAGCGGGCTCGAACCTGCAACCCTCGGTTATCAAACGGCACCTCTGCCACCTGCGCCACCATCGCCTGGTGGTGGAAAGATATACAGTACGGTAACATCATTGAGGGGCCGTTCACACGGACACATTTTCCACCGGGCGCTTGATTTCAATTGTTTCCCTATGGAACGGTGCGTCTTTGAAAAAGTTCCACTGCTGCACTGTTAGACATTTCAGCAATTTCTACAGTATATTACTGTAAAGCACACAGTAATATACTGTGAACGACTTAAAGGTGCTCTAAGCGATGTGACACGTTTTTTGGACTATAACATGTGTTGTTACATACAGCAAACATCTCCTCACAATCTGCTAGCTGCCTGTCCCCTGAACACACTGTAAAAAAACGCGGTCTCTGTAGACCGCCCAGGCTCCACAAACGGCAACATAACACAGTGGGCAAACCTAGCATAACAAACAAAAACGAAACAAAACAGTGTTCCATCCAATAAACGACAAGGTTCATGAGTCTTTCGGGAGGCATGCGAGGGAGGGGGAGGAGTAAGCTAACTTGTAACGCTTGAACCCTCTCTGGAGCTATCGTCCGTTTTGTTTGACAATACTTCGAACGTCAACAAGAAGTGACGTGAAATAGCATCGCTTAGAGCGCCTTTAAACAGTAAATTACTGTATTTAGAACAACATTCTGGTGATCGGGCGGGAGACAGTGGCGCCACCAGGGGGTGGCTAGGGGTGGCTACAGCCACCCCAGAATTATCCTCAGCCACCCCTTTGCCACCCCTAAGAAAATTTTAATAATGCATATTTGTGAAAATATAATGCAGACTAGATTATATTATCCACGATGTAAAATTTTGAAATGGGAGGAGATACAAACAGCAGCGCTGCTTTTGCCATCCTCGCAAACTTCACATAACAACCCCCCTCCCCCACCACCCATGCAACGTCTGCTCCTTGCATAATCAACTAACGTTACCAGCCATCATAGACGTCCACCGGAAAAAAAGTGAGATATTCGCTCCTTTTTTGTCAATAATGTAAGTGCAGGTTTCCCGTCATTTAAAAAAAAAAAAAACTATTTGTAGCTCTGGACCATCGGAAACCTTAATTTGCTGCCGTTTTTTAGAGCTTACAGATAGCATCAAAGTTACAGTATGCAGGCAAGGAAACAAGTGTGAAGCTACGTTAATTGAGTGGCCGGAGAGAAAATTGCTTTTATGGTGAAACAATGCTCAGATAAAACAATGCACACACTGAATGACATGTTAGTTATAAGTACGGTTTTACAGAATGTTAAGTCATAGGGACTTCATTACTTAGGCTATGTGCTGCATTCAAAACCAGCCTTGTCAGCAGCAGCCCAGCGAGGAGTGAGGTCAGTGGCAGTTATCAACGTTGTTGAGACGGCATAATTTTGATTTGGTTTCTTAAACCATTCTACTGATAGATCTGACTTGTTCAGTCGCTGCCAATCTCGTTCCAGATACAGCCATGATTAGAAAACAGCTTGTTGGATCTTGTCCACATACACACAATCATAATCCAAACGACGATCAAAAACATCAGATATAACGCAGGAATGTGCACCTTTTAAGATGGGGTGTCACGTACACTTTGAAGATTAGGGCATTGGAACTAACTGGATATTCAGGCTGCTAAATTAGTAGCCTACCAACATGAGTTTGCTGAGATGAGGATCAGAATAGGTAAGCGCGCTGGTTTATTATATTATTGCAACTGGTTGGCTTAACAGGTTTTGTTTAAATAGTAGGGTAACGTTCAATTATTACCCTATGTGCCGTCATCAGCCCTGCAGTGGCCTTTTTCGTGTATACTATGGTCGACATTTTGTAATCCAGGGAAGTATGACCTGTCTGCCACCTAATGGCAAAAAACTTAAACAAAATTAGGCTTCTCATTCGTTCCATTGGGCTGTTGTTTAGAAGACGCGCCCTTGTTGAGTGTAGGCCTACTCGACAATGGCGCTTTTAATCTTGCATTTCAGTGAATATGGACTATTAGCCTGTAGACTAACTTTAACTCACATTAGGTCTAGCCAAAATGTGTGCTATAAGAATCGCAGAACAATGTATGAGATGTATATGCGTGAGCAAAGTTGTGCCGTGAATTTTCCGCTCCATAGCGCCACCGTGCAGATTCGGCCCCCCTCAATGTCAAACTGCTTCCTACGCGCCTGATGTCACACAATGGCAATTTTCAGTAGTACAGTAATACATGAATATGCCCACGAGTTTTTCATATTATGTCACTGAAATTAACGTTGTTAAATACGTTTTTCATGCTAGCTTTGCTAAGCGGGAATGTTAGTCTACCATAGCTAACTAATGCGAAATGGCTATGTGAATCTGCCTAGGGTGATGATGAAAAGAAAACGGGACATATCATAAACAGGATTGTATTTTTGAGTGCTATATTGAAGAGATAATAGCAAAAGTCATTGAATACTGACCTGCACCTAATATCTTGTATACATCATTACATTATCAGAATCTATAGCATTACATTTTATGATGGACTTTAGTTTGGTATGCCACCCTAAGATTTGCTCTGGCCCCCACTAGCCACCCCTAGAAAAATATTCTGCTGGCGCCACTGGCGGGAGAAACAAAAAATTGCAAACAGTATGGCAGCGCCCAGGGAGTTTTCTACATAAAAACGTATTTGTTTAATTAAAGGGTTTATGGAGTGTGTAATCGTGTCCGATTGTGTTTTAATATGGTAAACGAACGTTATCAAGACAACTAGAACACTGTAGGTTAGAAAATTAACAGTTCCAACTGAAGTTAGCCGAACGCTACACATAGCTAACGTTGCTGCACACTGATGGCCCAAAATGTGTTATGGAACAAAGATTGGTGTCAACATTAAAAATAGTCAAAAATAAAAGCAGTTTACAGGTCACACGAACATATTTGGGGTAAATTCATCACTGTAAATGTATCCAGAAGCTTCCCACGGTTTAGTTTAGGTAAGCTGCTAGGCTAACTTTAGCGCGCCTTCTGTTGGCAGTTGGCAAGCAGCCTACTGTAGCTTGCTACGACCAGTAAACGTCATGTTGCCTTGGCCACTCCCAACCACGAAATATGATAAGTGAATATTCGCCAAGTGAACGCTGTGTGGAAACATACCGTTATGAGTAAAATATACATAGGCAAAACACATAGGCAAAAATGTGCATATTAATTGCTTGTCAAGGTTGTTTGTATGGTGCTTTATAGATAGAACACAGAAATCTCAAGTAAATTACAAATGTAAAACCATTAAAGAGAAGTTGTCAGTGCTGCTGGTCTACAGATGGAAAGCTAACGTACGTTTTGGCTCTCATGCTAACACACTAGTTAATAACAAAGCTGAATGTAACAAAATGTGAACGGTCTCATCAACTTTATTCTGTAATATTTAGGACGTGCATTTCTCCAAACTTGTGATTCTTGTTATATAAATACGGGAATAAGCACTTACGAGCCGACATACAAGGGTAGCTTAGCTTGATAAATGTGTGTTACTCAACCACACTAGCTAGTTACCACACTACTACATTAGTTCTAACGTTGCCTATCTTGGCAAATTGTCTGAGTTTGCCTTGTTCACAAGCACTCCGCACACACACTATCGCCCCTCTGGGGCAATGTTTCACAATGAGCCCCGGCCCAGGCCGGAGGACGCTCTCTGTTCTGTCAGCGCTGTCGCGCACTGGGGCACCGATGCGGTCTCCGCCGCGCGTTCAGCTTACACACACCCCACGCTATGCGCCTCGCGTGATGTGGCGTCGAGGCCTCTGCTGATGTCACGGTCTCCGCGTCCTCTGTCTGACC
>JAGFZM010000917.1:0-27060 GCA_017657215.1 Limnothrissa miodon
TGTGTGTGTGTGTGTGTGTGTGTTAGGGGTGAAGGCCCTCTGAGCAGGAAAGAGAAGTGTTTGTTTAATGATACTCTCAAGGAGTGGAGGGAAGAACACCAACCACCCATTGTGATGCAACACAGACTGGTTGAACTGAAGTGCAAAACTCACAATACACACACACACGCGCACACACACAATATACACACACTGCCTTCTACAAGACAAGAAGAATAAGTAAAAAAACACACACACTCCCATATCACCCTTCAGAAGACGGCAAAAAGAGGTGAAATCAACACACACACACACACACACACACACACACACACACACACACACACACTGCCCTCCCAAAGACAGACGGAATTCAAAAAAAGAAGATACACACCCATATCACCCTCCAAGGAATGCAAAAAAAAAAAAAAAATTAAAACACACACACAGCAGATACAGTAAAAATAAGAAGGAAAAATCACTCCTCATCTATGTGTGGAGAGGAAGCGTCTGAGGAACAGAAAGAGCTGACATAGTTTCATGTTTGCGGACAGCGGCCTTGCCTATCCACTCTCGAGCACACAGACCCTGTGACCGACCAAGGAACGATGATGCTGCATAATCTGGGAGAGTTCTGCAGGATGAAACGGCATAATCTGGGGGTGTTCGGCAAAATGAAAATGCATAATCTGGAAGATTTTTTCAGGATGAAATGGCATAATCTGGGAGAGTTCTGCAAGAGTTTTGCAGGATGAAACTGCATAATCTGGGAGAGTTCTGCAGGATTGAAGCACAGGAATGTGAACTGCTGACCCGGGCGTGTGAACTTGTGCACTTCAGACAACTTCAAATTCAGAACACACAGACACACACACACACACACACACAAGCATACGCAGACGCGCACACACTCTCACAAACATGGATGCACACACATACACAAATAGACACATGCACACACATACACAAACCCACCCACAAACATACACATGCACACACACATTACATACACATAAAATACGTAAAATCTAACATACACACACAAAGACACAAAAAAACACACATAAACAAAACACAAACACATACACAATACACAGCAGCATGGGCGTGGAAAAGAGTCTGCGGTGAAACATGTAAACAGAGCGGACATTAGGTGGCATCTGTTACATATCAGCCTTTGCATTCCTGGAGAGAACAAATACTTCACATTCCTTCACACGGGCTCCAGCTGGGAGTTTCCTCCTCTCTCTCTCTCTCTCTCTCTCTCTCTCTCTCTCCCTCGCTCTCTCTCCCTCTCTCTCTCACACACACACACACACTCTCTCACAGTGTGTCAGTCTTTGTTGTTCTTTATTTCATTCTGTCGCTTTCGTCTCTCCCCCGCTCTCTACCTCCTACTGAGAATCCTTCATTAAACTTGTGCAGTCAGATCAGATACCCTGTGACATGGCTGTTTGTGTCACACACACACACTCCCACACAAACATACACACACACACACATGTAAGTAAGTAAATAAGTACTGTATGTAAGTAAGTAAAAGGGTAAGGCACCTTGTTTAGTGAAGGGTTAGGCACCTTGTTTCAGGGTATCGGGACCAAACCAGCAAACCTTCAAGCCTGACACCCTAACAGTAGACCAAGCCTGCAAGTGCAAACATAAACACATACACACACACACACACACACACACACTCTCTCTCTCTCTCTCTCTCACACACACACACACACACACACAGGGAGGTGTGTGTGTGTTTGTGTGTAGTACAACATTGTTTTTAAGGTGCTTGTGAAGTCTGTTGTCTGTGTGTGTGTGTGTGTGTGTGTGTGTGTGTGTGTGTGAGAAAGAGAGAGAAGGACCAGGATGGATGCTTTGAAGTCTTGAGTGTGTGCAGAGCCCATGTTGTGTTGGCCTTTTCTTCATGCCCATTCACATATACAAGCTAAGCTCAGGCTCAACAAGACTTTGGCCAACAGCAGAGGAGAGCAGAACAAGAGATGAGAAGGGAAAAGAAGAGAAGAGAGGATGAGAAAAGAGGAGAGGACAGGACAGGAGGGAAGGAAGGGAAGATGAGAGGAGATAAGAAGTTAGAGTAAGTGTAAAGTGGAGGGGAGGCTCGGGCACAGATAGAGGTGGAGAAAAGAAGAGAGAAGAGTTTTGTAAGGGGGATGGAGAGAAAATGTAGAATAGTGTACACGGGGAGAAAAGAGGAGTGGAGAGGTTTGTAAAAGGGTCTGAAGAGAAAGGGTAGAATATTATGTGAAGGGGGATAATAGAGGGGTGGAGAGGTAAATTGTAGGGGCAGTTATATAAAAAATAGTGGGGAAGTGAGGAAAGATGCAGTGGTGTGTGTGTGTGTGATGGGGAGATGGTAGTGGTGTGTGTGGGTATAGAAGAGGTCTCTTGTTGCACAATGGCAAGCCCTACCTCTCGATTCCTGCTGAGGTTATTTAACCTTTTTACAGATGGAAACCTGGACAGGCACTGTGTGTGTGTGTGTGTGTGTGTGTGAGTGTGTTTGCATGTATGTGTTGTGTGTGTGTGTGTGTGTGTGTGTGTGTGATTCTTACTCCACTGAGAGGGTTGTGGCCAAACTTACAGCGTTAACCAATGAGAAGTCCCAGTGTGTCTGTATGAAACAAGTGAGTGATCTTCACTTTCTCTGTTCTTCAATCTTATTCTGTGGTGTGTGTGTGTGTTTGTGTGTGTGTGTGTGTGTGTGAGTGTGTGTGTGTGAAATGGTAATTGATGAAGACAAAAAGGTACTGTGTTGACATCAAAGCAGCTAATCCACTTAGCACCCCCTTGCTAATGACCACAATGAAGTTGTCACAGGAACATCTTTAAATGACCCCCTGGTGATCAGAGTTTTGTTTTTGGTTGTTATTTGTTTATTTAGTTGGTTTGTTAGATGGTTAGTTAAAAAGCGACAATGCACATTAATGCACATCAATATTTTAGTTAAATTTAGTTCAATTAATAATGCAGTCAAATATGACTCACCTAGCATAAAAAACTGTGGAATCACGTATGCATTATATAACATAGTAGCCTGTGACATCACAAAATGATTATCTTATTATGCCATACTATTATATCAGTATGGCAGAGGGGTTGATCCCTGTGGAAACCTAAAGTCAAATGTTGCATCTAGGACTCTCATGAATAAGAAGTCACAGTACATCCAGTACCTAGAGATCTGTATCTATCCAATATAAAAAAAGGATATTAGCCTATAGTCGTGTGTGTTTGACAGCTGCGTGCTGAACAAGGTTTGTTTGTTTCGAGCCTTCCTAACTTCATCTCAGGGAAATGTAAAACAGGACATGTGGGAAAGCACTCACTTGTTTCATGAAACTTAACCATACAGTGGGTGCGCACATGCATGTTTGTGTATGTGTGCGAATATGTACATGGGTACATTCATGTGTATGAATGCATGTGTGTGTGTGTGTGTGTGTGTGTGCGCGCTATAGACTGAAATGAAAACATGAACAGAGGACAGATTATCAAGAGGCCATAAAAGTGTCGAGCAGTCAAGCTTTTCCAAACAGTGCATACATACACAAACCAATCTTACCACAGCAATTAGTGCTTTTATAAACATTGACTTTAACCACTAGGATCTCACCATAATATAAGTGTGTGTATGTGTGTGTGTGTGTGTGGGATCGCATTTGGAAGCAGAAAATCGTTACGGATACTAACGTATCCTCGGTTCTCTGAGTGAGAAGCCGAAACGTACGAGTGGATGATGTCTATCATCTCCTACTTTTTCTGAAGTCAATTTTAACCAACCCTTTGAAAAAAGGGCAGTAAGCGCTCTGGTGCGCGCAGGCAACTACTTAGACAGCCCTGCGTGACGTCAGAAAGTCTATATATTGACTGCGCTTACGCTTCTGGTCCTCTTTGCCAAGCTCGCCAGCGTCGGCGACTTGAGGCCCGAAGCGTACGTTTCGGCTTCTCACTCAGAGGGCCCTGGAGCCCTGGGGCCCTGGAGGTGGGCACCACTGACTCCAAGACACCTCTGAAGGGCGGGGGTGGCCACCTGAACTGCAGTTGATAGCCTTTCAACACTGTTGAAAGAACCCAACGCAACGTTGTGCACATCGCCCAATTCTGCCTGAGCAGAGCGGCGGAGTGAGGAGGCAGCAAGGACAACGAAGTGCTATGCTGCCCCCGAGTGGCACTAAGGGAGCCGAGGTCAACGGCTGAGGCTGTCTGCGAAGCTGAAGAGCGTTCGACTGACAGGGTAGAGACCCGACATAACGTGGAGGCTGAGGGCAAGGCAACCGTGTGTGAGACCCGTGGGCGCCCACGCATGGTTGGCGAGCCGCGCACATCACTCGCGACGCCCCGTGGGGCGATCGACTCGGAGCACGCGTCAGCGATGTTCGTGGTCGGTGAGCTGCGCACTTCACTTGCGACGCCCCGTGGGGCGGCCGACCTGGAGCGCGCGTCAGCGATGTCCATGGTCGGTGAGCTGCGCACTGCACTCGCGACGCCCCATGGGGCGGTCGACTCGGAGCGCGCGTCAGCGAAGTTCGTGGTCGGTGAGCTGTGCAATTCACTCGCGACGCCCCGTGGGGCGGCCGACCTGGAGCGCACGTCAGCGACGTCCTTGAAGAGGGGGGAGAAGTCTCCCGTTCGCCCGATGGCAGAGGTGTCAGACTGAGCGGACAGCTCTGCCCGTACTTGGGCGATAAATCGACCGACCGAAGCGGCGAGAGAGGTTGGGGAGGGCTTCTCGACCGTGAACGACTCCGACGCACGCCCACTGCTCGGAGGCAAGTGAGACAGAGGACGCGGGGGCCGTGCACATCGCCCAATTCTGCCTGAGCAGAGAGGCGCGATGAGGAGGCAGCAAGACAAACGAAGTGCTATGCTGCCCCCCAGTTGGTATTAAGGGAGCCGAGGTCAGTGACTGAGGCCGTCTGCGAAGCTGAAGAGCAATCGACTGATAGGGCAGACACTTGTCGTAGTGCGGAGGCTGAGGACCAGCCGACCGTGTGTGAGACCCACTGGCGCTCACGCGTGGCTGGCGAGCCGCGCACATCACCCACGGCGCCCCGTAGGGCGGCCGACCTGGAGCGCGTCAGCGACGTCCGTGTAGAAGGGGGAGAAGTCTCTCGACCGTGCGATGGCAGATGCGTCTGACTGAGCAGACAGCTCCGCCCGCACCTGGGCGATAAATTGACCGACAGAGGCGGCGAGAACGGCGAAAGAGGCTGAGGAGCACTTCTCGACCGCGAACGCCTCCGACGCGCCGCATGCCCACTGCTCAGGGGCGAGTGGGTCAGAGGACGTGGAGGTCGCAAAGTCAGTAGTAGCCCTGGCCGCCTCGGTAGCCTGCCGCACGCCCGCAATCGCTTCAGGATCTCTGCTGACGTCTGCGTCGCTCCTGGCTCGACGGGCGCGTGGCTGAAAGCGCACGTCCACCTGAGCGTGAGCGTTGCCAAGGCTGTTGTTGACCCGATGCTGGCGCTGGCGCCGGCCTGGGTGTATCAGCCCTCTTCCTGGACTGCTGCGCGCAGGCGCGCGAAGCGGGGGAAACGTTCTGAGGAGAGAGCTGCAGAACGAAAACCCGTGCCCATTAAAGCACTCAGAGGCAGAGCGGACAGCGGGCAGGAGCCGCGCGTCATAGCCTGCCCCACACCAGCGCTTGCTTCAGGATCGCTGCTGACATCTGCGTCGCTCCTGGCTCGACGGGCGCGTGGCTGAGAGCACACGTCCACACGAGCGTGAGCGTTGCCGAGGCTGAGTGGCACAGAGCTAGCTCGCTAGCAAGCTGAGCGGCAAGAGTCTTCTGGCCGGGCGGCGGCGAGTCAAAGGCGGCTAGCCTCCTAGGGTTGAGCCGTGGCTAGCTGGCTAGGGACTAGCAGCTAGGTAGCTGGCTGCCGGCCGCGTTGTCGTCGAGAGAAGGGAGGTAACCCCATCTTCGTCGACGGCTTCGATGGCGGGATCATCCGCCTCTTCAGCGTGGTGGAGAACCAGCCGCACGGGCAAGGAGGCCCCGATAGGGCTAGCTGAAGAGCTAGTGAGCTGGGCCGTGGCTAGCTGGCTAGTAGGCGGCTGAGTAGCAGCTAGGTAGCTAACTGCAGGCCGCGTTGCCGCCGAAGATTGTCCGGGCGACTCAAGCGAAGACGCCGGGGAGCGGAGCTCGGCTGAGAGGACACCAGTGGCGTGTTCCATCCTAAGGCAGAAGCAGACAGTATGGCGGTCGGCAGTCGCCATTAGCCGTTTCCAGTCGAGACATCAAAGCGTTGCCATCCAGCGACTCTTGGTACCAAAATTAGGGACCGACGTGAGTGACTTTGAGAAGGATGGATTCCGGAAGTTTTGAAAAAAACTGTTGTGGTGGGCTTTCAAAAAAGCCGTTGGTTTAGGAATATTTGCGATAGCAAACGAAAGGCGACGAGGCGAAAGAGGCAAAGAGGGCCTGAAGCGTAAGCGCAGTCAATATATAGACTTTCTGACGTCACGCAGGGCTGTCTAAGTAGTTGCCTGCGCGCGTCAGAGCGCTTACTGCCCTTTTTTCAAAGGGTTGGTTAAAATTGACTTCAGAAAAAGTAGGAGATGATAGGCATCATCCACTCGTACGTTTCGGCTTCGAAACGAAAGAGAACCAGCAGTAATCACCTCATATTGCAGTCACAGTGTTTAGTTACAGGCAACTGGACTTGTTTTGGGAGTTTGAAGACATTTAACTTGCTAACTTGCTCTAATCCAAAAAGCTTAATCGGTTTTATAGTACAGTTTTATAGTGCAGTTTATATCGCCTGGCCTATGAACCCCACGCTGCCACACCCCTCATCATTCATTGATGAATGATTCATTCATTAATGTAATAAGAATATTCAATGTGTGATATTGGGGTTGAATGGGTCATTAAAGGTGCTCTAGAGATGAGATGCTGCAGGATTTTTGCTCAATTTCATTTTTGTCTCAAATTTTAGGCATCAGGGGGCAAAGCTTTCTTTTTTACATAAAAAAATGTCAAGAAACCCAGTCTCAAAAGACAACACAGGTGCTGTAAAACAAACCTACACTCAAACAAACCTATACACACCAAACCACAGCCACTCAATCAACAACAAGATGGTAGAGGACATGCATTCTGCATTCACTCCCACCCCTACCCCCAACTATCTTGTTGCCGATTGGTTGGTCGTTGTTTGTTATGTTAAGTTCAGATCCCCCTGTCTCTAGTGTTTGTTATATATATATATATATATTAATATTATATTTTTTTTTTTTTTTTTTTTTTTTTTTTTTCTTTTGTCATAGGGTCCAAAATTTTACCTTCCCTGGGTAATCAGCACAAATGTTTGGCAGTCATCTAGGTAACTCATGGTAGCCATTATGTGCCAGGCCCTATGAAGCCTTTTCATGGCTATAAAGCCATTTAGGAATTAGTGTTTCTATTTACTGACCTGTAGCTGCGGAAACAGTGACTTCCATCTGACTTTTTCTTCCCACAGAGCGCCTCCTGCAGCTTGGGAGTGCATAATGCAACAAGCAGGCGATAAAGAAAATGAGGGTGACTGAGTGAGTGAAAATGAGAGTGACTTCTGTAAGGCTCGGTTATAGAGTCAATTAAAATATTACAACTAAACTCTTGTGTCTTCATGGTACAGTATTTTGGGTTTACTGTGTCAGCTGTCCACAGCTGGAGAGAGGCATGGAGAGTAAGAGAGGGAGGCAGAAAAAAAGAAAGGGAAGAAAGGGAAAAGAATGAAAGGGAGAGGTAAAGAAGGAGAGAGGGAAAGGCATGGAGGACAAAGAGAGTCATGTGGAGGTAGATACTGCCTTGTTGGTTGGCACAGAAACAACACCATCACATCATGCAATAATGTCATCCTCGAACGCCTAGTAAAAGTAGTGAAATCATACAGAGGAACATCTGCAATCACACACACACACACAAACACACACACCTTAGCAAGCAAACACACACAGACACACACTAGGGAGGCAGAGACCAGACACGTGATTTAATGAGAGGCTGCTTTTTTCCCTTCTGTGAGTCCGAGGAAGGTCTGACAGCTCAGGAGACTAGAGGAGAAGTGGCACTAGAAACACACACAGCACGGGATTATATGGGACTGAACTGGATGTTATGGGACCGGACTGGATCTTAGGGGACTAGATTGCATCCTATGGGACATGGGATCATGTGGGATTGGATTGAATAGGATTAGACTGTGAGCCATTTCCACACGAAGAGACTAAAAAAGAAAGCAAAGAGCTGTAAAAGGAACAAGGATAGATATATATCCCTATATATCCCTATACATACATATATCCTTGGTCCTTTCACATATACAGACAGACAGACAGATATATATCCCTATATATACATATATCCTTGGTCCTTTCACATATACAGACAGACAGACAGATATATATATATATATATAGAGAGAGAGAGAGAGAGAGAGAGGGAGAGAGAGAGAGAGAGTGAGAGAGATCAGCAGTACATATAATGTTTTTGCACTTGCCTGGTATGACATGAGTAAGTATCAGGTCTTCCCAAAAGTCAAGTCGTTAGTACAAGAAACCTTGAGTGACCTTGATGAGGTGTTAGAGCAAATCTCTTTACTATCTCTTTACTATGTTTGTCTTTACTAAAATTATGGTGTTGAAAACCAAAAAATGCAGTGCAGTAAAGTCATTAGTAAATCATTGTCTCCATTGTAGGTTAAGTCTGTTTGTTGTCAATTGCTCTACATATACTGGACATACAGAGGAATCAAAATTAAGTGTCTAGCTATTCCACAGTGATGTGCATGGTCAGGAGAGCCAGACACACACTCTCACACACCAGGAGCAATTTGGGGTTCAGGGTCTTTCTCAAGGACACTTTCATGGGGTCAGGTAGAGTGGGTCTTGAACCTGCAACCTTCCGGTTACCATCTCAATTAACCATCGACTCATCAAAATGAATCTAGGGTTTGGTGGTGTTGGGTTCAGCACAATACCAGTTAAAACAGACAATTAAGTTAATAAATGTTGTTTTACATTTTCATATCTGCCAATAAAGAAGGACAAAGAAAGAAACAAAGGAAGAAAAAGAAAAGTAAATTTCCAACCTGCAGTAAAGTTTGCAAAGGCTAATAAAAAGTATAAATAAAACCAATAGCTATTTCAAATCTTACAACTGCATTAGAGTATTGGTTTTGAGTGTATGTGTCTGTGTTTTTGTGTGTGGTTCAAGGTAATATGTGTTCCCTTAATTTAATCCTTCAGTCTGAAGATGCTAATTAATGCAGGTATAATTAGTGGATTATTCAATTAGTCATTTGGTCCACTGATTGATGCAGATTATTTGATGAATAATTATTTCACTGAGCTTTGATGAATGTCAGGCCCAAAAATTACCTGGGCAGACACATATTTTGAAAGTAATTATAGACTTAGAGAAACATTTGTAAAGAGCTGCCAGATCAGACTAGTGGACCTGAAGCTGTGAAATTCAATGTTAATATATATATATACACAGCGGTCTCCAGGCAAATGTGTAACATTCCTTCCCATGCCTCTCTGGAAAACATCTTAGCAGGTTGGTAAATAGTGTTTTGGAGGTCCCTTGTAGAGGCCTGCACTCCCGCGGGTGTACCGCGAGACCCGCGGGACCCAACGCAAAACAGTGCAATGCGGGAATAAATTTGAAAGCTCATCGCGGGCGCGGGCAGGAGCGGGACTGCACTATGCGGGAGCGGGCGGTAGGATGATAAACAGCAGTCCCGCAAACACAATATGTGTGTAAAATAAAATATACAAATGATTAATGTAGTGCCTAGCATACATAATTTGTGCTGAATATTTTATTTACTGTTACTAAAGTCATTAAAACTTGCAGTTGTAGCCTGATAGCAAACAGGCGTCAAATAGACATTGGTTGTTGGTTGGAAAGGTAGGTATCCATCAGACGACCGAAATTCAATGTTGAATCAACGTGATGGACGGTCGTAGTGGTACACCCGCGGGAGTGCAGAGCTCTGCGATAAACTTCAAAAAGTTCAGCCAATTAAGAGGCCTTTCAGTGAGATAGAAATTAAGCCAACGTCCCTCTTGCAGGATTTTTGCGGGCGGGAGCGGGACAAAATATTGCCGGTGCGGGCGGGAGCGGGAGTGAAAATTACAATTCTTTGCGGGTGCGTGCGGGAGCGGGATAGCACAATGCGGGCGGGAGCGGGACTGATAATTCTGTCCCGCGCAGACCTCTAGTCCCTGGCATCAGAGTTGGCCTGTCCACGCACAGGGGGATTTATGCTGGACTGTTTTTGACTCTCCACCAAACCGGGCATTGCTGAAATGGGTTCCAGTGTCTGTTTGTGTCTGTGCCTGAGTGCGTGCGTGTGTGCCTGTATTGTTTTGCATGCAGTGAGATCCTGATTCCATCTGCTAGTGTTTTCTATTTGTTTAGCTCAGTTGGAGAGTAATTATTTGTCTAAACCCTTTTCCTGGTTTGTCCTCTATTTATAACCGAATCTCTTGTGTACTTTCAAGGGCTGGAGAAAAAGAGCACTGAATCTAGAATGTAGGTTAACATAAAGAAAACATGAAAATATGTAAGAAATATAAATAAATGAATAAATACTTTAGCCAGGAAAAAAAATCTAAATCTATTGTCTGACATTAAACACACAGTGTGTTTAATCTCTCAGTCTTTGTACGAGAGTGCCTGTATCATCTAGCTACTTACTTTGCTTACTGTATCTACCTTTCTGTTTTTTTGTGTAATGAATATATATGGGCTATATGTAGGATACTTCAGGGAGACTTTCAATATATTTGTCATCTTTTCTGTGTGTGCATTTTTTTACCTGCATATACTGTACTTTGCTTTTATTTTGTACTGCACATTGAATGTGAGTGTATGAAATAAACTTGCCTTGCCCTGCCTTGTTCCCTGTCTCTTGCTGAAGCGACGGCACCCTTGGCAGGCTTTGTGCTGTGTCCTGTAGGGGGCTTGGAGTGGAAGAGGCAGAGGCAGTAATTAATAGCTGCGGGAGAGGGCTGCGTGTGGTCTGGGCTAAAAATGTAAGGACTGGGTCGGGGGCCCCACAAGCTGCCTGGTGATGTCTCTTCCACATCACACAAGAGACATGTGTGCATGCGGGGGGTGATGAGTGTTTGAATTTGTATTTGTATTTGTTTTTGATGACGTCTCCACCACATCAGTACAGTAAGTGTGCCTGTGTGTGTGTGTGTGTGTGTGTGTGTGGTTTGGGCAAGTGCAGTGTGCGCATGTAGTGTGTATGTATGTTCAAGATGTGGATTTGGGTTTGTGCTGTATGTGACGAAGCCTTCACCACATCACTAAAAAGAAATGTGTGTCTGTGTATAGCATAACTGCAGTTATGGTTTCACTCGTCCCCCCAAAATACACATTCTATCATAACATAGGCGATTGACTGGGCTCCAGTGTAACCATGGTGACATGCCAACAAATGAACCTGGTCATGCCGTGGCCTTCTTCCAAACATCTGAGGATTGAAAAAGGTTTTATCAATCTCAAACAACATAGTAAATCAGCACACAACACAACAACAACAACTACAACTACAATAACACCAACAACAGACAAAGAATCTTTTGGGTAGCACAGAATATACCAACTAAATTAGCATTATGGTTTCCAGATGCAGGTTAATAACCCTAACAGTGAGGACATCCACTGGGTCAGCACTATGGAAGAAGAAACTGAATATGAGGGAGTTTAAACAGCACTTTACACAATAGTCATGTCTCACAGCTCTTCACAGCAGAGAGCACCCATGAGTAACAGGGGCAAGGAAAGAAGAAGAAGAATTAGGTCTAGGAAGAAGAATTAGGCAGATTCATGGCTCAAGAGGCTAACCAAACTCCTGGGGATTATCCAAGTTTGCAATTTGCAGTCACTTAGATGGAAATTAGTCCATGATGTTTTAATATCATCATAATGCAATATTGTCTGTGTGTGTGTGTGTGTGTGTGTGTGTGTGTGTGTGTGTGTGTGTGTTTGTGGATTTGACAGTACCCTTTCCACTCAAACATCCTATTTTCACATTTCCCCCCTAAAAGGATTTCATTCCTCAGTGACATTGTTGAGGACCATGCCACATTAGCCAGGTACTGTATGCTATGCATATGGAGATCCTTCCTCCAAGTAGAAGAACACACCATTTGTCCCTTTTCACCCCTCGTTGTCACAAACATGACAGACAGGGCAGCATAATGGCACCAGGGCTGCTTGCTGTTAAGATTAAGTGTCATGATAGCTTTGCTATTATGATGATAAGTGTGATGACATTTCTAAACAACAATTTGTACAGTATGTTCTTAAAATAGACCACATTGCATCATGGCTTCTTAGAACATTGTCATATCATCACACATTCTTAGAATAGCCAGGACTGAAGCTCTTGCAGGGTAACATGAGAGAGCGGTTTGGCAGCCATGCTGCTGCAGCCGCATGACATGACTTGGGCCTCTTAGTCCTGGCATGTCTGTGGCAGAGTCTTGCCAGTCTGCCAGGCTTGCCACGCATTTCCAAGAAAGCTGTGTCACTTTGCCCTCATCTCCCTTTAGGGCACTTTCAAGGGGTGAAAGGTTAGGATCAATCAAAGAGCCTGCTACTACTACTTCTAGCGCCTCATGTGTGTACAAATCATATGTTGGCCCACTCATGCCAGCTACATCCTTTACACTCACCACAAACAAGTGTGTGAGCAATCACTATGGGCAGCAGCCTCAGAATGGGACACCAGACACTGTCATATGGAGAGCCTGTCCTTCTTGAGGAATGTTATGATAGTGTCTGAAAAGTCTGGCATGCTATTGCTTTTTTAAAAAAGGTGTGCAGGAAAGAGAGTGTATGTTTAGAGTGATGCAGTAGATCGAGGTGTGTGGATTGGTCTTATTTGTTAGTTAGTTTTTTTGTGTAATTTGTTTGTGTGTTTGTTTTTAGCCCGAGGGGAGTGAGAAGAACGCCTCTCATGAGTGAATGGTGAACTAGGCTGAGGCGTTGGGAAGCTATTGTGAGCCTGGGAATGTGATGGAAATAGAAGTCACTGGGAATGGGATGGAAATAGAAGTCGATGGGAATGGGATAGCTCCTTGAGTGTGATTTGGCTGTCATTCGCAAAGGCTTATGGCTATCCCATCTGTTGCAGTGTATTCTGGGTAAATCCCTCTTACTATATGGCTTCATTAAGGCAGCACCACCCACCCCCTCACCTTGAGAAGATGGAGAGATGAAAACAAAAAGTGAAAAGGAATCTGAATGCCTCTGTGTGGGAAAAAAAGATTGTTCTCTAGTCTGTTGCAGTTGCTGCATCTGGAAACAACTACCTAGAGAGGCCAAGCTATTCTCTCTCTCTCTCTCTCTCTCTCTCTCTCTCTCTGTGTGTAGAGGTGTGTGTAAATGTCATGTGAAATGGGGTGGGGGAAAGGGGAAGCCTAATCTGTGAATAAGCTCTGTTTTTTTCTAGAGTCTACAGGTCTGCTGAGACTCTAGTGACATGGGAGGGATTAGACCACTTAGCAGGCTGTTTCCCGGGTAGTAAATGAGTCTTTTTAGACAGTGAATGAGTTTTTTTTCCCTCTCTCCAAGTTTCCTATGGAAATTCTGAGGTAAGAAGACTCCCTCTGCTTTCTTTGCATTTGACTGTCTCAAATGCCCCATTGTGTGAGCAGCAGTGAGTGCTACTGAAGAGCTGCTTCCCCAATGAAAAACTCTGCTGCTGATTCATCTATGTAGTCACAGGCCTTGAGTCACTATATAACATTTAGACAAGATACACAAAGGATGCGATCTAATTTGAAACAAAAGTAACTTAAAAGGACTCTTACGTGTTTAACACTGCAAAACTTGCTACAAAGCACAACATGTGGGGTTATTAACAAGATCTACTCAGGTTTATCCAAAATTAGTTTAAAAGAAAAAACTTTTCTTCACGCAGGAGTATTTTTAAAAAGTCTTTATTATTATGACATGTCCATTAAGGACTTTAAAAATGCCCACGCGAAGCGGCGATTGGGCCTTCTTCAGGGCATAGTGACAATGGAACGGTGAAGTCTTTTGTGTGAACAAACAGCACACCTGTTGATTGCTTAATTGCCCACAAATGGTGACCCCTCCCCATTACAGACTGAAGTGCAAATACTAAGACCCGCCCCTCAAACAGATCTTAGAAAACAAACATAATAAACATAAAAACTACTCAGGTTTATGTTTAAGTTAATTAATTATAAATTAATAATAAATATGACTATATTTCACACAATAGACTCAGTTTTGACTCAGGCAATTAAATTATGCTGCTGTTAGGCCGACTGTATGATTGCAATAATGAAAAAAAAAAAAAATTATATATATATATATATATATATATATATATATATATATATATAACACAATATAGCCCAGCCCAAGCCAGGTTTCTGTTTTAGTACCATGGGTAGGCCTATTAAATATTTTTATTTGGATAGACAACACTTGTAGCCTTGGATTTTGGCTACGTTTTGGTCCGTTAAGTTTATTAATATATTATCCGTTAAGTTTATTAACATATTATTAACAGAGAGCTTCAATTAGGCACACAAACTAATACCAATGGCAAATCCTTTTTACCTTGAATGTTGAGCATTAGGAAAAAAAGCTTTAACATGAATGCTGACACGGGACAAAACGCCCCCAACACGTTTAACTGAACAATCACACCAACTACAATTTTAATAAGCTTTATAAATGCCTACAAATCAGTAGGCCTAGCCTAAGTTGATGTCAGTTTTTCATAGCCCAACAACGCCACAAGTGAATCAAAAGCATAGACTACTTTAAAAAAAACTTGCGGGTCAGAAAGCAGGTACAGAAAGCAGGTATATATATACTGTATTCAGTGTAATATAAATATGGTCTGTTAAGGCTCAAAATAGCCCAGAACACAATTTGCAATAAACATGGCGTCTCCTTCCTGATGGCCTGGTGTTGATGCTAACTGTTAACCACTAGCTTAAAATGATCCATTTTACAGGGTTCTTCTAGAAACCATTAAACTCACATTCAATAGAAAGCTGAGCACTTGCCCTCAAGTGAGTATTTAACAGTGATGTTTGTGGAAGTATTGTCCAACAAGGTTTATGGACGAACACACACACACACACACGCAGACACACACACACACACACACACACACATTCAACTCTACTTTACTCCTGCTTTGTTTTTAATGGAAAATATTCAAAGGCAACGTTTCCTGTTTAAAAAAAAAAAAGAAAACTTGCCCAGTGGAAAAGTCATGCAAAGCCCCCCCCCCCACCCCCTCTCACTCTCACAGACACACACACACACACACACAACACACTTTAATCAGGGCAAGCTGTAGGGTTTGGAAGGTGTAGTGACTCTTTTCAAGTTAAAGGCTAATGACCTCATACTGGGAGGCCTGGGCAGGTTGTTGTCAGTGAAAAAACTCTCCCAAACTCTCTGGCCACGCCAGCAGATATGCTCAGGAACAGTGTGTGTGTGTGTGTGTGTGTGTGTGGACCCCGCCCGTTTGCAGGTGCTATGACCCCCCTTCATAAAGTTACCCACACACACACACACACTTAGGGTTGGGGTTGAGGGCTCTACAGGATCCTCAGAGCTAACTAACCCTTTTACCTCACAAAGCCAGTGCTTTGGAGGAAATAGATTAAAAAGTGACATTTTACGCTGTTTCTGACTGAAGGTTGATCTGGGTTCTGGTATGGCTCGGACTTGCTACTGTTTGTACCTTTATGCACCTTTACCTTTATGCACCTTGTACGTTTATTCCTTTACGTAGACAGACCATTTGTCAATTAGCTCAGGGCCAGTCTCCCCAAGAGCAACTTCCTTCATTCCCTTAATCAGGATTCATTCCCTTAATCAAGGCACAAGAGTGGCAGACAAGATTAAAACCCACATTTTTTGAAGATTGATTTTAGCTGGATTTACATTAGAGATCCTCTTTTACTGAAAAGAAGACTTGAGTCATGATAGATCACTTTTAGACCCTGTTTACACATCTTAAAAATGCACACTTTTCCCTTCATTTGCGCCTTTCATTTACACACAAACAGAGATGTCGTCTCTGAAAACGATTCTTTCTAAAAACTCTGGCAAAAGTGGAGATTTTGGAAAACTCCGTACTCACGTTTGCGTGTAAACAGCAAAAAACAGATAAAACTGAGTTTTAGGCAGTCTACACGCCAAACTTGCGACATTTTTACATTTGGCATGACCATAACCATGGAAGCATTCAGAGTAGCGATACAAATTTTATTGGTGCAAGCAATAAAAGCATGTGCAAATACATGTCCTGTATTACCTAGAGGAGCAGAGATGTATTAGAGCTCGGAGGTCAGCAATTTATGATCTTCTATCACAAAGAGCCAGACCGCGTCACCGCCAGCGTCGCAGGTTTTGGGACGAGCTGGGCGGACTGCTGTCTGGTGGGAGAACTTTGAAAATGAGGTGGTTGTCCCAGAGGAATGGCGTGAGGCTTCTGATTGGCTTGTATGGCTTTCTCCTTCTTCCTACACTGCGGCCCATAGGCTTAGCGTAGGTATGACGGCTCTCAACAGCATATTTATGCAGCTTAATGTAAACTGAAACTTTTTTGAAAACGATGGTGTATGCACAGAATTATTTTGGAAAACGGAGGGAAGAAAATATTCGTTTATCAAAATACCCAGTGTGTGTGTATACATATGTGTAAACGTAGCCTTAATTGTTACCTTGCCATGATGCTGACGACTAAAAGTATAGCCTAGATGATGAAACAAGAGTCTTTAGACTGTATGACATAACGACTGTGAACTGTCAGGAAACATATGTCAGCAAGGCCTATTTATTTGCTCATGTCATGAACAATTTGTATCAATAAACAGTGACACTTAAGAAGGCCGATAGTGGTCAATGGCTCCCAATATGGGTGTGTGACACTCCCTGAATGGGTGAAACTACTGGTTGTTCTGGGAGAGGGCCGCCATTTTGTGGTAAAACCACTGGGACCATAACATCATTCTCTTTCACACCACACACACACACGCAAACACATACTGAGACTGAAATACTTCAGTTTGTCTGAATTACCTCTCTCTCTCTCTTCCTCTAATGCACACACACACACACACACATACACACACAAATTACACTGAAAGTCTCTCTATCGCTTTCTCGCTCTCTCTCATGCATGCACAACACATACAGACACACACACACACACACACACACACACACATTACACTGAAAGTCTCTCTATTGCTCTCTCTCTCTCTCTCTCTCTCTCTCTCTCTCTCACACACACACACACACACACACACACACACACAAGATCTTTCATGAATTTAGCCTTGACACAAATACAGCAATAATCCTGTCATGTTCAAACTATCACAGAGTATTGCATTAAAGGTTTTTTTGTAACAGCTTGCATTTAATCAGCTCCATTAGCCATAAGTCTTTCTGCCTTAAACACAGGCAGGTCAGGTCATGCCTTGCTCCTGTTCAGCATTCATCTGCAAAAGATCTTCAACAGATCTGAATAGCCAAAAAAAAGAAAGACTTCTGAACACACTAAGACTACGAACAAGAAGCAAGCTGTAAAAAGACTTCAAAAACAGTCACCAAAAACTTCAAAAGCATCACTAAAAACGCCATCTGAATTCTGAGTGTGGAGGGGACAAAGTAGGATTGTTCTGCTCTTGGGTGTAAGCTAACCGAACAGGAAGTGCATATTCAGGTCACCAGGGAGCAGTGGACTCAGAGTCTGCTCACATCTGTTCAAATAAGAAAGACCTTTGAGTCTGAGAGAGGAGAGAAGAGGAAAGGAGAGAAAGCCTGGCAAGAAAAGTTTGGGGTCCTTTCACAGAGCGAGCTGTGTGAATGCCCTGCTTGAAATAGGCTTCCAGGAAAAAGATTAAGGATAATATTGAACAAGAAATGGACAATTTAGTGAAGCAGTTCACTATTAGCGAAGGAGGCCTCGCAAGGAGCCAGAGGAAAGCCGTCTGCTTTGGACTGCCATTTAGTTGGTCGCATTGCAGTTTGCACTGAGGTGGAAAAGACACGAAAAACACACACAGGTGTTCCGACTGAACAAGAACAGCAATGAACAGTTGCAAAACAGTTTGCATTTGAGGTGAAAAAGACACACAAAACACACACATAGAGGTGTTCCTCTAATAGTATGCACTAAAAGTAAAAATAAACAGTTGAAAGGATTAGAATCTGCTGTTTGTTTTACGTCATCATACAGCATCATTTCATACCAAATCTGCACGCGCACGCACACACACACACACACAATCAATATGATTTCACAGAAAAACAATAATTTAGACAACATCATCTTATACCAAATTCGGCACACACACTCGAAAATCAATATTATTTCACAGAAACCTGTCACTCAGACAGCATAATTTTATACCAGATCTGCTGTTATGAACATATCCTCTGCCTTTGGCTCAGTTTAAAAAGCCAGTAAAACTATTTGTATCAATAGCTAGTGACACATCAAATACCAATTGCCATGGATGCTTGACACTCCCTAAATGGGGAAACAATTTGTTGTTGGGGAGAGGGTCCATTTTGTGGTAAAAACACAGGTCCACAGGGCTATAACATCACACTTTAAAATACACACATATGCTGTACACACACACACACACACACACACACACACACACACACACACACATACATACACACACATAGACACACATGAAAATAAGTATGATTTCACAGAAACCTTTTTTTTCCCATATCGCCACAAATTACATAGACCAAATAACAAGCTGATAACTAATGTTACGTGAATGGGGCATAATGAAATGAAACCAAAAGTAAGCCGCTATGCCCCATTCACTTACTGTAAGTTGTCACTTCACATTTCTCTATGTGGTATTATTTTTTTGTTCTTTTTCCTATTAACAGTACTTGTTAACCTGGAACAACATGGCTATGGATTTACTCACCAAACCTCTCCTTTAAGTGAGCCTAGCTTGGGACACGTGAAAGACAACAAGAGCATTTCCCCAGCCCTGGCCAACCGCCCTTCTAATGTCAGGCTATGCAGAAGAATCGATCAGGGCATCTACATCCCCGCTGGGGCTATCTGGCTTTGACAAACAGATTTACTTCTCCTTTAAAGGGATTATAGAATATCAAACCACATTTACCTCATTATTGTTGAATTTAGGTAGCTTAAGGTATCCAATGGACCATTACCAAAACTTCAACACCGTCTCCCGTCTCCTTCTACATGTAAATTTCAAACTAGAGATGACCGCACTCAAACGGGCGAATCTGAACAGAAGCTCGCAGTTACCTGAGATCAATAGCTACACTTCCTACATATGCATGGTCTAATCAAAGATTGTTTGAAACAGTCTCTGGTCCCTGTTGCTTCATGAATTTGCCAGGGGGGCGGGTGGGATATAGAAATTGTTTTGTTCAAGCCCTTTTAAATGAGCCTGCATAAGACGTTCTAGCAGTGCTCCTGGGTCTCTTTCAGACACACAAATTTGCCTTCGCTATTATTGAGCCTCAAAGAACAATTTCTGATGGTCAAAAAATGTTTTCTATGATACTTTTTAGGGATACATTTAATTCCCCTATCTATTATCCCTTATTCCTTAAATGTGAGTGTCAGAAAAAGGCACACTTGTACCAGTTTCTGTGAAGTTAATTCAAACAGAAATGAAGATATGTTCTAGTTTTAGTGTTTCAAATCAAGCCCTAATTGGGCCTCTTACTTACAAAACAGCCAAGCTGCTGCTTAAATATTGACAATATAGGTGGTTGTACACTTACACACAACACACACCTAGACACACTTTCTCTCGCTGTACCTGTCACTCACTCTCTCTATCTTCCTCTCTCTCTCTCTCTCTCTCTCTCTCTCTCTCTCTCTCTCTCTCTCCTCTCCTGTGTGAGTGTGTTTGTGTGTGTACTGTGTCCACAAAGACACTGTCCATGTGGTGAACTTAATATGTGTGGAACCACATTTATTTCCCATGAAGTTCATATCCCAGATCCCCCCAAACAGCTGGGCTCCATGTGTCTGTGTGGAGGCCAACCTCAGCATCGTACACACACATCCTGTAATATCATAGGCCCCACCCAGATAGACAGAGGCGGGTGGACCACTGGAGGCAGACTTTATATGTACAGTACACTAAAGGCAAAAGTAAACACTTAACATTTAACACTTAACACTTAACTCAACTAAAAGATTAGATACTCTCTGGCACACCACAACAACCAGACACAAAAACAGCTTATCTCCCACTGCCATCACTCTTTAGAACAGAACTATTGTTTGAGATTTCTTTTCATGGGACAAAACAGACAGAAAATTATAATTTAGTCAATAAAATTCTTAGCTAGCTTAGCAGCAAAACTTTTGTAGATGCGGGCGTAGTGTAGTGAGAATGAGATGAGAGTGTAGAGTAGTGGTAAGTGGTCTCACATGAAACATATCTCTCAAAGTCTGTAAAAAAATTAGTTCTGTTCTGTTAATGTGGTAACACAAGAAATACAATCGACAAAATTAGATATCAGAATATTAAAACAGAAATGCTCAACAGAAAGTATTTAGATGAACAACAAGTCCACTATATATTTTAACCATTTGTTCTGGAACAAATCTGCATCCTGATGGTAAATTGTTTGTTGGTAAAGTAACCTAAACTTTTAAGTGATGTAGGTTTGTGGAGAGTGGAGCTATTGTAGTAATAGTCATAGTAGTTTGTGCTGCACACACACACACACACACACACACACACACACACACAGCAGCTGCTATACCCCTATATTCCCCACCAGCTCACCGCACCCTGAGATCCCAGAGAGCTCCTTCTTCCTAAAGTAGCCAGTGTCGGTGTGTGGATATAGGAAGCTTTGGTGTATATAGATCCCCTTAACCAGTTAGCACCAGCACTTCCCCTCTGCCTCAGAGCTTCATTATCACCTCCTCCCTCTGAAACACTGCTTACTATGCTCCCTGGGCCTTGGCTTCACCACCACCCATTGCAGAGGGGAGGACTTTTTTCTGATTGGCTGATTGGCTAACTGATATTTGATATATGATTTGTGCATAACAGTGTATGTAGTGTAGTGTTGTTTGTTAGTAGTATTAGAAACTGCCCAAAGTTGACATAGTGAAAAGTGAATCAATGTTGAAAGAATGTCCTTGGCTCACACTTCTTGTGGGTTTGCAAGTAGGGTTCTCAAGTGCCTTCTCAGTTGTAATCATGCTTTTTTCCTGAGAAAATCCCCTCTTTTTGTGATCCCTCTCTCTTCCGGACAGGAGAGAGGGATCACTGTGTGAAAGTTCTGTGTTGGTCGGCCGCAGCCAAAGACGACTTCAGCGGTGAAGGATGTTGGACAGCGAGAACAGGCCTGAGCCAGGTTGGGTGTGACGGTGCACAGCTGGGTCTGCTTAGGAACCAACTGGACTAGAACCGAGAGCACGGACTGCAACACACACACACATACACACACACACTTTCTCTTACTCAGGCTAGGTGGATAGTCTACAACATACACACCCACACTCACTCTAGGTGGATAGCCTGGAACATGTACATACAAACACACACACATACACTCACACACACACACACACACCCTTTCTCTTACTCAGGCTGGTGGATAGCCTACAACATACACACCCACACACACACAGACACACACACACACACACTTACAGTACACAAGCTAGGTGGATGCCTAGAACACACACACACACACACACACAAACACACACACACTTACTGAGGAGGTTGAATAGCCTAGAACACAGACACACTTGTACAGAGAGAAAGCTATAGCATTGTACACTGACCAACATAGAGCAACATAATATGTTACTATGGGAACAAATGTAAATAGTTCTGGTCTGCAGAAGTGGGAGTGTCGCCTTATGTCACTTTTTAGCTATCTCCGTATCAACATATATGAGCCTAACTCAACAAAGGGGGGGTTCCACCATCACCCTCCTTGTGAGGAAATGGAAGATAACTAAATAACTAAACAAATGTTTGTTCCTCTCATTTCGATCTTCTGCACTCTGGTTTAAGAGGACTAGAAGAGCAGAGTTTCTCAGAGGGGGCTGGGTCAGCGTGAGGTGAGAACTCATTTATATGGCTGAGGTCCAAAGGCTGAGACCTTTAAGTTGTTACTGCAGACTACTTCTGCTCCCTTGGCTCTGTGCTGGCGTACGCTTAGGATTTATACACCTTGTAAAGCAGGAGTGTGCGGGAGTCTACAGAGACATTGCCCTGCCCTGGAGAAATGGTATTTTGGGACACTGTGTCTGCTCACAAGTATAAGGAGGCAGAACTGCACCCGTGCCTGTTTGAGCTGAGAATCAAAACCTGCACCCCTGCTTATTGTAGAATATACGACCATCAGAACTACATCTTTTCCTGTTCTAGAATATATGACCATCAGAACTCCACCCCTGACTATTAGAGATTTGAAACCACACCCTGGCTATTCTGGCATAGAACTTCACTCCTTCCTATTCCACCCTACATAATGAGGGTGTCAACTGTACCCCTGCCTACACTGGCTTAGGGAGATTCACTGCGGCACCCCTGTCTTTTCCACAAACCACCAGAGTTTATTTTTAAGTCTTACCACCACAGAAGCTTTATGGTTTGGAGACTGCTGATGTATCGTTTGGAAACTAGACCCACATCAGTTTTGTCTGACATGTGATGTGGTTTGGGGTGACTCAGAAACGGGTTACAATGGCCTTGTTGCCATTTGCTAACCTACAGTATTACTCTGAGTTTCAAAAAGTCTGCATTCCCCAGAGGGTTTAGAACGGGGTGCGAGTGAAGCTGAATAACTCAGATATCCTTTTGGCCTTTGTGTCGCAAAAGGACGTGACCTTTGTTAGCCAGCGCACTACATGCTGTGGTGTCTGTGCTGAGTTAAAACAAAGGCCAGCGCCACAAATAGAACAAGAAGAAAACTAGTTTAGGCTCCCAGCTCTCAGTCCTTTCTATTTGTCGCTACATTCTCCACACAATGACTCATTGAGGTACGGTGATGAATGTGTCTGTGTGTGTGTTTGTGTGCGTGTCACCCAAATGAGCCTTTTGTTTTGTTGACCCATCAGACCACCATTTAAAGGCCAAATAATACACAATAATTAGCAGCATAGTCTCTACCTCATCTTCTCTCAGACAGCGTAAAAGACTAATATGATTCCTGAATAGATAATAATGACAGTCAACACTGGCCTTCAACCTGCATGCTTTGGACATTTTTGGCTGCCTCGTTTGAGGTTGCCTAAAAGGCCCGAGAGGAAAGTGATTTGCTAATAGAGGATTTCATCAGGACTTTTCTGCTGTCCACTGAGGCCTTTGGCTCGCACGGGAAATGTTTTCATGCATGCTGTTGGCTTTTGCTGAATAATGGAAGCAGACAGCTGAGGACAGGAGGTCACATGACAGATGGGGGTGAACCAGGAAGAAGCCCTGGCCCCACAACGCCATCTAGTGGTAGGAGCAACAATAACATGCCCTCACTTTCCAAAAGATGATGGAAATATTACCCAGCTCCCCAAAAAGCAGAGAGCATAGTGATGACAGAAGCATAGTGTATACGTTCTGCTTGGTGTATTGAGTGGGTGTATCGAGTGTATGCTGCCATGACACACAACTATTTTATAAGGCACTGTATAAATAGAAGTTGAATTGAATTGAGTGTGTGTGTGTGTATACATAGCTTACAGCTGAATCCATGAGTTTGATCATTTGTGTGTATACTGTGTGTGTGTGTGTGTGTGTGTGTGTGTGTATATATACACAGCATATAGCCAATAGCTGAGGGTGAACACGTAAACAGTGACTGCACCCACTGGAGTGAGGCTGATCTGAAGCCAGTTGCGCTATGGAGACAGTCTCTGAGGACAGGCACTGGGAAACACAAACATGGCCGCCGCACTGACCACAGCCACACTGTAAAGTGGCTGATTTAGGGTCTGAGAACGTGTCTTTGATGGCTTGAGTAAGGCAATGTGCTTTACAGAGGCCATGTCACGGACACACACACACATGAGAGGGAGGAAGAGAGACCTGTGGGTTAGTGGCGTGGTGGAGGGGAGTGTGTGTGTGTGTGTGTGTGTGTGTGTGTGTCAGGAAGCACTGAAGCAGGCATGATGGCTCTGAAGGTAATGTCAAAACCATATGCTGCAGTGTTTCTGTAGGACACACGCACACACACACACACACACACACAAACATAGTCATACACATCGCCTCTATCAACACCATCATAGTCAAACTCTTACTTTGCTTTATCTTAGCAGCTGACAGGTGCCGTCACAACCACAGACAAACACACACACATACACAAACACAAACTTAAGACAAACATTACATTTAACACACGGCGTGCAGCCTCAAACTGAATTTTATAGTCAGCTTGCTGATTTGATCCAAGCAAATTATAATCTAATGTCATTTAAGTAAATATGTGGCCACATTTTCTGAAGGAGACCTCCACTCTTGAGGTTTTCCAAACAACAGATGCAGATATTTTGAGTACTTGAGTCACTTGACAGACTTTCATATAAAAGCTACTTCACACATCTAAGCAATGTTAGGCCTACTCCACTGGCCCATGATAATATGGATGTCTTTCAATATATGTGTAGTTTCAACAGTCTGACATGAAATTCATATGTGTGTTCTTTGGCATCCTTCGCCTCAAGAAGCAGTGAATGTTCTTCTCCACAACCTGCCCATTTCTAAACAAAGAAAGCTCCAAGGAAAATATTGTGACATATTTTCTTTTCAGAACTCTCACCCCCACTTGAACCCTCAGAAGGCAACAGTGTGGGGAGGAGTGAGACTTCTAGCGCACAGCTATTGTTCCCTGTTCCACTTAGCTCGACTGCTACATTGCAGTCTTTACGTTGTATTGTTATGGCACTTTTGCAGGTGACATCATAAAAAAAAGATGTCAGTGGCTCGCGATGAATGACTTTGACAGGAGGCAGCTTATCGCTGTGCAGTTATTCCCTTTAGCGCGGGCTCACTGTCTGTTAATTGGCTGCTCCGACGCTGAGCCTTTTAACTCGCGAGCTATTCTCCTCACGTAGCAGAAACTGACTCGATTAAGTTGTTGCTCTACTTCAGAGCCATGAGACACGAGAAATCTCTGCCAAAAGCAGAACGGGGGGGGGGGGGGGGGAAGAGAGAGGAGGGGTGGGGAATCAGAAGTAGTTTTATTTTATTTTTTTTTCTGAAAGAGAGATGATGATTTGAAGGTTACGCGGTTCAGCCCAGCGCTTACAGCCCTAATTAAGTCAGCTGGGAGGCTGAGTGTTCGCCAGTCATCCTCTTTCTGGGTCAAACAGAATGGCTTAAGATGACGCCTCTCTTCCAGACTTGTAAACCAATTCCTACATATTTTATATTAGTTGCAGCATCATGTGGTACGTGCTCACTGCGCACATAACCTCCAGTATTTTGGTGTCGACACCCATAATTACTCAATTTCAGCACTGTTACAGATGATGCGTAGCTATATTATCAAAGAGCCTCTGACAAAACACCTGATTTTACAATCACACAGCGGGAACCATCAAAGCCTTTATAAAAGCCTTTGAAAATAAAATCACAAAATGCAAGGCATTCATTTTTAAAATGATAGATACTGATGCAATCTATAAAATCCCATGCAGCCTGAGAAATGCTCAACCAATTCACAAAACAGTCATTTATAAAGACAGAGTAATTAATGGAATGTGAACAGGTGAGTAAGGGAGAAGTCAATGCCAGTGTGAATGGACCGTGTTACACTGACATTGGGAAAGACACTCAAATGAAAGAGGGCTCATGGGACGTGTCTAACACAACAGAGTCTTAGCCTATCACATCTGCCTGCTGTATTACTGAACATCCCTAAAGTCATTTTATCACAAACCTGTATGGACAAATCCATATAATGAGATTTCAGTTTCATTTAGGGGGCTAGAGATTTCATTTAGGTTATGTGCCCTGAAATTTGGTTTCACTGATCTATTTTCCCCTACAAATCTGTAGGAAGATGCAGATGCAGTACTGAATCCATGGATCAGGAGACATTTGTATAAAAAAAAAAAAACACACACACACACACACACAATTTCAAAACCTGACAATATTAATTGCATCATCAATGTGCTCCTTTGTAAGGAATACATATGGCTAAGCACAACATGGATGATCATTCTGTTAATATTCACATGGAAAGAGAGGCAACTAGTTCTGTATTTCATTACATGTCTGCTTTAAAGCTTAGCAAAGGCTCTTGACAGACATGCTCTTGCAAATTGGGGTATTAGCTAGTACAATGATTCACCAGAGGAGGGCAGCATTTCTTATCTATTTTTAAATGTTTGACTTTGACTCATCTTCCAGATCAGCTCTCTTTATATATGTGTGTGTGTGTGCGTGTGCACATTAAAAGGGAAGAGAGAGGGAAAGAGGGAGAGAGAAAGAGAGCACAAACACTTTAATGATGGGATGCTAAGCGCTTTTAGGGATCCTATCATGTTTGTTTATGGCAGGAGATGGAGCGCTAATTAAATGGGTAAGTTACACCACGGTGTGCTCACAGCTCACAGCAATCGATCTGCTGCAATATGCCTCCACACATACGCACACACACACACACACGCACACAAACACACACACATACACACACACACACACACACACACACAGCCAGAGAGGAGGGTTTCGGGTTCATACAATTCAGCAGCATTTTTCTTTTTTTTTTTACATTTAATGGATCCACCCAACATGGCCCATAACCTACCCAACACCACCCAAACACCACCCCACTATTACTCTGTCCATGTGCAGTGGTTATACACTAGAGCTCTCTGACGCCAGTCTACACACCCAAACAGCCTAGCCTAGCCCCCTTTGTCTGTCTCCTCTATTGTATATTCCCTATCATTTCATCTATGTGCCGTGGCTGTGCTGAATAGCACTCGTAAAACCAATACACACACACACACACACACACACACACACACACACACACACACACAC
>JAGFZM010000917.1:43694-55708 GCA_017657215.1 Limnothrissa miodon
GTGTTTGGTGGTGGGGAGGGGGCTTCAAAGGGTCCTCACTTCAAGTGACAAAGACCACCACCAACTCTACACACTGATGCATACAGCACAGCACATACCACTTGAAGACAAACTGACCCAGAAACGTACCTCCATATATAGATACAGTATGAAGACGCAAACACACTCACCACAACACAAAATGGCCACAGAGCAGTACAGACCTAAGCCCATCTTACCATACCTCAGATTTACTGGAGGTCTCTGAAGGTCAGTAAAGAGTAAGAGATGTACACAGATGTTGAATAAAAGGGTACCAGTATAGACCAACAATACACCACAACAAAACATTTAGTAGATTTTGTAAAGCGACACAATGTGGGGTTCTGGAATTGAACATAGGTTTTCTGATAGGTTGTCAAGCTACATGACTACTTTTCTCCCAGGCGTTGCATGCATGTGTGTGGTAATAACACTTTGTCCATGTGCACCACAGCGCCCCCTGGCTTATTTATCTAACCATGTCCTGATATACATAATAATGCTCTACTATAGTACAGCATGGAGCTCAGGGATTTGTTGTTCCGGCTGATGGCCTTCACGGATGTGTGTGTGTGTGTGTGTGTGTGTGTGTGTGTGTGTTAGAAGATACACTAAAGCTTCAATCTTCCAAGCTCTTTAGAGAAAAGTGCTATACAGATGTAGCTTATTTGCCATTTATCATTAATGGTTTAGCAGAACAGAAAAGCCCCAAGCCAGCTAGACCACCCAGAGTGCTTATTGCTGAGCCAGGGGCAATCTGATGATTTAGACCAATCAAAGGTCTGGGATCATGCTGAGCCTGGGACAATCTAGTGATTCTGACCAATCAAAGCTTTGGGAATTTTTGTACATGATTGGTTAAATCTTGATAATTTGACAAAAAAGGGATGTGAGGATAAATGTATTGAATTTGCTTTCTGTAAAAATTACTTACTCAGATAACACTATATTTGATTGGTAAGTGGTATATGTAGTATAGCCTATTCATGTCACTCTTTCATAAAATTATCCATATTAATTTGTAAATTCTAAAAAATAATAACTTTGATTTCAGCATCAGAGCTTGGAATTTGGAACAAGTCCAGTGAATTTATTAACTAACTAAAGCTTTAGAACTTCAAAATGTATAATTGAGGAAAAAACTTGTAAAGGACAGCAATTTTACCAAGGTTATGCTTTTACTCAGGTGAATTCTCTCAAAAAATGTAAATCTTAAAAGTACCCCATATCCCTCATCTACACCCCCTACCCCTCTCTCTCTCACATACGTGCACACATTGCTTGAAGAGGACGTTGATGAAGGTCATTCATAATGATTGTAATCGAAATGATTTTGAAATGACTCAGGGGAGAGTGGGTCCAGTGGCACCTTCATAGGCACTAAATTGCATTAGCAGTGAGAGGCTCAGCCTGGGGGAGTCCTGCCTCCTCCGTCTCAACAGGCAGCTCCTGCCTCCAGCAAGGAGCCTTCAAAAGAACAATCAAGTGTGTCAGAAGGCAAACCAGAGGCAGATAAATGGTACAGCACTTTTTTTTTTTATTGCTGATCGCCAATCTTTACTCATTTGAGATGTATGATTTTTTCCTTCTCTCTCTCTCTCTCTCGTTTCTTGTCTGAGAACCTGGATTAATAATTGACACCTAGAGGGATGTTTAGGAGCCACTGGGTCTCCAGAGATCACTGGGTCAATTTACTTTTTCTCTGAAACGACAAACAATCTTGTGGCAGGGAAATACACACATATTTGCCTTGCTATGCATTACCATATATAGTAGACTGGACGCTACATTTATGCTCTGCATCAGACAATGTCATATGTTTTGCCAGACACACACACAGACAGACAGAGAGAGAGAGAGAATAAATATGCGGCAAATCTAATCTAAATAAGAAAAACAAGCTGCAAATAGTATTTTTACATATTTACCTCATCAGAAATTCATAGCCCTGAAGTACTTTTGTGTCCTTTCCCTTATTTTAAAGTGTTCAGTCCAAAACAAACACTGTATCTTGCAGCATTTTTCTTTACTTCTACCCTATCTGATACTCTTAGCGTAAGCTACAAACTTCGAAAGTTACAACCCGTCGCCCATTAGCATTTTGCTTATTTATGCAGTGCTAATCAGTTTAGCCTCAAAAAGAATTTAATTACACATCACAGGTGACAAATCAGTTTTGTCACCTCTGCGCACAATCACATTTGGGACTCCAAAAGTGAGCATCTAATTTTGAAGCTCCACAGCTTTCTCAAATCAGTGCAAACGTGGCCCGCACAGCATAAACTCTTTGTCTCGTCTCTTTATTATTGCTCTGTAATGATTGTGCACTGTACAGATGCCTTATTATAGCGCCATTCATTTATACATTCAGACATCACTCTTCCCTTAAGATGCTCCTGCTTCGTAAAGCTCTGGTCATACAACACTTTACTGCCCTGCACATTTCAGACTCATTTTAAGCCGCAGTCACTCCACACACTCATCCCCTCCACCACCGAGCCCCCTTAACCTCTGCGGGAGTGTGGCGTGATACAATCACGGTATGATATATGTGTGGTCCCCCGAGCGCTACGTGCCTTCCTCTCTGTGTTCCTCCCTTTTCAGAGACTGCGTCTTACTCACACACACATACACACACCCACACTCACGATGGGAAGTGTATTCTGCTGGTGTCCCAAGGCCTGTTTGCACTGCAGCTGCAGTACAGCCAATACAAATACAGCATCGCAAAGCACTTATCTGAGTAAATTTGTGGTTTGATGTCAAATGTGATTAAGTCTCTGGATTTCATTTATTTGTCATGCTTCCTCAGATATCTGTTCTGTCATTTCAAATGTGCTTTGGATAAACTTCAGATGTTTGCCAGATGTGGTTTAAATATCATTAAGTAGAACGTGTTTTATTTATTTATTTTTTTTAAGTAAGCTTTAATTTAATGCAAAATAGGAGTGCAAACTGTTTTTACCACATTTATTAAAAATATATAAAATTTCATATATTACACTACAAAAAACATACACAAACCAAACACATACAGCATCAGGGAGGAAACACATAATAATTACTACAACAGATTTTTTTTTTTTCATTTCTTTCTGTGCTTTATTAATCTGGGTCATGATTCAACCCTGTGGGCCTTCTCTGAGTGTGTCCACACCATCCACACACCTCCTTCAGCATGAGGAAGACTACCTAACCCGCACCCATGGGCATATCCCTTTTACAGTGCAGGCGGCCAACACTGCTTTTCCTCTGGGTTCACCAACAATAATAAACTCCTGCAGTTTTTTAAAGCGCAAGGACATCATCTGTCTTTCGTCTGTACTGTACATCCGAATGTGTGACTTAATAAAGGACGAGTTTCAGTGCTGATCAACAACAATGATCCGATTTAATGAGGGGTTGCATTGTTCGAACCTAGTCTGTGGCAGTGGTTTACTGTGTTTTAACATCAGTTAATCATGCATTTTCACTGGTTCAGCAGAGGACCCTTCCTCCAACAGAGTTACACTAACCTGGCTCTAGACCTAGCGCTTGTTTCCCAAAACCATGCTAATTCAAGCTATTACATGTTGGTGGTAATGCAATTGTCCAATGCTAACCAAATGAGTAGCTATGTGATTAGCAAACATGTTGGGGAACAGACACCTGGGTGACAGTTTTGTCATGGGCAATGCTACCAAGACAAATTTTCTACATACTGGTTAAGATCTGATCATAGTTTTACAATTCTATCAAGGTGGCAAGGTTGCAAAACAAATTTTGCAATCGATCCAACTGAATAGAGTAATCCTTACCGTTAATGGTTAAAAAACATACATGTATGTTTTTTTACACTTAGAAGTATTGCCCTCAAAACAAAATCTTTAATTAATCAATAACTGCTTTCTAGTGTGCAATTATCAATAATGTACGATTTTAGAACTTGTCACATACTCTGCTCTTCAGAAAGACAAACACAGACACTCAGCTTGCAAACTCAGCTTGCATCTCATTTCATGATCCTGAAATATCTAACTATTTCATTATATTAATTGTGTAGCTCGGGAACCACAGGTGGCTGGAGCCATGCCCTATCAAGAATTGAGAATTGAGCAAAAGATCAGTATGGTCCTAAACAGGCTCAGCCTCTAAGGAACGTCATAAAAAAAAAGAAAAAACTCTACCACACTATTCACCTACTCATAGAAACACTAGAACAGAAGAAATATGGTGTCATTTTATTTTTTTTTGTTGTTGTTTTTACTGTTTAAACAATAACCGGGCAAGGGAGTGAATAAAGTGCAAAATAAAGAATAATTGAAACATTTGAATAGGTAAAATGCCAGTCTACTATGGGCTTATAATTGTCTCATAAATATAGTATCTGCAAAAGCCCAAAGGATGATCTACAAATACTGTAGCATCCATTTACATGTGTTGTGACATCTACAAATGCAAATTTTATGTTTGAAACTTAATAAATAGATCAAATAAAGGTAGATTTAAAGGTGATCTCAAAAATGCATGTTTCCTTGAATGTGTGTGAAGTGCCGAAACACATTTTGCTGATTTGTTTTTATTCCACAAATGTGTTTATTTGCTATTTTTTAAGACCAAAACAAAGTTACAAATATGAAATTTGCATTTGTAAATATCAAATACATGTGCAAACCAATTGCTATTTGAAGATCATCGTCTGTGCTTTTTCAAATATTTATGAGGAAATTGTAACCCTATAGTCTACACATTCCAATGGGAGTCATCTTTAGGTGAGGGACCCAAGAGGATGTCACTCATAAGCTATACTGTGAGTTCTCAATGTACCCCGTATTGCTGTATGGTCTTGAAGGCAGTAATGCTCTCATGTTAAGTCCTTTACATACTGCTGGTTGTAATTCACTCTCAGACTCCTCAAGAAATCAAGGGCAATGGATCGGAATCGTCCAATTCTGAGTGAGTTAAAGGAGGCACTTCACAGACTAATTTCTCTTAGGTTGTTAGGTTGACCTTTGAGGTATACGCTGTAGTATCCTACTCGTGGCTAGCACGAGGATCCCCCGCCACTAAATATTGACCTTCAACATTCAGGAATACTTTGGAAGTATTTTCAGGACAGGCCTGTAACCAAATATGTACACAAACTCATCTCGGTGCTGTTGACAGGAGAGGTTCAAAAACGACAGAAACAATTTTTTGTTTTTCAGACTAGATCAAAATGGCAATTGCAAGCAGTGACTGGTGTTAAGCACTAAAGACTGTTGCCTCCCACAGTGACAACAATTTGTGTGTGTTGCACTGTTAACCAACAATGTCATGTTCTTAACACTGTCCATATCTGACCAATAATAGACTCCACAACTCAGAACAAACTAGATGAAAACAAAACAAAAAAAAAAACGAATCCATGACAAACATCACAGCAAGCACAGAACTCTGGGTAAGTTTAAATAAGTAATAACACCGTCGTTGTAACATATTAGAAGCCCGAAGAGTTGGAATTGTCACATGGAAGTGCACACTTGTCAAACGCTCAGCGCTAGTCTGAGAAGCAACAGCTGGAATAATGAGACGGTACGGTATGCACGTGTAGCACAGTCTGTCCACCACTGGATAGAGTCCCCATTGAGAAGACAAAAGAAGATTCAATGCAGTCTTGGATGCACTGTGGCCTTAAGTCCTCTTGCCCTGTACACTATTTACAAAACAAAACATCAACAAACCAGTGACAAATAAATAAAACTGTGTTGTACATCTCTCTCTCTGTCCTACAGGAAGTCGTTTGTTCTCCTCAGGTCGTCCATGTTAAGACACATATTTGTGCAAAAGGGAGAATTATTGTGTCCATTGCTTGCTGTTAAATAAAACACATTTTAAAGTTCTACTGTTACTTCTAATATTGCTCTTCAATACACGTTTCTTCAGTAATTCCGCAACAAAATAAACATATGAGACAACTGGTACTGCATGACTTCGGTTTGCTCGTGTGATATCCAGTGGAAATGATCCAAGAAGCTCTGGAGGACAGGAGGTGGTTCTGAGGTGATTCTGGAGGTAATTTGATCCTTTGAATGAGGTCTGAAAAAAGTGCTCTACATTCGGCCCAGAAACACTGACTGTGCGCGGCACGCACGTCCGCTGCCTTCTCTGGGAATGTGCCACACTTTTCACCACGTCTTGCCCCCGTGCACCACCCTACTCACATCCAAACAGAAGACGTAGAAGAAGAAGAAGAAGAAGAGGAAGAGGAGGAAAAAATGATGAATCCACTTGAGAAGAGCCAGGACGAGGAACCCTGCAGCTGTCGCACCATCTGTCTGCTGTTTCTTTCCTCCAGTTTAAAAGAGCCATATCCTCCTTCTCTTTCCCCTCTTCAGCTCAGTCCAATAAATATGTGTTTACAGTGGTAAAGAAAAGTGCTAGGCTACGCAGTTCTGCGGGGTGGCGGAGACACGGCATCAGATTGGCACTGCCACGTTAATCATCTGAACTCTCATCTCCTGAATGCTGTTCAGGATCTTCTTCTGGTGCCCAGCCAGATTCACGCCAACCCTCCTCAGGTCTCTGCAGAGGGACAACCATGAATAAAAACACCATCTTAGGAGAGACGGACACCTAACACAGGGCAGTGAGGGACATTGTCCCTCAGAAGCACATAACACATTGTCCCTCATTAAACCTCATGCAGAGGGACAACCATAAATAACACTACCAAATTAGGAGAGACAGACATCTAACTCAAAGCAGTGAAAGATATTGTCCCTCAGGTCACTGCAGAGAGACAACTATACATAATAATACTCTACTACTCTACAGTGCGGTGAAAGACATTGCATTCAATCCCTCCTGGGCATTTTTCCCCACTAATGGCACTTTCAAAGCTGATTCATTTTACTCTTGTCACATTATTCATTGTACTCTTGCCACATTTTAACTTTTATTTTAATAACTTTGTTTTTAACTTGTGTAGGAAAATTGCTACATATACAAATAAAATTGCCTTCCAATGCAATAAAACAAAATTCTACTGTAAATAAAACAATGTTATAGCTTTGCACTGCAGTGTAAAACCATAATGGGGAGGGTATTCCAAGTAGGTGGTTAACTGGTAAACTTGCCAAAATTACGATAGAAGAAGTGGTAACCCATCTGATAGAATAGCCTTCTCAGGGTGTTTAGTTAAAAGACAGAGTTCCTCTAGCAAGTTAACTCATGCTCGTCCTCCTCAGGTTTGCCAATTCACCACAACCTAGAAATACACCTCAGGTAATTTCACCATATTTAACCCACACTAAAGTCCCTTAGCAGATACCAACGGTTGACAGAATATGGTGTTGCAATAATTGCTCAGCACGAACGAGAAGTGGTTGAGACTTACTCCAAGGTCATCTGCGCGACTACATCCATTGAGGTGTATCCACTTTCCATGAAAAGCTCAGCATATCGACCCATCTTTATAATCTCCAGCCATTCGGCTACAGATCGGTAGCCCGCACACTCTCCACTCTCCTGCTCCACTAATAAATTGGACACCCTGTGGGAAAGACAAACAGAAGAGTCGACCCAACGCACACATAAATCTCACAGCCAAGCATTCACGGACAACTTCATTTCCAGTCACCGTCATAATTAATTGACACAAGCAAAAAACAAAAACAAACAAACAAACAAAAAAAAAATGACACGGATGTCATTAAGGGGAACTACTCTTCTGTAAAATGATTTATCGGATGACTTGGACGTGCAGCTCTCTGATCAGCACCTCTGATCACACGAGCAGAGCGAGACACCCAAGAGAGCCTGTGAATAACAACTGCCCGAGGGCAATTAGCCGTATTTGGGATTTCATCATATTTAGAAAATAAAAATTCAATATTGAAATCAATATTACAATTACTACCCAGAGGTCTGGAGATTTTTTGGACTGTGATACAATGGAACGTAATTACACACAGGGAATACTGGTAATTTGAAGCCAGAACATGTTCCCTCACTTCAAATCACAATGCTATTAAACAAAGCGACAAAAGAGCATAATTGCATTAAATATTATAATCAGGCAGAGGGTAAATGATTTTTTTGTGGCTGTGGAGAAATGCGCACCAGCCTACAGGCCTGGATGGCATATAATGTCCCATAATTGGAAGTCATTTGTGCTGTGTCGCTTCAGATCACTTGGAGGTTACATCACGAGACAGGAGTGGTTATTTGTTCAAAGTGTCATTAAGTCTTGATGATTTGTGACAGCCGTGCACAGAACTGTTGCAAACGGGTTTATCTGAAACCAGCATAAATTACACACTTTTCATGTCCGCCATCTGTACCAATGGGACGATATTTGTGATGACTCACTCCATTATAGCCCTCCCGCCACACACACACAAACACAGACACACACACAGACACACACACACACACACACACACGCTGAGAGAACCAACCTCACACAACCAGTGGACAGACAAACAGACAGTTCTCATGGGCATAGGGACAGTTCTCAGAATGGGACTCTAGGGACTCATCCATCTCACTGCCATAATAGCAAGAGGGACAGATCCCACAAATTAGCATACACACTGAAACACACCCACACACACACACAAGTACACATATATGCGTGCGCGAGCACACACACACACACACACACAATGAATACACATACACACACTTAAACACCAGGTAGCACGTCTCACACACACACACACACACACATATGCATGCATGCACACCCACACACTGGAGAATGTGCGAGCGTGCTCTACCTGTTTGAGCAGTGTGTGTGTGTGCGTGCGTGCATGCATGGTGTATGTGTGTTTGTGTGTGCATGTGTGAGAGACGTGCTACCTACCTGTTGGAGCAGTTGGCGAGTGTCTTTAGGCTGCTGGGGTTTCTAATGAGCTTGTCCAGGAGGCTGACGATCTCCTCAAACTTGGGCCGGCTGTTGCGCTCCTTCTGCCAGCAGTCCATCATCAGGTGGTAGAGCGCCGTCGGGCAGTCCATGGGCGCAGGCAGACGGTAGTTCTCCTCCACTGCCTTGATCACCTAGACACACACACACGCACACACACACCATGCACACATTTTCAGCTTATCTGTCACATTTATATAGTTCACCACTTAAAAGGAAACATATGAGAACAGTATCAAGTCCCAAGAAGTTTAGTCACCACTGGCTTCTTTCTTTGAGTCCCTGACAGTTCTATCCGTCATTTTTCGCACTGGATATTGGATATCGACTATGTCCTTAGATCAACACACAACCTTTCATCATGAAAGTGAGTATAAAACACACAATAGACACACGATAAAAAACATCAGTAGCTAGGGGCAAATAGCTCTGATGTTTTTATAATGGCCAACTTTAGTGAGCCAAGCTCTCCCATTGCCTGCAGGGTCTTTCTAATAGGCCAGGGCATGTGTGGTTTACAGTATATGAGTGCACACACACACACACACACACACACACAAACACACGCACACAAACAATAATAGGCCAGGGAATGTGGGGTTTACAGTATATGAACAGACACACACACACAAAAACAATAATAAGACAGGGAACATGGGATATAAAGTATAACACACACACACACACACACACACACACACACACACTATATCAGGCTCGGGAATGGGGAGTTTACACAGTATATGAATGAACACACTCACACACACACACACACACACACACACACTAGGGCAGGATGTGTGTTTTTACAGTATATAAACCACATGAGTCGGTTGGGGAAACTCAATGATCTTCACTCCAAACCAGCAAAAGCAGCAGGAGCTCAGAGCAGTAAGCTTACTTTGTCTTCCTATAAAGATGTTTGTTCCTGTTTTAATTTATGACTCATGAGTAAGAGGAGGAGGGGGAGGAAGAAGAGGAGGAGGAGGAGGAGGAGGAGGAGGAGGAGGAAGAAGAGAAGGAGGAACAGGCGGGATAGTTGAAAGAGGGGGAGGAGGATAATGAGAAGGGAGAGGAGGAAGAGGAGGAGGAGGTGGAAGAGAAGAAGCAGAAGAAATAGGAGGATGAGGAGGAGGTGAAAGAGAATGATGAGGTGGTGGAAGAAGTGAACAAGGAGGTGGGAGGGGTGGAAGAAGGGGAATAAGGAGGAGGAGAAGGACGAAGAGGGGGAGGAGAAATATTTATGGAGGAGAAAAGGTGCTGTGAGCAGATCATGAATTTATTGAGGCTGATCTTGTAATACCAACCCTCTTAGAAAATGTAAAGTACGCGCACACACACACACACACACACACACACACACACACACATCTCTCTCTCTCTCTCTCTCTCTCTCTCTATCTATCTATCTATCTATCTCTCACACACTCTCTTCTCTTTTTCTCTGTTGTCTCTATGTAGCTCACATGTTCACTAGTCCTGATTTTGACATTTTTTCCCATCCCTCTTTCTTGATTTTCCTACCTCTTGGTTACACACACACACACACACACACACACACACACAAACAGATACACAAAGTTAAAAGGGGGAAGAAAAAAACAAAAAAGAACAGCACTGAAACAAACTCCCGGCGGCAGCAAGTATATGTGTGTGGGAGAGAATGTATGTATATGTGTGTGAGAGAGTGTGTATTTGATTGTGTGTGTGTGTGTGTGTGTGTGTGTGTGTGTGTGTGTGTGTGTGCTGGAAGCCTCGACAGCGTCTCACAGAGGCTGCAGATCTGAGGAGCGTCGGGCGAAGGCGTTAAATAAAACATCAAAGGCCGAGCCTCTTTCCCAAGTGTGTGAGCAGGCGCCATTAATGATGGAGGGGAATTAATGATCTGAGCCTTGGATGAAGCCATCAGACGCCTCTCCTCTCCTCTCCTCCTCTCCTCTCCTCCGCTCCTCTGGCACGGAGAGAGGGAAGAAAGGTCAGCCGGCAGATCAGAGCGTGACTGGGAGATGCACCTCCTTCAGGGATGAGCAGGAAACTTAAATGTGCCACTCTGCTTGCTCTCATTTCCACATGCATGTGTGTATCTCAGTAGTGTACATGTATGTGTGTGTGTGTGTGTGTGTGTGTGTGTGTGTGTGTTTTCCTACTGGCACCAGGGTGCCAAGCCAAGAGAGACTTGAGGGTGAGGACCTTGATCAGAGGATCATCCTGAATTGCACCCCCCCCCCCCACACACACACACACACACACACCACACTTACTGTCAATCTCTCATACACACAGGCAGTCACTAATACACACATGCACGTCCTCACACTCACATACACATGCAGTCTCACAGACTCACACATACACAATACACACACAGATACTTTACACACATAAGCATTCACATACATTCATACACGCATACACCCTCACTCATCACATACACACACAGTCACTCACAAAGCGTGATTCAAACACACACACTCACAGTGATGTAGGTCTCTCCCTGTGTATGTGTGTGTGTGTGTGTGTGTCTGTGTTTGTGTGTATGTGTGTGTGTGTGTGTGTGTGTAAGCTGAGGCTTACTGTCTCTGTTCTGTTTGGAGGTTGACGAAAGTTGTGCATTATAGTGAAAAAACCAAAGGAACTTGAAGCTCCACCTCCATCTTCACCTTCACCTCCAACACCTCCTCCCCTTCTACTGAACTCCTGCTCGCCGCCTCTAACACCTCCTCCTCCATTCCCGAACTCCTATTCTGCCACAACAACACTTGCCCTCCGGGTGTTCTCCTCCTGAATTAGGAGCTTGCTCTGCGGGTGTCTAAAGCCCCACTGTGCCTGCTCACGGATGGCAATTTTGCAGAAACACTGTTCCTCTACTTTCTCTCTCTCATTCTCTCTTTCTCTCTGCTTTCTCTCCCTCTCTCCTGTATTTTTCTATCTGCTCACTCTCTCTCTGCTCTCTCTCCCTCTCTGCTCTTGCACTCTGCTCTCTCTCTCTCTCTCTACGCTTTCTCTCTCTCTTCTCTCTTTCTGTACTGTGTCTCCACTCTCTTTCTGCTCTTACTCTCACTCTGCACTCGTTTTCTTTCCTCTCTCTCTCTCTCTCTCTCTCTCT
>JAGFZM010000918.1:0-16912 GCA_017657215.1 Limnothrissa miodon
TGTTTATAAATGTATAAATAAATGTTTTAATTTGGCTAAAACCCTATATATATATGTATGTGTGTGTGTGTGTGTGTGTGTGCGTGTGCGATTGCAATGTTGTCAATGACAGTGTTCCTAAATAGGAGTACCACACAGTTTTTGGCACCAGGACTAAGTATATTCCAAAGCAGATGTTTAACTTTCAAATCCACTCAGGAAATGACACAACAACAACACAAGCCATTATTTTCCCTCCAACTGTCGTTGGCACAAAATAAAAAAACAAAACAAAATACCAATACATCCCTTTCATGTTCCTTCTCATTTTCTTTTCGCAGTTTGGCTATGGATAACCTTGACTATATTAAGTTTTACTGTAACCTGGGACTCACATATATAATATATTGGAGGCTTTTTCTGTAAGACTCAATTTGATTATAAGCATGAAGACTCTGAAGCGTTTGTTAAAGAAAAACGCATTAATACCACCTAATATACTGAGCCTATGGAGCCAAAGTTGACAGGAACGGAAAAAAAATACGCTAGGGAACACATAACGGAAAAGTTATTGCAAGGGACTATTGTGAAGGAACACAAAACTATTGTGAGGGAATGCAAAAAGTATTGCGAGAGAACGCAAAAGTGGGGTTCAAAAATATTCACCAACGTGACCCCTCACAGGCTCTGTACAGTTCTGTGCATACAGTGTCTACGAACATAGTGTATCGCAAAATAACATATGAGAACACAATAACTCCGAGAATCTTATTGTCCATCATAGACATTAGACAGTAACTGGGCCAGGTCAGGGCCAGTTGTGACCCCAGCAGGAACTGCTAGCTGAGGTAGACGTGAAGCAGGCAGGCAGCAATAGTGCATGTATGGCTTTCATTATAGGAGGCTTTCAAGGGGGGCCTCTCTGTAATAAAATGGAGAGACTAAGAGAAAGGGAGAGGAAGAGAGAGTGTGGGGAGAAAAAGAGGCTAGGGTGAGGAGGCCTCTTCTGTTGTTTGTCAGTGTTTGCAAGGGTATGTGAGCGTGTGTGTGTGTGTGTGTGTCCATGCGCACATGTGTTTGTGTGTTAATATTATGTTTTTGCATTGAAGCAGGTCTGGTTTGTTTTGCAGTCTGGATTGATTTCAAATGCAGAGAGAGAGAGACTAACAAAGACAAATGGAAAGAGCGGAGTGAGAGGAGGCCAAGATAACGCAACTGTCCAAAGTCATCTACAGCTGCTGAGTTATGACAGGGAGAATATCAAGCCAAATATCCCCTGAAGACCCACATCCTCAGGCTGAGCCAATGGTGTCCTCTCTTAAAGTTGAGGTCTTGATAAACCTCATGCTGTGGCCAAAATGATCTTAAAAAACAACACAAGAGAGAAGGGTGGAAACGATAAGAGGAAAGATGACAGCAGAAGGGGTGAGGAGAAGACAGGAGAGAAGAGGGGACAGGAGAGGAGTGGAGAAAGGAGGGAAAAGATGAAAGGGGTGGAGAGTAGGAAAGGAAAGGAGAAGAGAAGAGAAAAGATGAAAGGGCAGGAGAGGAGAGGAGAATACATTATTAACAGAATTATTGGATGACTGCACTGTATTTACCAAACAAAGCAACCATTAGTTTGAGGATCCAACGGAATTGTTGCAGACCAGGGAAACTTCAATCCAATGTCTTAAAAGGAGGCCGCTTGTGTCTCAGTGCATCATGATGAAAAACAGCACTGTGAAATTACGTAGCGGGAGCCAGAAAATGATGCTGATTTATGACGCTGCTGACTTGTTTTCTTAAAGGATTTTTAAATGACCTTTCACCTTTGACCCCTAATAAGCTGCAGGCCTTAGCAACGGGAAGAGGGATTGAGAGGGCCGACCACTCAAGCGTCACACCTGGCTAAGAGCTGAATCTCCTCTACTGTAGGAATGAGGGCCACGATCCTACCCCCACTCCTGCTGAAAAAAACTCATGCTGGGAAAAAAAGCTGAGAAGCTGAGAAAAAAAAGGATAGGAGAAAGAAAGAAAGAAAGAAAGAAAGATGGTAAGATAAAATCCAGAGAAGTTTGAGGAAATAAAAGATTTAAAAACAGAGAGAGGGAAAAGAGGACACATAGTGGGGGGGCGGGGGGGATATAGAAAAAGAGCGATAGATAAAAAACAATGAAAAAAGGTTGTGTGGAGAAAAAACGGAGAACTACAACAGAGCTGACTCTCAGCCTTGCTGGGGCAACATGACGGGAGCATACGAGAAAAACGTGCAGCTCCCCAAACCAAACACCAGCAGCCAATCACGGTTCGGCATCTGGACAGCTCAGTCAATCAGAGGGCAGGAAAAGTAAAACACATAAACATATCATCTCAGGGCAGAGGGGCCCTCTGACTAAACTTTGATCAGAACAGAGGGAGGTACAGACAGAGTGAGAAAGTAGAAGACAAAGAGGGGGGAGAAAGAGATATAGAGAGAAAAATAATGACCGATAGTATAACAGAAAGAGAAATGAAAAAAGTAAGAGTAAAGGCTCTAAGGAGCCATCCGTCCCAGTCTTTAACTCAGGGCCAATTAGTGGTCCCACGCATGACTCTGTTATCCATCTGCCCTGATGATTAGGCCTGCCTTTACAGGCACCTCTTTAGCTCAGTGAAGGCATGCAAACTCTCCTTATGCCCTAAACGCATCAGGGACATCTGTGTTCATCCGTTTAGCAGACCCATTCATCAAAAACAGCTGGCATTATGGCGCAAATACATCAGATTTTCAGTAGAATGTGTGTGCTCAGGGAACCAAGCCCACGTCCTTGGAGTTTTAAGTATCTTGCAATACTAAGCCCTCTACCATGTGAGCCACACACACACAAAAGGAGTGCACTGAGGTGAATGAAGTTCACATGTGCTTAGGATGAAGTATTGATACTCCTGATCAAAAGTCAATTTTACTCTTTATCTTAGTTTATGGAATAACACAATATTGTTATAATTTGACAAACATGATTTTTACAAAAACTTCCTTCTCATATTTGAAATATAGTGGTGTCTTAGGTACACTATTTTCCCCTAAAATGTAGTCAAGTGAAAGTCGAACATTTCCCAGATAACTAATTCCTAGGTTTCTGTCCTTCAGTGGTCTAGTCCCAACTGGTTGTATGTAAGCATGTAAGTACCGTCTGCAGCTGGGAGTTCATTATAAAGACCATCATTTTGTAAAGCTTTGCAGTGCAATAACCATTACAAACATTATAAACGACAACAACAATAACGTGAACAACAAAACTGCATTCAGAAAATTAGCATGTCTATGATGATCATGCCACTGACATACTGAATGTGGCCGCAGCGGTGGTCCTTTGGCCTGGGTTTGGACTGTCAACCCACTGTATTCCTTCAGCCTGAGTTTGGTTTCTCACTGTATTATGTATGAGGCCACAGTAGAGCTGCCCATGGGCCTTGGCTTATGTTTTCAACCCACTGTATTTTGTGACCATGCCTCTGTTCCAACAGGCTGGGTTTACCATAACAACTCACTGTATTCTGAGACATGTCTTCATGTTAGTTCTCATGCTTTTAGGGTAAGTAGGAAGCATTGGATAACAGCATCTGACAAAATATCAAAAGTGCTGTCGATCCAAAGCAGATACGGAGACTGCTACACTTTTTGTTACTGAGGGAATCTTGAAATCCAGTTTAGCCCGGCCAGTTTGAAGTTATCAGCTAATAGACTACCGTCTTGTTGTGGAGAAAGTTAAGAATATTCATTTTAACTTTTTAATTTTAATTTGTGAAATCCAATAAACTACGCTGACACTTACTCCATCTCACTCTTACCCACTCTCTCTCTCTCTCTCTTTCCTCTCTCTCTCACACACACACACACAGCTGTGCAGCAGATTGGTGGCTGCTATCTGTCCTCATTGAGGGCTCATAAATAATATACATTGTAGCTGTCATGGCATCAGAGTTTGACATTGTTTCTCTGTTAGCGCATGGCTAGCGGCGATGTGTTTACCCCAAATACCAGAGTGCTGAGCAAACACTAGCCGGGGGCCGATTACTTCACACAAGTTCAGGACCAAAAACATCAGGCCCCCTCGCTTTACGCCACATGAGATGAGAGTGGGTGGGGGATAACACAACTTGTTTCGCTCGGAGTAAGATTTTAAGGCCGTGCTGACAGCCGCTCTGCTCTCATGCCTCGTTTAGAGTTGATTACACTCTGCTATGTGTGAGGTGGCTGGGTGCCTGTGGGATGTTTTGGGATATTAGCTCAGTTTGCATGTCTTGACATAAAGCTGAGATGAGTGATGATGTTAACATAGCAAAGACAGTCTACATCCTCCAAGCAGATGTGACGGATGCCAGCTAGCCTTGCCTAGCTAACGTTAGTAAAGCGTCCCTCCCGACACTTCAAAGAACATCCTAGTCAATTGACTGGGAGCCTGGGCTTTTCGGTTGACTGGTTAGGGCGTTTGTCTCCCGATCCGTGGTAGCTGTGAGTTGTGAGGTCGCAGGTTCGAGCCTGGGGCTGGACTAACGCAAAAGGACCTCGGTTACACAGAGCCCATGTGGAGTGTGTTTGGATTTACAAACATTCATGTGGGTGGGTGGACCTGGTACAGGCAGTGCAGAGGATAAATACAGTGAGTCCTGGTTAGTGTTGGGGAGTAATAGAATACATGTACCAGCCTTTTGTATTTAGAGAACAAATTATGAGTAACTGTATTGAGTTACAGTTATCGTTTAAATAAGTGATCATTAGTATACTGTTTCTTTGTTTAAAGTGGATTACACAGCGGCATTTTCCTTTTTTATATGTAAGGCTATCCCCTCTCTAATTTCGGAAATTTAATATATTGCCGGTGTTCCAAGTTAGATTAAATTTGCATAATTTTACTGAATATTTACAGTATAAGGCCCTGACCTTTTGGGATCTAAATGGGCGGGTGTATTTGATTTCTCATTTTTGGGAACTGTTTGCTGGTGAGCAACACAATATAGAACATTTCAAAACTAACATCTCATCTCCAGTGATTGTGGTTTTTCAGCATTAATTTGAAACGTGCCTTGTCAAAACAAAAAAAAGCCTACAAAGAGTAAGCGTACGTTTTTGATGGGGTTCAAACTGTCATCGCAATAAACTCTCATGACATGCTTATGTGGATCCTGCTGTCACGAGACATCAATAAATCATGACACCAGTCAGAGACTCAGTAAGAACAGGTTAACATAAGAGAAGTATACATGCCTATGTTAACTGTTGCTTTCACAATGTGACACAAGTACAGCCAGATTTTATACAGATATTAGACTCATTAGCATCGTCAAAGCATCGGCTTTTCAGGGAGATTTGGGCTGAACAGCCAATTGGTAGAGAAAAAACAAACAATAATTGGCAGCAGGATATGATCACATTCATGTAGTTCATTCATATATTAAGTAATCCAAAGTATTTAGAATATGTTACTCACATTGGGTAACTTAACAGTATACGTCACAAATTTTTGTCCACTTCAGGTAATAATTGGAGATTGTATTCTTATTTATCTAAAAAAAAGTACTGTATTCTGGACAAGACCACCTGACCTGTCTTAAATATTGTTTCATTAACACTGATGTTAATGTCACCAATAAGAGTAAGGTTATTTTCTTTCCCTTTCTCTGTGTATTGTGGAGAGATACTGTAGAATGAGGCATGGCAATGGTGTCCATTTATTTCTAAATCCCTCCCTGTAGCCTCGTGACATGAGTCTGTGATGACATCACCCAGGGACCACTGACCATACAAAAACATTCTGAGCCTTTGACCAAAGTCACATACAGATTCATAAGAATCAGAATCACACATGGCAAAGAAAGAGGCATCTGTCTCAACAAAATGATTTAGTTTTTCAGTTTGTGTATTCTTTAGAGTAGCTTGTCACACTTGATTGAAGTATAAAGCACTCTGGGAGAAGAACAAATACTCTTCTAGTTCCACACAAAACAGTGTAATGACAATGATAATGCAAACATATGGCTCCAATCCACTGCTACCTTCTGATAAGTGATCTCTCTCTCTCTCCCCCCCCTCTCCTTTCTGCTGAAGGCATTGCAAAAACATTTAACCAGCACATTACAGGGTCAAACATTAGGCGTCATGATAAATTTGCCCAAGATGGCTTGCGACTTCATGTTGTTCCTGGCCCCCAGAGAGAGAAAAGGAGTGAGAGACAGAGAGAATACTTATTGGTCCAGAGTGTGCTGGACATGGTTGCGGTCAGTGGCTTAGAGTGACTGGGAGAGCCATTTGGGTTTTTGAACTGCAAGGCCACACCAACACCCAGGCGACAGTCTCCGCTTACGGAACCGGACTCTTGAGGGACGGAAAGCCGGCATCATCCCCGGCATGAATAATTCACCAGACTCTGATGGCCAACCGCAGGAATAAAAAAGTCAGACAGGAACAGGAATGGAATCCTAGGCCTACTGAACCATGACACCATGGATGGATACTACAGGTTTCCAGAGTAGTAATGTCATAAAAGGAAATCATTGGGAGAGTCTGTTTTGGACCAGGACAGTCCTGTGTCGAAACAACAGTTACACTTGGACCTACGTGCTGTCACTGATCCATGTTTATACCCATATGCCAGGAACCTTTGCCTCGCCACTAATAAATAAATCAGAAATGATCACCTTAATTGACACTTTTTGAATTTGAATTGCCTTCATGGCTTGATTGTCTTTCTTAGCTTGCTAGTGATTTGATCTTTCTTAGCAATTCCCTCTCGATTAAGGCTATTAACCTTTTTATAACCACTATGATTACTATGTCAAGTCATTCAATTATTTATCTCTTGGTTCCTTTTGCCTTAGAGGAAAATCTAAAGGAAGCTTTTGAGCTATTTTGAGTATTTAGAGAATCTGTATCTGTATATTTTATTTTAGTTTACTTACACAGAAACTTTCCTTTGAAAATAAAAGAATCTGAAGAGGGCCATGCACTCTTCTTCACTCTATTGACCTATGACATCATCAGAAAACGCCTTCCATATCCCTGCACTTCTCTTTATGGCATACAGGGATGACACTTCACATATTTACACCGAGCTCAAAGAGATTAGAAATTACGTAAAGACAAAAGTGAACCAGTCAGAATTTTTTTTTCTCCAACAACCATCATTGGCCGCGTTTCCCAGATTAGTTAAGAAGCTCTTAACGCTAAGATCTTCTTTGGAGCGCTCTTAAGAACGCTGTGAACGAAGAATGCGTTTCCCAGAATCGCTCTTAGCTTAAGAAGATCTTTCACTAAGAAGGAAACGTAAGATCGAGCTGACCCACTCTTAACAGCCTTCTTAGCGATCAAATGCTCACTGAGCATAGCCTGCCACTAGGGGCGTGTAGATTTCTAGGCTTTAGTCAACCTGGTCTCACGGCTTTTCGTGATACTGTCACGAAAATAGATTCTATTGAAACGTGATACCATCACGATTTTTTCGTGCATGGACCACGTTTCCCTTATATGTATTCTTTAGGGATCAAGCTGCGTCAGGGAAATGTATATCTAATGTTCAATGTTGAAATGCGCTCATAGAGTGGACCACTGGCGCAAGAAACATAGGCTTTTTGAATTTGAAATTGAAAAGATTTTTTGAATTTCACGTTTTTGTGTTTATACATACAAAACACATAAAAAAAAACCCATCAACATCCCTGTGGCATTTCACAGCATATACCCTGAATAACACTCATTCCAATGCAGAATGATCCACAACACATGGTTGAAAAGGAACCCAACGTCTATTGAAAGCATGGTGAAGAACCGTGCATGGCAGGCCATAGAGAACATGTCACCCTCCAGCCCATGCGGCCTGCATGACTGGGTGAGTGTGCGAAAGAGCACCGGGCAGGACGACCCTCATTCCCGATGAAGAAAAAGTCCTGTCGGTGCCCGCTTAGCTCTTTTACTTACTTACCATTCTCACATGTGTGTGCCAATATTTACGCGGGTATATGCGCTAATGGGCTTGATTTCTACTTGGATACACATGATGGTTCACACACACGTTATCAAAATTAACTTAATGACATCTGCGTGCTAACACGTTACTTATGGTTTTCTTTTTATTATTATTTTTTTAGTTCATTTTTATTTTATTATATATATGGTTATCTCAACACAATGTGAAACTAATTCACTAACTCAGTACTCGTCATGGATATCGCCCCTGAGCTTAACTGCACCTGCATGGTGGGACCACGGGGCGCCGTGAGTGACTTATGCGCTTAGAAAGGGGTGTGTAATCGATTTGCCAGGCATCGATTGACTCTATTTCAGCACCACCGTGGTGAACAGCTCTCGTTAAGAGCTTCTTAAGAACCTTCTTTAGCTCGATCTTAAGATCCTCCTAAGAAGGCAGTTAAGAACGAATCTGGGAAACACCCGTATCTTAACGCTCCTTCTTAGCGATTCCTTCTTTGGAGCCTTCTTAAGTCCTTAAGAAAGATTGAATCTGGGAAACGCGGCCATTGTTGGTACAGTACTGTACATTCAAGCGTTGGTCTGGTCTTGACCTTGAGAGTAACCAGGCAGAAATAATGGAGTAATCATAATGCAGGCTCCAGCAGCCAGGATGAGGAGAGAGGGGGTGGTGGTGGTGGTGGGTTCTCCAGTTTGAAACCCAGCAGACAGACACTCTCCCTGGGCCAAGCCCCTTTTTCAGCCTCCCTGACCCAGTTTCCTGTAACAAAACTGAGCCGTGCTGGACGTGGACCAGTTGTGTAATAATGAAACAGAATAGTGTGCTAACGGATACCCCCCCCCCCCCCCCCCCCATCCTCAATCTCTCTCCCACACACACACACACACACTCCCACAAAGTTCCCTGGGCTTGGATTTCATGGAAGGGGTCAAAGAGGATGACGTCGTTTCTAATATATTTTTTTTCACTCTCTCGATATCTTGCCTTTGAGTCTTTTTCTTCTCTTACTATCAAATATCAATTACTCTTTTTCTCTTTATCCATTCAACAATCCATCCTCTCTTTTTTCTCTTTCTGCTTGCCTCCACTCTTTCACCTACTTCATAGTTGCATCTGCCAGACATTTTTGGCAACTTTGGGGAAGTCAGCTTAATGCCATAATCCTACACACATACTCTCTCACTGTCTTTCCACACACACACACACACATACACCCACACACACACTGAGGGACAGGTGACTGAGGGACAGATGACTGACAACCATTGAGTGGCTGAGTCAGAATAGAGAGAGAGAGAGAGAGAGAGAGAGAGAGAGAGAGAGAGAGAGAGACATAATGACTACAAGGTGCAGGCTTATGGCTCTCCTCCACTGCAAAGAGACCAAAAGTGAAAGGCCTGTTACTCTTTAATAAACCCCTTGTGCCCCCCCCCCCCCCCCCCCCCCCCCCCCCTCCCCCCCCCCCCCCCCCCCCCCCCCTCTCTCTCTGTCTCTCTCTCTCTCACTCACTCACACACAGACACACAGACACACACACAGACACACACACACACACAACTCTGTTGCACATCTGGTTCTCGGCGGTTCCTGGAGGAGAACAATATGTAGGTCACCATGAGCAAATTCCTTAAAAAAGACCCTGGACTCCTGAAAAAAAGGAGTGGCTAGAACATACTCCACATGACATTAAAACACAACATGTCAAAGCACTTGATCATGTCAGTAATGTGCTGAAAAATGGCAAGACGGCTGGGATCCAGTTAAACACTCCCTGAACACCTTATTGGCCCCCTTAGCCACTCATGAGAGGTCATTATTTTAAACAGAGCCCCCATGAGAGAAGAAAGTCGTGTGCTGCCATCTGCTGGTCAGAGGTATGAAGTACAAAAAGTTCAAAACACTCCATAGTTGTATTAATCCTGCTGGGCTTGTTGCCAGATGCTGGATTTTTGTATCATACAACATTATTGTAAATGTATGCCTGCATGTTTGAATTTGTTCACAAACTAAGAGAAATAAGCTGCAATTCAAAGAGGCATGTTAGGTGCTCTATGAGATGTTGCAGGATTTTAGCGCCATTTCATTTTTATCGCAAATCATAGGCATCTCACCTTGATCGGCTAGCTTTCTGCTTTCTGCTTTTCTGAAAAACCCTGGTCTCGATAGACAACAGAGGGGCTGTAATACTCACACATGAGTGGTGTATTCAAACAAACACTAGCAACAGGGGGATCTGAGGCCTACTGCACAAAACTAGGATAAGGGATAAAGCGGGGATATCTTGGTTATCCTGGCTTTAAACAATCATTTCTCAGTATAACAAAGATATCCCGGCTTAATCCTAGTTTTGTGCAATAGGCCCCTGAACTTGAACATAACAAATAACGGCAAACCAATCGACAAAAAGTTGGGGTGGGAGTTAACGCGTGTCCTCCACCATCTTCTTGTCAATTGTTTGGCTGTGGTTTGTTGTGTTTAGGTTTGTTTGAGTGTTCGTTTGACTATGCTGGGGTGCGTTTCCCAGTTAGCAACTAAGTTTGCATTGCAACCAACAAAGCTGCTTACTTGGTTAGCAATGATGCTTTTGGGAAACGCACCCCTGCATAGGAAAAAGTAAGATAATATTTAATCAAACATAGAACAAATAGAAAACTAGCAGCTAACACACACTGACAGTCTCCATGCCCTCACTTGCACCTGTCATCTTGCAGGTCTTCCTCCCAGCTCATTCAGACTCTGCCATCGCTCCTCCTGGTCCTCCCTCTGTGTATCCTCTAGAGCCTCCATGTGAGATCCATCTAGCTTCATGGTCTCCCTCCTGGATGTCATCCATACCTGCCATGCACAATGGACAAGTATTTGCAAACAAAGTCTTTGACAAACAGGATAACACTGCTGACAAGTCGAAAGAGCTTGAAGGAGTCCTCTGCCTGACATAATCACAGTGTTTCCTTAAAGGCCCACTATGCAACATTTTTCATTTAATTAATCCATTTCATACTGTTTAAGATGCCAAAATTAGTCATTACACGGCGAACGAACGGTGTAGAATGCGCCATCGTGGCCAATAGCGGTAGATACAGCACTTGCAATGTTGAGCAGCACGGTCCGCCTCCAATAGAATGCAGTGCAATACAATGCAATACAGCGGTCTTTAGAGGGAGCTTGTGAGAGCGAAAAACAGAATGTTGCTTAGCCCCTATTTAAATTACGGATGAAGTACAGTATAAAGATTATATTTTCAAAGATATAACTTAGAGGAGGTCAATATAGCTACAGCTATTCTTCATATTGTTAGTTGGACAAGTGGAGGATGGGCAAACTTCTGTGATAGCCCGACATTACTGTAGACAACACTCATTACTTATTAAGAGGGGACAAAGTCAGCCAAGTGAATACGCACGCCAAGCTTTTGCTCCCCCAGGGAGCAGACATATAGGGATTTTACATTTTTTAAATGTTAACTTTTTCTATCATTACTTGTTAAACATTTTTAATTTGTAATGTGTCATTTTTGCATATCTTGCACATATTGTGATTAGAATAAAAACAACTCTGTATGCGGCAAAGTGAAAGAGTCTTGTGCTGGGTAACTCTTTTCCTCAGAAGAAAACTCTCTGGGGACTGACAAAACCCTCTTGAGACCTCTTGATAGTCCAACTATCAAGAAGTCCTCTCATTTTCATATAAGGTGAGTTGCATATGCATAGAACATTTAGACCTCATTTTTTTGTGGAGTAGCAATTACATGCAAACTTTAAGTCTGTTGGGCATTCACAAAAAGCAAAAAAAGCAAGAACATAACCAACAAATAATAATGGGTTGTTTGCAAATATGATGGCCTCATGATTTCAATGAAATTGAAACATGAAAAACTAAACATTTGGTGTATTGGTCCTCTTGTATGCTACTCGACTTTCAAATAGGCAAATCCTTAAAGGGATAGTTCGGTTTTTAACACATTAAGCCCCTTTCACAGGTTGTCTAAAATACAATAATGTGGTTGACATTGAAATTATGATGATTGCTTCTGTCTCGGCTATTTGGGAAATGTAGAATTGCCTCTGCCTGCCTTCAAAATGGCTAGCAATGGGCATGTGTTGTTTCTATCCTTAAAACACTGGTTTTAAAAAAGTGCTACTCACCAAGTGGTTAGTGGTGCTCAATGATGTTCCAAAACATGTATCGTAGCAAAATAAAGCTTCCGTCATGTTTTATTTGGCACTTTGTTTAGATGAAGGAGCAAATAGATCCCTATGGGACTTTCAAAATGGCAAATAAAACATGACAGAAACTGTATTTTGCTATTTTGCAACGCATTTTGCTACATGCCCATTGCTAGCCATTTTAAAGGCAGGCAGAGGCGATTCTATATTTCCCAAATAGCTGAGACAGGAGCAATCATCAAGATTTTGGTGTCAACCACTTAATTTCATTTTAGACAACCTGTGAAAGGGGCTCAATGTGTTAAAAACAGAACTATCCCTTTAAGGGATTCCATTAAAATAGGAAACATATATTTAAAACTTAACACAAGTCTTCTACAGATAGGCTAATCATATCTGTGATTCAAGATCTGAGATGTGGAGTTTAGCAAATAGAATGTAACCTTTTTACATCAATTAGCCTACATTAATTTTACCCCACGTCGTTAACATTGTCTATGCATGCATATGTGACAACACCTGTAATTGTATCCTAAATTCGCTCTCAGTTTTTGTGTTCATGTGCTGGCAAGTGCTTACTGCTCAGACGACTAGTTGTTCGGAGTTTCGTTTCTGCACCAGCATAGAAACTTAACTATACCGTCGTAGCTCAGAGCTCCACCCCATTGCCTTCGTCTGTTGGATCAATGCGGAAAACCTTTTGCATCGTCGGTAGAAATTAAACGGCATAAAAAACTGTCTAATATTGTAATAACAACCGAGAAATCGAATGCGTAAGTATGGTATTTTCTCTCATTAAGCATACAGTGCTTAGTAATCGTATAGCCTACTGTTTAAAAAGACTTAGCAAAGATGAGCTTTTCTTTTGAATGGCGTCATCCTCCATTCCATCCACAAGTTGGCTATTTTATAGATTTTATAGATCAGTATACTATTTTATTCGTTTTTATTTCACGAAAAAGACATCGAGTGTTGAAACGCAAAAATGGTCCCTGGTTTGTTAATGGTCCCACAGGGCATGTCAAATCAGATTACAAAATTATAAGAACTGTGAGGATTTTTAGAATATTTTGTGGAGGCTGCCAAAGAAGTTCTTCCATTTCCATTTGTGAATTTAAACTGAAAATTGGTCAAAATATGTATTAATCCAACTAGGAAGTGTAATGTCAATTCCTTAGACCTATGTCTGGGATTTAACTTGTTTTAACATTTCTCCTCTAGTCTGAACAACACCCACTTTACTTTTCCTGACCGAGGGAATTCGAGGATGGGAGATCTTAACAAAGCAGAGGTATGGGCAGCAGAGCTTGCCAAGTATAGGCTACACATTAATGTGTTGTACAGAACATTGTAATTCACACAAGAAGTTGACATAAACAATATTTACAGTTATCAAGTTATCCTACTTTATCTTATTGTATGTTGCAAGTATTTACAAGGTATTTTTTTAAATCAGTTTTTGGCATATCATTATAGCCAACCTGCATGAATTTTGAAATATAGCCTGCCTCATGTAAATATGGATAATGTTCCAGAGAATAAGAAAACATATCGTAGCATAGGAAATAACTCCTCTTTGTTCAATTGTTTGGCCAGGCTGAAAGGAAATACCAAAATATGCTTGAAATTCCTGTTTGACTAGAAAACTGTTGTTGGATCATGTCATTGCAGGTGTCTTTTGCTAAATCTGCCGTCTAAGTCGTTATTATTTTGTTCATAACATAATTTTTAAGTCTCTAAATTTGTTGTTATTGTTAAATGTCTGATGGCATTTGTACAAAAAGAAAAAGAGGAAATAAATGGGAAAACAAAACCAAATAATAATGAATTAGTGTCAGCATAGGCCTATGATTTTTTACACAATGCCAGGTTGATCTTGATTTTTGTCATATTGCTTCATAATCAGGAAAATCTTTGGTTACAGCAGTGTATTGCAAAATGAAGGAAGTGTGTGGTTCAGACATTCTCTTTCTTTTGTGCGTACGCACGCACACGCAGAGAGAGAGAGAGAGAGAGAGAGAGAGAGAGAGAGAGAGAGAACTTGATACAAGCAATAGTTTGTGATGATCTAATCCAGTGTTGAAATTATGGCTTTAAAAACAAAAAGGAGATTTGTTAAATTTGAGTTAATAGGCTAGTTTGCATCCTTAGCCTGTAATATTTCACTCTGCTATGAAAAAAATGTCAAAATTATACTTTTAGGTGTTTATTTTATTTCACTTTGTCGACTTGTGCCCGTGGATTTTACCTAAGATTCACTAAAAACCGCGACCCGGTCTTTGACCAAGACATATTTGGTCTCTATAGAAAGCTTGAGGTCTCCCGCATTACGTTGTCTTATCCAAATATGGATAGTTCCGCTGTATAAACGACCAATCGTGAAAGTTTACAGGAAGCCGACAGTACAAATGCAAAATGTCATTGGCTGGGCTCGAATTCCGACAATGCGATTGGTTCGAATACGTCACATGGTATCACTTTAGCTAGCTCTGAAGTGCCCACAGTGCGAAGATCAAAAGTTTCTAGGGACTATAATTGAGTCTTTCTGTTCAAACCTCCATCCTATTATTGACACTGGTAAGAAAATCTAAATAAAACAAACAATAGATGGATGATGATGTGAGTTCATTTGTAAAGAGAGGCGTTCCATGAACTGTCAAAAAACATGCGAGTTCAAGCAGTGAGTCAGCGCAGTCTGTCATGCTGACCTAATCTAAAACTTGGAAACAGAATTCTGTGTGTTATTTATGAGGCAAATGGGAAGGTGACTGTAAAGCCTTGCGAAATGTTTACAGGGGAGCTTTTAGTTCTCAGTAACCAGTGCAATAGGCTATGCGGGCAGGCCACCTCCACTGCATGTCTATTGATGATGACTATTAGTCTTAGGATTGCAAAAAAAAAAAAAAAAATCAAATTACACCAACAGATGATGGAAAAGGGCCTAACATAAGGCAGGCTTCCACATATAGACTGTAGGGCCTTTCTACCTGCCAGTGATCTGGGGTGTTTCCCAAATAAGTAAAGTATCGGCAATGAGTAATTTTCACTGACACGACTGTGTTCCATACTTTAAATATCAGGAGTAATCTGAATGAGTTTGAACCAAACACATTTCACAAATCGAGAATGTAAGGTCTATAAATTATGAATGCCAATTTAGCCTTCCTATTTATTAGAAAATATAATGTGAAAATACAACAACAAATACATTAATAAACGAGTATCTATAGAATTTTTTTGTGAAAATTCTCATTCATCCAGGTTGTGGTAGTCTGTATATACTGATATATACACTATAGTGTTCAGTTCATAATTAGCATTGTGTATGGATCAAAAGTGTAAGGATCAAAGGATCAAGAATTACTTATTAACATAATGATAATTACATATTAACATAACGATAATAAAACATAACAGAATCACTCATTAACATAATGGCATAGTCAATGTCTGATATTGGGGTTGAATGGGTCACAGTTCATAGAATCTATGAACGAAAAAGTTGCCCTGATGTTAAAGTGGCAGCCAAATCTCCTGGGAAGGGATCTCAAAGCAGAATGGCTTGCTTTTGTTCCCCCATGGGAGAGACACAGGGATTTATTTTCATTAACCCAATGGCAAGTCCACTTTTGCAGTTTCTGCTGAGAAAATGCAGTCTAGTTTTTTTTTTATAAATATGCAGTCTAGTTTTTAAAAAATATCCTCAAATTTGAAGTTATAAATTGTTCGTGCCATGGCTTTATATATATATATATATAAAAAAAATGTTTTGTAAATTGTATTATATTATAATTGTATATATATATGTTGCAGCTACTCGTAGAATCTGTAAATAGTAGAATGTCTTCACTGCCTGATTTGACATTTGACCCCTGAATACAGAATAAGTTTCTTTGATTAAATATGTATGAGGCAGAGCCAAATATGTTCCATTATAATCTAGGACAGGTAATAATTCATGAAGCAACAGGGGATTGGACCGGAGACGTTTCCAAACGATCTTTGGTTGTACCATGCAAATATAGGAGGTGTATCTTAGTGCTGCTGACGTCAAAAGCCACCTTGTTTCAGATTGGCCTGTTTCAGCCCGGCCATTTCCAGCTTGAAATTTACATGTAGAACCAGGCGGAAGACTGCGGTTGCTAAGTTTTCCTATGGTCCATTGGATAACATAAGCTACCTAAATTCAACAATATCAAGGTAAATGCGGTTTGACATTCAAAGGGCACTTATAGTGCCAGGTACATAGTGCTAGGGGATAGTTGTGCATCAGTGCAGTCAAGTGCTAGAATAGCTGGGTCTTTAAGAGCTTTTTGAAGGCATCCTGAGATGCCCCTGTTCTGATTGGGTTTGGTAGCTCATTCCACCAGCCAGTGGCGGCTGCTGGTCTTTGAAAGAGGGGAAGCTTGCTGTCAGTTTACATCACAAGATTTGTGAATTTATTTATATGTAAATGCTGCATTAGCATTCATTGTCTGCCATTGTGTGTGCAGTGCACTTTGCTAGCTGGCTAACTAGCTTGCTAGCGAGCTAGTTCACGCCGACCTAGCCAACAACTTCACTATATAACAAAACAATATCAAACTCGAACAAGAAATTATTGAAATAATGTTAAACTGAAACAAGGAAATATGAAGGGTGTGTTTCATTTACAGTGTGAGAAATGTACAAGTAATCACAGACACAAAATGCCAGCAAATGGTTCACAGCTTGTCTTGCAAAATCCGCAATGGGACTGACGTGACGCAGAGCAGTGAAGTGACGGTATATATATTGTGGTAGAATAATTAGTTAGTCGATGTCCACGCCAGGAGATAGAGT
>JAGFZM010000918.1:16922-48352 GCA_017657215.1 Limnothrissa miodon
TAAAATCAGTTTGAGCCCCTCTAGACATGGACGTAAAAATCACCACAATATCAAACTGATCTCAACATACCTTTCAATCAAAGCAGAATTCACCCTTTCAACTAATCCTTCAATCATCATGCAGAAGCTCAGCGTCCAGGCCAGCCCAACCCCGAGAACAGCTCCATTCACCACCAGAGACGCTGAGCATCCGGGGCCGGGATAAAATCATGGCATTTATCCAATAACCATCAAATTTCGAGGCAATGAAAAAATATGTACTATTGAAGCACACGGACGCTCAATGTCTAGGGCAAAACCATGGTTCATATCACAGTAGAGACACTAGAGGGCAGAAAAGCGCCCGCCATTAAACCACACAACAAAGTAATTCTGTGGACAAAAAGCACTGATGAAAATGGCGCTATTGGAATGTATGAACAGATAACAATCAGTCAGTTTGTGATAAGTAGGCCTAGCTTATTCTAAACAAACTCGTATTCGAGATGAACATGTTCGCTTTTGTAGTCAATAAAATGTTAACACAACCATACATATTTGACCATTTCATTTATTGACATTTTAGGGGAAGCTGAGCTTCCCTTGCAGTCAGAGAAATCGCCTCTGCCACCAGCGTGGAACAACACATGAGAAGAGTCTGGATTACCATGGGCGAGGTGCTGGGACTGCCAGTCGACAGTCATTTGAGGACCGGAGTTGACGGGGGGTAGCATAAGCCTTTATGAGAGCGCTTAGGAATTAGCATCAATTATTTGAATTTGGTGCGAGCAGCCAGAGGTATCCAGTAAAGCTCAATTAGCAGAGGGGTGACATGTGCCCTCTTGGGCTGATTGAAGATTAGATGCGCCACAGCATTTTGGATCGTCTGCAGTGGCAGAGGTAACAGTGACAACAGCACAGGCTGGAAGTCCTGCTTGAAGGGCATTGCAGTAGTCAAGGCGTAAGAGGACCATAGTTTGAACTAGCAATTGGAAGGCTTGTTGGGTGTTCTGATCTTTCTGATATTGAATAGTGCAAAGCGCCAGGCCGCAACAGAGGCAACATGATTGTTGAAGGTTAGCTTGTTATCAATCATAACTCCTAGGTTCCTTGCTACTCGTGAGGGAGCAAGAGACAGGGAACCAGAGTTGATGCAGATGTTGTGGTGTATAGTTGGTTTGGCAGGGAGGACCAGCAGTTAAATTTTTGAGAGGTTCAGCTAGAGACAATGGTCTTGCATCCATGCAGAGATGTCAGAAAGACAATCTGAAATTCTAGCTGAAACGGTTGGGTCATCGGCTGAGAATGACAGATAGAGCTGGGTATGATCGGCATAGCAATGCTAAGAGAAGCCATACTGGCGAATGATTTGGCCCAAAGAGGTAGTATAAATGGTGAAAAGAAGGGGGCCCAACACAGATCCTTGGGGCACTCCTGTAGCAAGGTGGTAAGGTGCCAGGACACATTGAACTGTCGCCCGGTATGATTTAAACCAGCAGTATGTATCATCCTTGATGCCCATGTTTCACAGTATATAATAGAATACTGTGGTTTACAGTATCAAATGCAGCTGACAGGTCAAGCAAGATGAGCACCGATGACTTTGATTCTGCTCTGGCTTTTCTTAAGGCTTCAACCACAGACAGTAAAGCGGTTTCAGTGGAGAGGCCACTTTTAAAGCCAGATTGGTTAGGGTCGAGTAGATTCTGTTGGCTCAAGAATTTTGTAACCTGTTTGAAGAGCACTCTTTTTCCTGAGTAGAAATGCAGCAGAAAAGATTCCTGTTGACAGTGAAGCATTGATCACATGCGATTGCACAAAAAAAAGAAAAAAAAAAAAAAATATATATAGTTTTGGAGAAATACATGGTGTAAAAGAGGTGCTCTAATAATTAAACATATTATAATAATTAAACATTGCAGAAAAACAACTCTGTAAATCGATTTTATGTCCGAACTGTTAATTAAACATATTTAGTAGAGACAAGATAAGTGCCCTCAGCAGGAATTGAACGTGTGACTTAATAACAAGATGCAATCGCATAACTCATAGTCTACTGCTCTAACCATACACCCATGAAGATGCACAGACAATAGTAGTCATTTGGTTTATTTATACATGTATGTCGTTTTCACTACATATTTAATATTAATTCATATGGCAGTTATGGCCTTCAGTCATTAATTCCAGTGAATAAGGTACATGATCGTGTGGGCAAAGATTAGTAAAAGTTGTTAACAATGCCACACTGGCTTGTGAAATGAGGTTACAATTCCGTTTTTGAGACGCTTTCAGCAGCGAATATATCCGAATAGTCCCCGAACGCTTTCGAAACATCTGTAGACTTCGTAGTTTCAGCGAAGCACGCCCGACCTCACGTTCTTACAACTTTCATCGTCCGATGGTGTTCGGGAAACGGGCGGAAATCAAGTGTGGGCTCGTTCAAAAGTACTTCGCATTACCTTCGGATAATGCTAACTTCGGTCGGTATTTGGGAAACGCACCCCGGACTCGCAAAGTCAGTAAACATAACGGAGTATGTCCGTGAAATTTACAGCCACTTTTACCTTCTGTAAAACAGTTTGGAGAAATTACCCTAGGTAATATTAATCCCGTGCAAACGTAATATTACGTAATATTTCGTCACATTGTGAGTTCCACCCATGTTTTCCAACATGGAGGCGCTTGACGAAGTAATCTATTTCAGCGGGCCGTCATAATTATCCAACATTTTCCATACGTACTGAACGCAAAACGCTGAATACAAACAAAAAAGCCGTACGCAACTGGTGTAACGTATCACGTGCACGGCGATGAAGGTGTGATGGCAGAACATAAACATAGTTACTCCTCCCATATCAAGTAAAATAACAGAGATTTCTAGTCCCGTCCGAATTGGACATTTACATTACAGAGGTCATGTGATGAACCTGCATTACTCTACATCCCCCTGTAAAACTACTCCTGTCTGACTAGGGCTTTAACCACTTGATTACAGTGATCTTACCACCAGTTTTATGCATGGAGAGAAAAAAAAAACTTTTATGAAATACTGTGATATGGGATTTTGGTCACACCACCCAGCACATTTAACCTTTGTTTTTTACTAATTGGTGGTCAGGTCTGTGCAATGCTGCATATATTTCAACATCTGTATTGTTCTTGTTTTAGGGTGATGGAGGAAAAATGAAGGCTCTGTTTAGTGGACAACTCCCTTCAGAAATCAAGTGCTGGTCTGAAGAAGATGTTAGAAAGTGGACACTGAAAAATGTAGATCAGGAATATGCTGACATAATGTACCAACAGAAAGTTAATGGAGAGAGTCTTTTACTTTTGTCCCAAAATGATTTAAAAGATATTGGTATACCACTGGGTCCTGCAAAAGTGATAATTCACAAGAGAGATGAACTAGTGAAACTCAAAGTTGAAATGTTAAACTATCCAGGAGTTCAGGGGATTGGTCCTTCCAAGCCTTACCCTTTCAGCCGATTCCACGAAGCTTACAGATACAGGATTAACAGTTGTCTTGATGTACCAGAGTCAGGGGCATTAGATTTAATTGACCCATGTCATGAATTTAAAGCATATGTCAATACAGGTGATGCAACAAATGAGGACAAAATGCAAAAATTCACTGATGAAGTCATGCGTTTTGCAGCTGCCTGTATGAACAGTCGCACAAATGGCACTATTCACTTTGGTGTAGGAGACAGGCCACATTATACCCATGGTCAGATCCTGGGATTTAGAGTAGAAGATAAAGAGTCCTTTGGCAAAAACTTATACGACATGATTGAGGGTCACTTTGCACATAAGCATGTGGCGGCAGCAAAAAAATGCATCAAACCACCCCGATTTGTGCAAGTGCTTCAGTCTGATATGACGTCGTCAGAGGTCTATGTCATGGAAGTTGATGTAGAACCAACATTTTCTGTCTGTGAAAATAACTACTACCATGTGTATGGTGTAGACTCACGAAAGTCAAGAAGAAACAAGAGCAAAGAATGTAAGGAAGACATGAGAGATTCCAAATCATTTTACATTCGAGACAACAGTAGCAGCAGAGATCTACTTAAACCAAAAAATCTCGAGGAATACAACAAATATGTGGAAAATATACAGAAACTGTCTCAACTAAGAAAAGAGGCTGAAGATAAGCGCCTTGCCACTGTTAGAAAGAGTGTCCAGGGATCCAGGTTATGTGAAATGATAACTGGTGGGTCACATTCTTTGGATAAATCCCATTTTGAAACATACATACTTGTAACTAACAAATCCCATCCAGTACAACTTGATTCCTTGAGTTTTCTTTTAGACATGAATCTGACTGCAGTTTTGGATTTTGATCCAGAGTCTTCAGAGACAGGTTTGAAGAAATTCTTTGAAGACAGAAACACTAATGTCCATTCCCCAGCACAGTACAAAATAAATGAACCTGTAGAGGACATTGCAAGCAAATTAAAATTGACCAGAATGACCAGCTGGATTTTTTGCAATGGTGGCATCAATAAAGATGAGCCCTCAAACATTAACTCCTGGTCAACAGAAAAAGGAGCCTCTGTTCGAAATGTGGTTTCCTTCCTGTGCCGAGGTGATGTACTCCCTCCAAAGAGATTCTTAGTCATATTTCTTCTGTTGTCTGATGTGACTGACAGCAAGGATCCTTTGCTTGAAACCTTTAATACATTCTGTCAAGAGCTCAAAGGACTCAACCAAATCCTGTGTATCTTCGAGAATGGCCGATCTTTCATCTCATGGAGAGACTTGATTGAATCCCGCTATGGAGAAGACGTTACAAACAGATGCATTTCTGAGCTTAGCTTCACAGAGATCAATGGCACAGTTTTCAGCCTGTGGTTCAATAACCGACGCTCCAAGAGATTTTTACCTTGTGGGGGAGGCAGCAATGTGCTGTTAACAAAGAAAATTGAGGGTTGTTTGGACACACTAGATATTCTGTGTGTCAACCAGTGTGAGGGGGGTCATGAAGAGAAGCTGTCAATTCAAGAAAACTTTTATAAAGGAGGGAAGGTGTCTTGGTGGAATTTCTACTTTTCTGAGGAACCTGGATCTACACCGTTCATCAAGCGAGACAAATTTGATTATATCATTGACACCATAATTCCAGATCTGTGCTCCTTGACCAGACCTTGCGTGCTCTTCAGCATAATGCATCTCCCAGGTTGTGGTGGCACCACTCTTGCAAAACATGTTCTATGGACGCAGAAAGAGAATTTTCGTTGTGCAGTATTGAAAGACAGGGGAGCAGATCCTGATTATATAGCCAAACAGGTGGAGCAGTTGTTGACCTATGAGACAACAGAACAGGCTACAAAGCTCCCTGTATTAATTATGACTGATGATTTTGAAGACATTGATGACCTTTACATACTACAACAAAGTGTTGAAAAGATATGCCCAAGAAACAGAACTGGAAGTCCTCAGGTAATCCTTCTCAATTGCATGAGAACCGAAGTCTTCGATAAGCATGAGGCCACAGTTGATACTGTCTACATTGGGAATAAACTATCTGATCAAGAACAGAAATTCTTCCAAAAAAAACTTGAAGAAATTGAGAAAACCTACAAGAATGCAGAAACCTTCTATGGCTTTATGATCTTAAAGAGAAATTTCTCAACAGAGTACATCAAAGGAGTGGCCAAAAACACCTTGAAGAGTTTCAACATGAGGCAGAAGCCAGACCAACTCATTGCTTTGATGGTCCTTTTGAATTTCTATTGCAAAAATGCATGTCTTTCTGTTACTATGTGTGAAGCTTTCTTGGGTCTTCAAGATAAGCCAATGTTAGAATCTTGCAAAGTACAGGATGGCTTTGGAAAATTCTCCACACTTGTCACAAATTGCACTGAAATGGACAAAGTAGTCTTTCAGGCCTTGAAAGTGATTCATCCAAGCATGGCCGAGCATTGTTTAGAAGAGTTGAATACTACCCATGAAATATCAAAAGCAGAAATCTGCAACCAGCTACTGACTACTGACATATTCTATGATTGTCTTCAAGGGAAAAAGAAACTACTGCAAGATATTCACGCCATGCTGGTAAAAAGAAATCACTCCTTAGACAGTGATGAGACCCAGTTTTCACCAGTTATCCATGCCATCATCAAGGAAACACCAGGTTGTGAAGAAACAGTTCTGGACAATGCTGCCAAACGCTATGAGAAGAATGCAGTAGTTTTACAGCTTCTTGCTAGATACTACCTGAGGAAGAAAGATTTCATTGAGGCAAAAGAGTGGGCTCGAAAAGCAAAAGAAGTGGATGGACACAGTTCATATATAGCTGACACTGCTGCACAAGTTCTTAAGCATGAACTGAGGGATGCAATCAAAAACAATCCATGTGATCCAATTAAGCCTGACCATCTGAGAGACTATCTCCAGAGGGCTTTTTCTGCCACCGAAGCTTTCAAATACACCCAGGCCCTTGCCAAGAAAGAAATGGCTCAGAGATCTCAAAATTACAGAGACTACAGTACCTACAACACAGCAGGATGTCTTGGAGAAATACAAGTGGAAACAATAGTCATTGAACTTCTTGAAAAAATTCCAGTTTTTTCCTTTGATAAAGTCCGTAAAAGCATTCTGAGTGAAATACTCTCAGGCAAAATGAGTGTTCATGACGTTTATTCAAATGACCCCATTAAAAATAAACATAATTCTTACTACCATGTCCTAAAACACTTTGAGACTTCCTTGAAAAACATCAAGGATAACATGAAGATGCAATTTGATTTTCTTGACAGCTTCTTTATCAACCTGCGCCCTTGGTTCACCCAGAAAGACGTTCGAGATGAGAAAATTCGGGAAGAGGCCTATAGGTGCTTCCAAAGATATGTGAACCTCTTTTGCAGAACAGATCGACTACCGTGTATGGGTCCAAGGAACATTGTATTCCTATTTAGGATAAAGCAATTTCTTGAGTTAAATAAGGCAGATACCCATTTTGGAATCCTGGAATATCTGTCAGGAAATTTGAAAGTGGAGCAGATAGTACAACAGTACAAATTACTATACGACACAGGCAATTTCACAGCAAGAGATGTCGTAAACTACATCTATGCCAACACAGTTCTCTTTTGTGTCAAACCAGAATCTGCATTGATTTTGCCATATCATTATCTCCTTAAGCTTTTACATGATGTTCTTTCAAACCAGATCAGCCACAGTGATTCATTGGCGGTGCATTTCATTGCTACTGTTGTTCTTTGGCCAGACAAGTCTTCTACCCAACCACACCTGTCCAAACGTTTAGGCAGTTACATTTCCCAGCTGAAGAGTGCTTTCATAAATGAAATGCAATCAATGGAACATGGAAAGAAGCCTGTCATTCACTTCTACTTGGGACAGAGGCAAGGCTATTATCGCCTTGTCAGCCACAGGAACCTTGCCAAATGTGTAAGGCCTGAACAATTTGACAATGGACAAATCTGGAGGGAAGAAAGTGTCAAGATGCTTCTAGAGAGAGTCAATGGAGTGGCTCAAAGGAATTCCATTCTGGTAAACACCAGTGACCCCCAGGTGAAGATTGAAGTTAGCCCCCAATACATGAGTCATTTAAAAGACAGAGGAAACAGCCCAGTATCATTTTTTGTTGGATTTACCATGAAAGGACCAGTTGCCCTAGACATTCAATAGGTAGAACTAGAAATGTCTTGGTAGGAGAAATGTATGGTAATTTGTGGGCTACTTCACTATAACAGAAGACCAAGTCAGATGACGCTTAGAAAAATCATGATCAGAGATTTATGTACAATAATGCACATTAGTGGAGCGACACCATTTACCAAATTCACCAGCCAGTCTACCTAGACAAGGAAATCATCCAAACTGACATGGCCCAAACTGGATCAGAGCATGATTAGTGCTCCAGCATGGTAATGCATGAGCACATGACAAACACAACCTTCTTCTGATGGCAATAACAGGAAGACAGTTGAGTCTGGCCTACAGTTCCTCAAACGCAGTAACGAAAAACTGTGTATAGACAGAAGACATATAGTCTGATTCTATTAAACCCCACCACCATAAAATAAAACCCATCATCATCATCATCAGGAAATGGTAGCACTAGAGGAAAAGTCTGCCAACACAATGAATGTGTCCTCCTATTGAGAATTCCATTATCTAATAGTGATTTTTTTGTTCCTTTTAGGTCATAAACTCTCTTGCTAGACTTGTTATTTTGTATTTGTATTTTTTATGATTTACATTTGTCCTATGCCTCTATATTTTGCCTTAACCTAAATAATAATTGTATATTTTTTCATAATTTTTATATTTTAATGTATTTTGTATTTTTATTTTAAAACCATTTTTTTTAATTGATTGTGGATAAGTGTTGGCTAAGAGCATAACATAACTTAAACATTTACGTAAACAGTATTTAGGGGATTATCTTTTTAAACCATGATTGAGTGCAGTGTGATGTGGCAATGTGATGTGATTTTTGCACAAAATAGTGAATTAAATACCTATTTTCAGGTTCACTTTTACAAATTCAGGTTAGAGACTTTTTTTGTTTTTAGATAACAATATAATGTGTAAATACATAGATGTTCACTGTCATTTTGTTGCAATAATCTTCAATTCCGTTTGTAGTGTTTCTATATGAGCAAAATGTTGTTTTACATCTGAAGTTTCAAAAGGAGTCAGAAAATAGAACAAACAAATTAAGACTGGATTTTCTTTACAACAGTACTACTGTAAATAAAAGTTCTGTAATAACAAGCTTCAGGTGTAGTATATGTATGTGATTTTATGTGGTTTGTAAACTCTTTTTTATAACATAAACATAACATCTTCTCATGACCCCACAGTTTTTCATTTTCTGGGGTCGCTGTGAAAAAATCTGGCCTGATACACGGGCAAAAAAGGTGGGTTCCAGGTGGGGGCACTAATCCCCCTTCAAGTTTAAGTTTCAAGTTCAAGCTGACAAGTGAAAATGAAATTTAGACTATAAATTTATGCTATAAAGATGTAGTGAAATTGGGGTGTTTAATTAGGCAAAAAAAGGAATGTGTGTGTGTGGGTGTGGGGGGGGGGGGGGTGCAAAAAGATGGGGAAGGTTATAAAAAGGTGTGGAGAATGGCAACAGCTATGCCATTAGCACTACTCCCACTCATTAACATTATTAATTATTTACTAAATATATGTTTTTTGTTTTTTTTGTTTTTTTTTATTGGTTACCTGTGGATTCACAGGATTATACATACAGAGACAAAGCTTATTTTTGGATTATTAGATTGAGAATATTTGGCACTGTAAAATGGACTCGCAAGAAAAAATACTATCAAGATATCCTCACAAGAAAAATAATATCAAACAACACCCCTACAAAGAGAAAAGAAAAAAAAAATCTAATTTTCGTCCATATTATTGCACATCTCTATAAAGACTATACACAACAAAAGACAAGTCAAGGATGGCTTTCCTAAAAAATTAAAAAGGGTGCCGTATCTTGACCTTGATCACCTGTCCCTTGGCCCATATTGAGGGTTTATCTGGTACCATCTAATGAACTGTACAGTATAGAACTGGGAAATAGAATTTCAGAAATTAAATTAAATAAGTAGATAAAATAAAAAATAATTTTATATAAAGTCTGGTCTTCGGGATCCTATGAAGAAAACCCATAAGCCCACAAGTTGGTAAATTTGTCTTGATGTAGCCTGAGAGAGTAAGTCAGTCTCTCCATTTTGTATATCTCATAAACTATGTCCACCCAGTCATCTATTGACAGGGCCTGGACTAAATATATGTTTATATGTTTAGTATATCAATTTGATATTTTTTGAGTCAAACAGTTTAGCTGTTTAGCCAATATGGTTATGGCTTTCTTGATCTGAAATGTTTTTAGATGTAATGATATATAATTCAGATGTTGACATAATTGTTTTTTAATTTAAAATGCTGATCTTGGTTGCACTTTTCCATGTGTGTGATCAGTCAATACCCTAATAACAGACTTTAATTTTCTAAAAAAAAATATTTGAGAGAAAATCACACACACACACACACACACACACAAACTGCCATTTAGACAGCCACACCTCTAATCTGCACACAGGTCACATCTAAGAGCAATAACAAAACACAGACAGAGTAGTAGAAACTACTATACTTAGAGGCAAGAGGACAAAACAAGTATCTGATAAAGCTAGTCCATACCCAAACACATATTAAAATGTTTTTGTCATTATGTCCATTTTATAATTATGCTTAAAGGCTATTTATTGTATTGGCTGTGCTTTGTAAGATAAGTTTTATAATGCGACTGAATGTATCTGATTTGCAGGGGACAGACATTTGAGGTGGAATTGCTACAGAATTGCTTGTGTATGTTAATTATTTTACTAATATAACAATGCATCAACAGCACATTGTACATATAGACTGTATTTAATATGATCTTAAACAACTTGCATATTTATGCACATGTGTATAACATAAAAAGACAGCAGGAATGAAGCAAAGAGGAACAGTGACTGACTGGATATGCATGTTGTATGCATGCTTATCCTTTGCTTTACAGTCACTCCATTACCACAAGGAAGACATATGTGATCATGTCCACTGCCAGATTTTAATATTCTACTCTATTCTACAAAAAGTAATGCCTATGGGGAAACTACTGTATCTGTTTATCTCGCCTTACCAAACCTGCATACTAGCACTATTATCTCTAGTAAACAATCTGGACGGGTACACAAGAGTGGATGTGGAAAGAACATATCGCTGCAGCTGCTGACAATCATTAGGAGGTTCGGCAAGATGACACACACACCCACACACACTTGACTTAAAAATCCAGGTAGCCCAGCTAGCCGACAGCAGCATGGGACCAGCATCAGCTGAACAAGTAACATGTAAGTCTCCCTAAATAGTCACTAACTAGCTTACTCTAACTCTTTAAAATTTCCCCTCAATCAATATCAGTATCATAAAAATATGTGTTTTAGCCTCAGGAAAGTAGGACATAATAAGTTCTTGTGTATTTTACCATGGACAAACCACCAAAATTGGGGATTGTCCTCATGTTGTCTGCTCAATCTACAACAGTGGTGGGCAATTAATGTCTACCGGGGGCCACATGAAAAATCTGAGCTGTGTTATTGGGCCGAACCACAAAAACAGAATATTTTTTTCCCATTGTAAAAAAGCAGTTCATAAGAGGAAAATAATGGAAATTTGCTGCACAGACTGATATGTGCATCCATATGTAAATAATACATTGTGACAACACAGATATATTGCATACACAGCATAAACACATGTTTATTTGTATTTATGACTAAACGGCCGCATGTGGATCCAAAATGCCCAGGTCTGATCTACAATAAAGGAAATAAATAAATAAAGTAATACTAATGTCCAAACCTTATTTCTAGAAACATGCACACAGAGAGAGAGGCCCTGGGAGTTGCGATCCTTTGTACTTTACAGTAACTTCCTTACCTCCAATTGCCACAAGGGGAAGTAAAAGCTATGGAGAACATTGTTCATTCCTCTTCCCCACCACACATTGTCATTCAACTGTTACTGTGCGGCGCCTGTTGCAGACCTTCAGACAGAGAAGAATCCTACTTACACATACATGTTTAGAAAATCACACAAGAATCAGTTTGTTAACCCACTCATTGTTATCAAAACCTTCTGTTACATGTCACTTTAACTTTTGTCATTAAAACACCGTTTCACCAATCAAAGCTGATTCATTTAACTCTTATAATGTTCTGATCATACGAATAAAACTAATCAAACACTCTTTTAATTAATACACTCAACATATAATTAAGACAATTCAAAATTCCCCCACACATCTCATAACACCTTTAACAGGTGCTCCTTGAAGCGTGCCACGTCATAGAACGCCGTCAAGCAGTGTTCCAAAGTTGAGAACACTCAGAAGTTTGCGCCCTTTTCACACCCTCTGTTTTCAAGCATTTGGGAGAATTTTCAAGGATACATCGATGGATCCTCGCTGAGCGAAAATACCAACAATCCTCCGCATTCACAAGTTTGGGCCATGGTCTATTTAAAAATCTAAAACTGCTTCTTTGGTTCTTGATTACTATTGGCTGATTCTGCGTTCCAAGCCGTTGTAAAATGACTAAAAACACACACCGGTGCCTCTTCACTTCTGTATTACTGCGCAATCGAACGTCAATTAAAAACTGTTACAATTGTTTCAAAACTAAAAGTTGCCACAATGTCGGACGAGTTTCTTTGTAACTTTGATGTATTGGGTGGGCTGACCATTGAGGAGTGGTTTGCGCAAATGGACAGGGAGGAGAAATATTAGAGGTAGAAGTAGAGAAATTGGCCCAATCAAGGCATGAAGTGGGGACTTTGAAGCAAACGATGTGGGGCGTCCGCCGGTGCGCAGAAAAATCCATGAAGGTAGACCTGCACACCATACAAAAAGCTGATCTCAATATGATATTGAGACAGTTTTATGCCACCGTGAAAAATGGCAAAGGTGACCCGTATGGTTTCATTGGCTACATTGGCCTAAGAGCGTCTTTAAACAGATATATCAACAATCCACCACTTAGCAAATCATGGTGCCTACTTAAAGACAAAGAATTCACAACCAGCAATCATGTTTTTCTGGGGGTGATTAAACAGCTTCGCTGCCAAGGACAAGATAAAAGCATCCACCACCAAGCAATAACGGAGGCAGACTTTAAGAAAATCAAGCGCTCCAGTTTAATGGACCCTAGCACTCCTGCGGGGCTCGTAAACAAAGTATGGTTTGACGTACAGCTGCATATGGGACGAAGGGCTAAAGGGGGGAATAGAGAGCTGAAGCCCGGGTCATTTAACATCTGTAAGGGCGAAAACGGGCTTAAATATGCGATGCTGTCTTTTAACGCAAACACAAAAAACCACAAGGACCACAGTGAGAGAAACAAACAACGGCTGAGTGGATTCATGTACGAATAGCCAGGGAATCCACTGTGCCCTGTTGCCTCATTGGAGAAGTACATGTCGCTGCTACCGACCAATCCATGCAAGCAATTTGCATTGACATGAAGAAAAGTGTTCTGATCATTTTTTTGGTGTGTGTGTGTAGGTATACGAGAGAGCCCATGGGGGTGAATTTTCTAGCTCCAAAGGATTTGCAAGGCAGTAGGGACCTCCTCTATATACACAAACCATTGCTTGCAAAGCACGACAGTACAAAAATTGTCTGATGCTTGCTTAGAGGCAAGAGAGATCATGTCTGTGACGGGCCATAGGAACGAATCCTCTTTGCAGTCGTACTGGCACCCCAACTACACCGAGAGAAGAGAGTGGAGCAACATTCTTGTGTCTGGCAGTGCGCTGAAATGCTCACAGGATCCGGAGTCAAACAGCCCCATCCCAGCAAAAAAAATGTTCGAACCTTTCTTCAGCAGTTGCACAATTAATGGAGACAATCAAATAAATGTTAATAACCACTCATAAATGCTGCTCCGCTTCGCGTTGTGCCTAACAACACCCCTCAGCTGTTCTAAAACCAGCGTATACGCACGGCCTCTTGTGGCTTATTGCTTAAATGGAACACAATGAAACACAATAAGTTATTTCAAAAGTTTTAAGTGTTTTGTGCCATATTAAATTCACCACGACACGCACCAGTTTGTGTTACATCTGTGGTAAATGTGTTTGCTAAGCATGGAAAGGCTATGTTGTAACATTATGGAGTAAATAGTTAATAGTAGTGTTATGTAGCTATACTGTATAAAATAAACAAAAAGGTGACTACCCGGTATTTATATTTCTATCTACTCATTTTTTAAGGGTCAGCCTAGTATTAAAAGCGGAAGTCGGAGGCGCACCACACTAGCAAGTCGTTCCAAACCCCGAACGCTTGGGGGCAGACACTTTCTTGGGGAGCCGTCTAGTTAAGGGGGTGTTGGCGTGATCATCTACTACCCTTGACAGCGGTAGCCCCTTGATTGCGTGGTCTCTCGGAGGATACCTGTCCGGCAGAGGTGATGCAGTGGTTGTCACTGCTCCTGGCGGCTGGAGAATCTGAGAACGAACCCTTCCCTACTGAGGTGTGGGATAGGCCCCAAAAATTTAGCACAACGTGTTGGGGGCCTCGGGGAGTTACAGTGTGTTGCTGACCGAGCCACCGACTCGTTGGGGCGGGAGCTTTCTTGGGGAGCTGTCTGGTTAAGGTGGTGTTTGCGTGGTCATTCACCACCCTTCACGGCGGTAGCCCCTTGATTGCTTGGTCCTAAGACCTGGTGGTGTTGTTGGGTGTGGTCTCTCAGAGGAACTTGTCCGGCAGAGGTGACACAGTGGTTGTCACAATACCCCTGACAACTGGGGAATCTGAGGACGTGACCCTTCCCCACTGGGAATTAGGATAGGCACCGACACACATTAGGAAAAAACGGACGTATGTTGATTGACACAAGAGGCTCTTGGGTGATGTAGTGAAGGTTGAACCCACATTTGTTGTTTATTTATTATGCTTATTAAGTACCTTGATTCTGTGAATACGTACTTGTGTCACCTGAGGGGTATTCCATCAAGCGAGCTAACCGTAAATCCCGGCTAAATTTGGTAAACCTCGCTAATTTTAGAGAGAGTTCGGTTCCATTACTCTCGCTAACGCTAATCTTGGCTGAGTTGCTAGGGTAACTAATGCTTCTGAACTAACCTGGTCCGTGGCAGGTTAACTTTCAGGCTTTTTTAAGCGGTGTCCCAGAGAATACGCACCTGCAGGAAACAGTCTCAAAGGAGAAGGAGTCTCAAACTAAAAGTTCCTCACTCTTCTCGCTTGGTTATCAGTGTTGTCTGCAAAGAAAGTTGGCAGTGTCAGCAAAAATGAATGTATATCAGATTATTGTTTAGTTTAGTTGAATTTCCAATAATTAAAATTGTATTTAAAAAGTTGTTGTTCCTTATAACCTCTTGAAATATGACTGCATATTCCTGCAGATGGGGTAGGTGAGATGGTGTAGTGGTCTTGTTATCAGACTGTCTTGCAAGCGTCCCGGGTATGAGGTTCACATATTGTGAAGACTAGTCACATTCTGATGAGAGGGAAAACGGCGGCTATTATTTTTAATTTTTACCAAATAACCTATAGCTTGCATTTGCAGCATTACATGTGTGAAATTTAGCCCATCATGATTCATATCATCATGGACTGGTACAGATCAGATAAGCCTCAAATAGGTCGCCTACAATTGACATAGGCCTACTTCTGAACGTTGTGCACAAGTTTTCACACCTTTTTTTATATCTCTTGCACACATTAGTTGGCTCAGAAAATGACCTTATGTGACAACTATCAATCAACAAACTTGGAGTACATCTTTATTAAAAAAAAAAAACATGCATTTTCACAAGAGGGAAACTTTCATATTACAATTCTATCATCTGGGGCAGACGCATAGCCTCAAACATGGGTCTCTCGAGTGGACAACTGTAACTTATCCTCTCCCCCACCGGCTAGTCTCCCTTTCCTGCATCAAATATAAAACTTGTCAATTTGCAACGCCAAGTTTTCCACACATTATTTTTTTTATTGGCTATCGCTAAAGTATTTCCTCTACTTGTAATAGCGCTTGTGTAGTCTTTGTATAGCTCCACAAAGAAATTTTGTTCATAGCTGTTGAAAAAATAAACCCTACTTTTACTGTCCATCTTCGACATGATCGCGTTTTTGACTTTCGCCTGTTCTGGGTTTTCTATGTTCAAGGTGCACGCGCGTAAGGCAAGGCTAGATAAGCCTGGTTGGAGGTAACTCTGATGAAGCGCGGCTGAAATGTGTCTGTGGAATGGGTTGAGCCGCATGTTAAAGTTGAGGCTAGTTCAAACGAGGGTTAAACAGTTAAGCGCCGTTATCATTAGCGACTTTGATGGAATACCCCTCTGATCTGTTCATTTGGTTGTGCTAGCCATTGGCTAAGTGTTGTTACATTAGCCTATGGTGGCTAAAGCTGTCTGCTAGCTTATTTGCTAATATGTTTCCTAGCTTGTGTCAGCTAGTGTGTTCATGGTAGCCTATGGCCTAAATGTTGGTGTATTAGCTTGTGCTAGCTAATCAGTTTACCTGCTAATGTGTTTCTAGCTTATGTAAGCTAGTGTGGTCATGCTAGTTTTGTTACCTATCTGTTGCTGTATTGGCTTGAGCTAACTAACATTGGTGTTTTAGTTTACCTGCTAATAGGTTTTAGCTTCTGTTAGCAAGTGTGTTCATGCTAGCTTGTGGCCTAAATGTTGGTGAATTAGCTTGTGCTAGCTAAACAGGGGTGCTAATTTCCGTAGCTACTTCCTACTTTTGCCAGAAGGAGTTACGGCGCTACTGTTTCCCAAAGCCATAGTCCAGACGAATTAAGTTCAGGTGTTTATAACTAACTTAGTCCGAAGCATTGGCACACGATGCAGGCGTTTCCCAAAAACATAGACTGGATGAACGCTCGGGTTCTCCTTCGTTTAAAGGCTTCGTTAAAACGACACCCACAGAGCTGTCGTTTTGGCTAAGTTATGGTCACATGACGCCTTTTTCGGCTTTTTGGGGCTTAAAATGTCTGGGTTGTTCCCCCTTTGATGCATTACCGCCACCTACAGTTGGCTTTAAATACTTAACATGCATTAGCCTGTAATTAGATTAGAAATTTTCCACCTGTTTCAAATGTAGTAGCCTGACCCTTGACGTAGGCCTAATGACTAGACCATGACGTTTTATATCATAAGCTATGGATTGTAGGGGTATTTTGATAACTAAAGTCACGATGAACGACATTAAACCCACTATGTGTAAGTTTTATTTTTTTCATATGAGAATTTCTGCCATCTATTGGCGAAGTGGTATACTGCACACGTTTGAATAAAATGTATTAGCCCTCCCCTTCCCACGGTCCTCATTTCCCATGGTCCTCATTTTGAAAATGGCGGCGCAAAATGGATATTCTCATTTGGTACCCAGCCACATCTATATATAAATGGAAATTACCAAGTTTACGGGAACACTACAATTTATTCATGGAGGTAATTACCATCGCTTTACATTATATTTTTAAAATAAAAAATATATTTTAAATAAAAGACGAAGATAAATAGAAGATAAATCCTACATATAGTGGCTTTAAATCTTCACAAACATTGCAGGAAAACAACTCTATAAATCGATTTTATGTCCGAATTGTTCATTCAACATAATTAGTAGAGACAAGATAAGTGCCCTCAGCAGGAATTGAACGTGTGACTTAATAACAAGATGCAATCGCATAATTCATAGTCTACTGCTCTAACCATACACCCATGAAGATGCACAGACAATAGTAGTCATTTGGTTTATTTATACATGTATGTCGTTTTCACTACATATTTAATATTAATTCATATGGCAGTTATGGCCTTCAGTCATTAATTTCAGTGAATAAGGTACATGATCATGTGGGCAAAGATTAGTAAAAGTTGTTAACAATGCCACACTGGCTTGTGAAATGAGGTTACAATTCCGTTTTTGAGACGCTTTCAGCAGCGGATATATCCGAATAGTCCCCGAACGCTTCCGAAACATCTGTAGACTTCCTAGTTTCAGCGAAGCATGCCCGACCTCACGTTCTTACAACTTTCATCGTCCGATGGTGTTCTGGAAACGGGCGGAAATCAAGTGTGGGCTCGTTCAAAAGTACTTCGCATTACCTTCGGATAATGCTAACTTCGGTCTGTATTTGGGAAACGCACCCCAGTTTACCTGCTAATGTGTTTCTAGCTTATGTAAGCTGGTGTGCTCATGCTAGTTTTGTTACCTATCTGTTGCTGTATTGGCTTGAGCTAACTAACATTGGTGTTTTAGTTTACCTGCTAATAGGTTTTAGCTTCTGTTAGCAAGTGTGTTCATGCTAGTTGTGTGGCCTACCTGTTGTTGTATTGGCTTGAGCTAGTTAACATTGTTTTAGTTTACCTGCTTGTGACGGCCCCTAGGCCTTCTTTACTTTGTCTCCCAATTAGGTCTGATTGAAGTGGGCGGAGACGCCTTGTTTGCAGCCTTTATGATGCTCGGTGCCTGCATTCGGGGTCTTGGCTTTTCCGTCGGCCAGTTGCAAGAGCTGCCACTCTATTGTTTAGTTTACGTTCTGTTTATTGTAACATGCATGTATGGGCAGTGGTGGCGCAAGTGGTAGAGGAGCCATTCGGTGACCGCAAGGTTGCAGGTTTGAGCCCCACTCTACCTGACCCCATCGATGTGTCCTTGAGCAAGACACTGAACCCCAAATTGCTCCTGGTGGCAGACTGGAGCCTTACATGATAATCCACTGGTGTGTGATTGGGTGAATGTCATTGCAGGCGGCACATGTAGACGCAGCGGCTTCTGGGTCTCCTGACCGTGCGCGTCACTGTGGGATAGCTAGAAACGTCATTTTGATTCCTCTACATGTCCAGTATATATAGAGAAATTGACAATAAGAGACTTAACTTAAACATGCTACACACACCCACTACATTACCTACATTCCACACTCCCCTGCACCACGCTACTGAATACTAACTATTTCCTACCCACACCTTAGTTCGTTTTTGTTATGTTCCTATTTTCTTTGCGGTTTATAAAATAAATCCAACTTGTTTGTAAAATCCTCGCCCGCCTCTGCCCTCCTTGTTTGTCATGTTACCCTAGACCATGACACTGCTAATGGGTTTTAGCTCCTGTTAGGAAGTGTGTTCATGCTAGTTTGTGGCCTAAATGTTGTTGTATTAGCCTGTGACAACTAAAGTTGTCTTTCAGTCTATTTGCTTATGTGTTCTTAGCTTATGTCAGCTAGTGTGTTCATGCTAGCCTGTGGCCTAAATGTTGTTGTTGTAGTTTGTGCTGGCTACAGTTGTCTGTTTAGTCTATCAGCTACTGGGTTGTGTTAGCTTATGTTAGCCAGTTGGGTCAGCTTGTAGGGGCTGAGGTTGTTTGTTTAGCCAATTGGCTAATGTGTTGTGTTTGCTCATATTAGACATTAGGTTTGTGCTAGCTCGGTGTCAAGTGTTGGGCTGGGGGAATGACTTTGGCTCACACAGGCTATCTGGTAATGTGTCCGTTAGCTTATTGTCCAGTGTTGTGTTAGCTCGTGTGGGCTGAAATTATCTGTTTAACCTGTTGGCTAATGGTTTGTGTTAGCTAATGACAGTCAGTGTATTTTGCTAGCTTGTAGCTAATGTGTTGTCAGCTTGTTAGTACTGCTAAATGTCATTCTATTACTAATGTGGTTTTGCTAGCCTATTAGCGAGACTGTTTGTTAGGTGACGTCAGTGGTCACCCTCATCAGCATTTGGTGTTCAAATGCATTCAATGGTCAACCAGTCCATGTTCCATGCGATAGAGCTGTGTGAAATTATTGATTTGCTTAATACACCAATATCAAAAGTTCTAATTGGATTATAGGTCGTGTTCGAGAGTGACAGGAAGGCCTTAACTGTTGCGACAGCATCTAAGGTAAGAGCCAGCTAAATAGTTGTAGAACTGGGAGAAAGATATAAAAGGGGAGGTTGAGGTTAGTTGGGGCAGTTGGTTTCTCTACTAGCACCTCTTAGAAGCAAAAATTCTAGCTGAAGAAAGAGAGCGTTCTGTGGACAGTAAATCAGAAGATCAACCATCTGAAATTCTGCACCTAACGGAATAAGACTGGCATATACGGACATCATACAACCCAAATAACCCACGAGACCATGGCCCAGTCCAGGTGACCTTTGGACAGTGGGTCCAGCGGCTGGCAGCCCATCAGCACGACACTCTACCCAGAGGGTTTCCAGTGCTTCGGTCGTACACTCCAGTAACAGACAACTCTCAAGACAACAGCCCAATCCAGGTGACCTGCGGACGGCGGGTCCAGTAACGAGCAGCCCACCAGTGCAACGCTCTGCCCAGAGGGTTCCAGTGCTCTGGTCCGACCCTCCAGTCATAGACAGCCCACAGTACAGTACTCCACTGAGATCGCCAGCCCTCGCATCTAGCAACATTGACACTGCACAGCACAGAAATCCATCCAGACCTCCAGTCATCCTGTCTCATAGCTCTGGCAGCGCATCAGACCACTCTCCACCGAGAGTCAACAGAGTCTCCGGACAAAAATCCAGAGCAGTGACAAGAGTGGACAAGAGACGCTCCTAACTGTTCTACAGCCCTCCAACTGGTACATCACCAGCACAGTTAAGCAAAAAGGAACAGAGAAAGAACTTTGAAATTCTCAAACAAGTTACTGCACACATTTCTGGAAAGCAACAATGGAAAGGTCAAGACGGAGAGAAGATACCTCGAACAAATAACAACAGAGCAGTAGCATTCAGAAAATTTGAAAGATATTGTGTCATTGGGTGTGTCCCGTTCCAGGGGCTGCATGCTTCTAAGGCCAGATTCGTCGGCCACATGCGTCATAGTAGTGCGACTAGTACTGTCCCATTTCGAAGGATACTTCAAATTCGGCCAACAACACTGCACTTCGTTTCCACCGCTGCAAAGGATCCAACGATGGATCCTTCATGTACTACCTTTCCCAAGATTCAATGCACGTTGGTGACGTTCGACAAGTATCTAAGTAGCAAAATTAACTAAGTTTCACAATCAAATATCCGCCTCTCATATAAATATGTTGACAACTTACGGATGATGGCATGCTTTCAAAAGCGCTAAAGCTATAAACAACTTATATAGGAAACGTACCTAGCATTACCCACGTTAGCACCTTAGCTAACACAAAGACTATAAAATTCATCCACTGTAGCTATCACAGGCTAATCGATAGATAAAACAATCAATGATGAATACTGTCGGATATACCATTATTACTTACAAGTCCAGTAGCAACAAAGCTAGGTCACCATGCGTTTTGCAATGTGTAGCCTCCTTCAGCTCTCGCCAACAAATGAAAGCCGGACCAATATTCCCTCTGGTTCCCGTTTTTTTTTTTTTTTGCTTCTTCAGATCTCCTTCTTTTCTTTAGTAGCTCCGCCATGATTGCAAATGAAGAGTTTGGTTCCAAAACGCTATAAATCCATTTAGATCAATTTGAGTAAAAATTTGTTTTTTATAGCAAGAAGGTTATAATAACATTAAAATTTGAAATCCAGATTTTAATATTTAAAGATTTATTTTAAAAACAGATTAGTTTTTTCTCAAAACGCAATAAATCCATGACACACTTTTTCACAAAATGCTATAAATCCATGGCATCAATATAAAAAGGCAAAATCAAAGTCAAAGGTCTTTATACAGAATATGTTGGCCTATGTATGTATGTATGTATCTATCTATCTATCAATTTATTTATCTATTTATTTAAAGAATTTAAAAAGCCAGTGGGTGATGTGCATGTTGTGAATTAGCCTAAGCTATTGTTATCAGGCTAGGTAAACGAATATAAAATATGACTGATTTCACAGCTTAGTTAGGGAGTAACACCGTTCTCCTTCGCAATACAAAGGGGGCGTTACCGCTGCACCAAACGACACGGATAATGCGAGCAGACAGACAGCACTGAATCGTCAATAAAGGCAAATAAGGCTACTTGTTATAACGTTATAGGCTAGTAAAACAACAACTCACCCAATACGTTAAATGTCCGTAAAAGGATTGAAAGTTTTTCTAGAGATCTCCTGGTTTCAATGTGTCAGCGTGACAGAAGTTAGAGCTTTTTTTGTGAGTGCAAGTGACAGCCGGCCGGCATTTTTCCACCTCCTGAGTGTGTCATCTCACGAAGATTTTTGTTTTTGTTTTTTGACGGTTTACATTTCTTACCCACAGAAGAAACCACCACAGGCTCATTGATTCCATCAAAAGCATTCATGTTGTTTAGATTCAGTTTATTTCACTAACTACACCGAAAACTTTCTAAAATACCGGCCACACAGGTGGCCGCCATATTGTTTATGTTACGTGAAATGGTGCGCTGTGATTGGTTGAGTGGATTTGTTGCGTTCTGCAGAACAGCAGGACTGGCGCTTATGGCATTTTGGAAAGAAAGGGAGAAAGCAGGGCAGTATAACACGGCGGATATTGCGTTTTGCGGAAAATTGTAAAGTGGCTGATCAAAAGCAATCAAATTGGCGCTTATCGAGTTTTGGAACCAAACTCCTCAAATATATCTGTCGAGGCAGCTCAACTCTGGCTATACTCCAAGCTATGGCTGGCCGCAAAGCCAATCGACTGTAGTTTTTACTTGGACTACAGAACCTGGACCCGACAGGGCGAACTTGTTTAGTGCTATTACAGCCGATAGAGGGCTCCAGAGCAGAGGCAGAAAGTAACGTTCATACTGTTATAAGTTGATGGACCACCAAAACGATTTTGAAAAAAATATTTTAAGGTCTTAAGAACTCTTTAGTGTTGCTTTAAAGAATAAATGTCATTAGCATCCAAGCAAAATGTCTTATCAGTTTGTACGATAAATTGGATTGGCATGATAACCTACTGTATGGCTGTTACAATAAAATTAATCGTTTATGCTTCTTTGTTACTGACGACACGGTACAATGAAATTCTTAAACAAGTTAACCTGTTCCTGTCATGTGGTTGTTCTCTACACTCTAAAAAATAACACCTTGGCGGAACTTAAAAAATTAAGGCAAGTATTTGCATCGCTCTTTTTAAGTATTTCCAACAAAGCAATTATTCCGTGCTGCCAACTCATTCTTTTGTCAATGCTGACTCAATTTTTAAGTAGGCTAAACCTAATTTCAGTTGGCTTCAAAAGCAAAGCCATGTTGAACAAACTTAATTTCCCACAAACCTATTTTTTTTTTTTTTAAGTATGCTAGACTTAATATCAGTTAGCTTTTAAAGACTTGGCCATGTTGAACAAACTTTATTTCTTAAGTGCCAACTTAAATTGTTAAGTATGCTATACCTAAAATCAGTTGGCTTGTAAAAGCTTATGCTGAACTTCCAAATAAGATTTTTAGTAAAATCTGTGGTTATTCACATAATGCAATACTCACTACACTCACTACTCTGTTAAATTTGATTAATTTCACAAAAATGTGGGCATGTAAGTGTTGAAGTACAACACATCAATGTCAATCAACTCAAGTCAGCTTTATTGCCAGTTTCTTCACAAGCACAGGTCATACAAGGAAATTGAAATTATGTTTCTCTCTATCCCATGCATTAATAAAGGCCCTGTGTTATGTCGTAGTAGTGTAGTACTATGGTAGTTAACTTTTAAATGACAATCACAGCGCATGCATCATTGGACTAAAGGCTTTCTTGTAGTCTGTGTAGCTTCTGTCCACACAGTGATGCAGCTGGAAAGGATGGTCCAACAACCTGGAAAGCAGAAGGAGATTTTAATATGATTACAACAACCTAAATCAAGTAAATAGAAATGCAGTGCTAGAGAAGTCATTGAGAAGCTCACCTGTGATGTACTCATCTTGCTGTAACTGAGCTGGGAGGTTAGCATTGCCATTCAACAGGTGCGGCACTGAAAGTGTGGGAGAGAAGGTTAGGTTGGGAAATATGGTTTAGACTACGTCCTCTGTGATCCACCTTCAGACACCTAAAGGACAAGTGCACTATTTTGAATATTTATGGGCTGACATATTTGAAAGGTTTGAAAGGGCCTAACATATTCAACACATGGTCATTATGCACTCTGAATTTTGTACACTTACTGCTTGTTGCATGCATTGCTAGTGGGAGTAGATGAGTGACACATGCAACCTGAATTTTTTTTTCTTTTTTTCCGCAACCTCTCCCAACCATAACGGTCCTAAGACTTTATTAACAGCGAAAACATTTTCTAAAACCTCACCTGCTCCTATGTGAAGGGACCATAGTGGTGGTGTAATTCATGCTTCTTTGTTCCACTCTGAAAGGTCATGGATTGGATGCCTAACAAAGCCGAATAAAAAAAGTATAAACCATTCTGGACTTGGCTTGTTTTAAAGTATGACTACATGACAATGGAAATAGCGCTACCAGTCATGATTGGTATGTGAGCGACACAGATGCAGCGAACACAGCTGTCTGTTTACAGCAGCAAAAAAAACTCAAATGATTGAGTCGACCAATGCTATGTCATCCTATTTTCAATGACCAAATATTTTATGTAACCATAAAAATGTAGCTAACAACGAAACACATTTTATGTGGCCACAAATTTATCGCCGAAAAATACAGGGTGGCGTTTATCTACCATGCTTATTACTACGACACTTACTTTGATGAAGAGGGCGGAATATATCAGTTTCTCGAAGCTCTCAAACTTCCACAGTATTAAAATGTTTTTTGTGTTTGTTGCTCTCTTTATGCAGGCCTAGTCTCATGTTATAAAGTGGGACTAACAATTAACAAGTCTCTAACCACCCATACAGCTAACATGCTAACTTGTTAATAGGCTAACAAGGATACCGGTAACTCATTTACCAACCATGAGACATAAAAACCTGACAACAACCTGTCCTCCGTGAATTCAAAATGAAAGTAGCTTACCTCTGAAAAAAATAACGTTTTACTGTGCTGTTGTTTAGTTTGTTGTCGTATAGCTGATGGTGGTGGTGGTGATAACGGCAGTTGTATCCAAGGCAAACACAGAGAAGCACTTCTTTTCGATGGCTTCAGTGAAGGGAAAAACACGTTTTGATCTCGGTCCTTGTATCTAGAGTGTTGTCGGTCCATTCAGCCACTTCAGCGGATTGAAGAAGGGTAACCGAGGGGGAATGAAATATTTTAGAAATAAGAGTGAAGAGGGCTCGAATCGCTGTACAACAGTCACGTTTCCCCCGCGTGAGCGTCCTCAGAATCCGCCCTGGGCAGCTTTTTAATTTGACGTTCAACGTCTTAAGTTCTGGCGACTTAATTCAGAGCTGTTGTTGGGAGGACAACTGAATATTTGTTTGAATTAGATGATTTGTTAAGTAAGGTTAGAATTCCAATAACTTAAGTTTGCCAGACTCCTTAAATTAAATGATGAACTAAATAACTGACGTAATTACAGAAAATGCAGCATTTATGTTACAAATTGTGCTTATTTTAGGTTTTGTGAACTAACCACGTGAATTATTTTTTAGAGTGTAAGGAAACACCAGTCATTACATAAAATGTAACTTTACCCTTACTTCTTGTTTTGTATCAGAGAGCAAGGAGAACATCGCCAGGACATATTTAAAACAAGGCCCACGCGTAGCGGCATGAGTGCCTTCTTCACAGGTAACATGTATATGTATAAAGTGTATTTATGTACGTGTTGTTTTTTAACATGGAAAATGAATAAACTCATTCGCTGAAATGACTATTACTAGTATTATGTGTTGTTTTTAATTGAATGTTTTTGTGCTGTTTCTTCTATTGCAATGCAAGTACCCAGCCAGCGGTCAGGATGTGGGAGGGAAACCCACTGCAGAGACTTGGCCCTGGTATGTCCTTATGGATGAAGTATTAGGGCAGAGACCTTCAATTACACCACCTGTCCTGATATCCTCTATCCCTGAGGACATACCGGGCCAAGCTCTGCAGTGGACCCTGAGAGTGAGACCCGGCAAGACAGAAAGAGAAAGGGAGGGAGGGATGAGTTACTTGATTTCTTTAAGGAGGAGTCAAGAGCCTTCAGGGAGGAGCGGAGGGAGTGAATGGACAGTTAATTGACAACAATACATAAATATAATAAATTAACTTATTTCAGACATTTGTCTGTGACACATGTCTGTTCTGGACATTTTTTTTTATTATTCTAAGAAAGTGTTATTTAGAACTACTTTAAAAATGGAATTGACAGCTATTTAAATTGTTAATTACATATTTTATTGTTCACAAATTTACAACTATTTACAGTAAAAATGATACATACACATTATTTACAACAGCTGAGAAGGGAGGTCCTGGTTGTGCTGCTGGACCTGGTTGTGGGTGCCACATCAGACCCTGGTGTTCTCCGTCAGTGGGATTTGGGATGGCCTGCAGGGTGCTTTTCCATTGTTCACCACATCATCCATCAGCTGGGTTTGCAGGGCTGGCTCAGTCGACGGCTGCCATGTCTTAATAGTTGGAATAGTAGCAAAAAAAATGATGGGTAAGTGCTTCTTGGGCGAGTTGGTCCCGCCAGTGTGCACCACTGACTGCCTCGGCACCATTCTCCCCCTCATCCTCTGCCTCATCCTCCACAGGCTCATCCTCTGGGGCTATGATGTCTCCCACCCCAATGCAGATGTTGTGGAGGATGGCACATGCTGTTATGACCTAAAATCAGAAGGAATTATGAGATTTACAGAAAAAAATTCAACTGTCTTCAATGTGCTTCATGATTCAAAATAAAAGGTTATTTACGTGCGGTGCAAAGGTGTGATGAACTTCCAGCGCTTGCAAGAAGATGGCCCGGAATCTGGTTTTCATCATCACAAAGGCACGCTCAATAATAGAGTGTACCCTTGAGTGATACCAATTGAAGCGTTGGGCTGCCACACCTTGCACTGGCCTTCTGTACGGAGTGATGAGGGGGAGGGGGACACATTTTGGAACGATGGAAGGCTAGTACTGTCCCATTTCATAAAACCGTTGGTCAGAGAAGTACTTCTGACTTGCACTTGCAGCCCTCGAAGGTCAGTACTTAGAAGAACGTATACTTTGAAGAACTCACCCCTGAATTGACCTATGGCTAAACCACGCCCCCGAACGCAATGAGCCAATCACAGTGCGCATAGCTAACCCAATACACTCGGACATTCTCGTCTTCCACGTCCATTCAAATGCATTGGAGGTGGTCAGTTTTCGCTTGTTTTTCAATACTTTTTCTTTGAATTTTATTTTTAAAAGGTCAGACGGTGTACATGGGGTACATGCAACTGTGACACAAGATACCCAGAGAGGTTGGGCGACAGTATTTATTTTGTACCCTTTCCAAAGCCACATCTTAACCGAGATAAGTGTATTTGCTCTGGATAAAATTATGCGGTAGACCACCGGTTAAACGTGGAGAAAATCAACAAGGATCTGTGCGTCTGTTTTAAGGTCCATTAACACTTTATAATAACCATCCAGTATAAATGGTTAACTGATGCTTTATTTTGCAACTATAATAGTTTATCACTTATAAATCATCAGATAATCACTTGTAGATAACAATCAATGGTTACTAAATACATTACGTACAAACACTTTATTACTTATGGAAATCTAAACAATACATTATATATAAAATACTAGATATATATGTTAAGTGATATCCTTGTTTCAATTTACTTTGTATTAATAAACTAAAATTTAATTGCAAGCATTGTTGCTATTAATGATGCATTGACTGTTTGTTAATGATTATAAAGTTTATTGTAGACCTTTCCAAACACCTATGTCTACTATATAGGTTGATTAACTATTGAACTATAAATGATGTTCAGCTGATTTACAGTTAGTTAGAAAAACCATAACAATTTGTTTTTCAGATGGGTATTCTAAAGTTGGGTCCTAGTCTTTAAATTATTAGTAATTTAACTATAAATGATGTTCTATTCATTCACAGTTAGTTAGTTCAACTATAACAATTTGTTTTTCAGATGGCAATTCTAAAGTTGGTTCCAATGATAATAAACAATTTGTAAATAACCTAAAACACATCTGTAAACAGTTAAAACTCTGGACTTGGCACCTGTTCGTGGCTCCCTCACATGGCAGCGGTTCTGCACTACCACACATGGTCACTGATGAATTTTGCCTTGTTTCACACTTAATAAGGGAGTATACTTGCTACAGACGTTGGTGCCTTTGACAGTGGCAACTCATGATTGTTTTGGCTGGGGAAGCCCATTGCCATAAGTTTCACGATAGCGGGTGTAGCCTGTAGCCACACAGGCTTATGGGTTCTAATTTTAAATCAGCCTAGATTTGTGTTTTGTAAAATCCTAACGACGTTTGTTGTAGCCTATAATAAATAAATGTGCTTAAAAATATATACAGGCTAATTTAATAAAAATATATACAAACAAATATTGCAGTGCATGCAGGGAAACATTAAGGCTAGCTTTTTGAGCTAAGCAGCTAGCTGTCAACCAGTTTCAGTGCCTAGTGCCAAGTTGAGTATGATCATACTTCCGTGGTGTTTTTCTTTGCATAATTGACACTACTTTTACATGAAGCTGCAAGTCCTTCTGCAAGAAATGGTCTATGTCCTCCATTGCTACCTCTCGACAAACAACATCTAGACTACATGAATGAATTTACCTAAAGCCATCAGAACAAATACCGCTGGATTCACAGGTTGATAAACTTATTCCTGATTGGCAAACTAATTCCTGATTGCTAAACACACTACCACACATTACAATTGGATGAAGTATCAAATTTAGAGATTTCATTGACATTTTTTATTTATTTTTTGTCAAGTTCAAAGACATTTCCAACTAAACTTCCGATTGAAATAATAAAAAAAAACACAATAGCGTAAAAGGCTATCAATCCAGTAACCTAAAACTTCTGATTGATTGATTGATTCACAAATGACCAAGAATGGTATCACAGGGCCGTTGCCATGTGAGGGTGCTATAAACACAGATTTTTCACAGTTTATAGATTTTTTTTTAGATTATTTACAAATTGTTTATTAACATTGGAACCAACTTTAGAACAGCCATCTGAAAATCATTTATACTCTAAATCAATAGAACATAATTTATAGTTCGATATAGTAGACATCTATTAGGTTTTATGTTAATAGATTTGGAAAGGCCTACAATAAACTTTATAATGATTAACAAACAGTCAATGCATCATTAATAGAAACAATACTTGCAATAAAAGAAATAGTTTATCAATATAAAGTAAATTGAAATCAGGATATCAGTAAACAGATACATTTAGTATTGTATATGTAAATACATTGTTTACATTTCCATAAGCTTATTATAAAGTGTTTGTAAGTAATGTATTTAGTAACTGTTGATTGTTATCTACAAATGATTTATTGATGATTTATAAATGATTAACTATTTTTTATAGTTGCAAAATAAAGCATCAATTAACCATTTATACTGGATGTATAACTATACTGGATGTGTTATTATAAAGTGTTACCGGTGGTCCTAAGTCAGTGTACGTCAATGTATAATCTTTAACATGTCTAACATAACGTTAGCTTAAAATAAGAAAACGTCAGCCTAACGTTAGCTTAATCGTGTCACTTTGTTTACATGGGAGTTCATTGACTGGTTATAGCATATTTATGCTGGTTTTTGTACTTTTATCAATAGCTGTTGTCCAAAAGGCTATAGTTATACTAACATTATTTTTTGGATCTTAGGTTCATCAACGTATCTGTAAATAACCGAGCTAACAAATGTTATCAATGTTGTGCTGAATGATTCATGTAGTACTAATACTGTAGCTAGTCTTGGTAAAGAAGAAGATACATTGAAAGTAATTATAATTTAATACATTTAAAGTAAATCAAAGTTCTTACCCTGCAGTGCATGAACAGTGCTGATCCGCTATCTTGTTGTCCGCGATGGTGTTAGCAACGAGATGCGTTTTTCGCGTTTACTGTGACCTGTACACTTTTGCCTGGAGCTGTAGTTTTATACCAAATGTTTCAACAACAACATCAGTAACATACCCATACCCCTCCACTGAAAAAGTCAGACCCTTTTGGTGACTTTGAGATGAAATTTGATCTTTCTGATTCCAAAAATCCTCTATTGCCTCCTGAGAAATGTCAGCCACAGTGACAGCTGCCATAGTGCCGGTTACCGAATGTTCATTGCTTGTCCGACTGCGTGGAAGGGGCGTGGCTTAGCCATAGGTCAATTGGGACACACCCTATATCTCCAATAAAACCATGATGGGTGGCCATTCGAGGATGATTCCCAAAAAGATGACCTCAGAAGAGCACTCCACCCCGCAGTGCTCAGCGGGAAGCACCCACAAGCAAGAGACACACTGCACAAATGTAGTGAGAAGTGGACTGGAAGAACAAGGAAGGACGCCAGTTCCTGGCCTGTTGGAGGCTCATGGGACATAAAGTTGATTGTGCAGTTGGAAGAAAAAGTCAGGAATGACAAGAGGCAGGATAAAGGTCAGAAACGAACAGAAAAGAGAAACCTGGAGTTCAGATGTTGAAGATGTTTCTGGACGAAGCGCAGGAACTCAGAAGAAATTAACAGTGGGCTAGAGGGAAGGAGAAGATCTTGATGGCAGATGGAGCAGCAAGACCACCACTGTATACACCAGGGGCAAACATCTTAACAGGGGACGTGAACAGGCTGTACCCACACTTGCCAGTGTTAACCACAGACACAAACGCCATGAAATTACCATTTGAAGTGACGGAACTGACATTTCGTCGCAGAAATGCAAGGTAAAGTGATAGAGGCCATAATGAATAAGATGGGGGCAGTCAGCGGCAAGAATGCCATGGACGTTGAGGAACAAGACCAAGGGAAGAATCAAGGCAGACAGGAGGGGAAACCAGCAGAGAGGGTAGAGAAGAATGAGGTGTCTCCACAAAACCGGCAAATACATCCTGAGAGATCCCCAAGATGCAGCTCCTTGGAAGACACAGAAGAGGAGATAGCAGTGAAATCGAAGAGACTTCCAGTGAAACATAAGTCCAAAGAAACTCTGCCAGACGACACCCGAAGGAAAAGAAAGACACAGCAGTGCAAGCCATCATCTTCCATGAAGAGGGTTAGTGACAAGTCGCTGAGTGAATATGAAGCTCTACCAAGGGAAGTAGAAATCAGTCAAAACCAACCTGACCAAGGCAGAGAACGAAACAGAGGAAAGACGCCAACATGTGACAAAGCCTGGAAGGCAATTAAGCGAGAACTGATCCAGGTGAGACAAGGTAAAAGAAGCAGACGTCAGCTAGCTAGAGGATTTTTGAGTTGTTGTTGTACACGTACACAGGATTGGCAGTCAACTCCACTACATTTTGTGTTTTGTCCCTTGTTTCCCTGCCTAGCATATGAACCCTAACCCAGCAGTAACAGTACTAGCCCAGTAGTATTCATCTCCACCACTTAATGTGCCAAAGGGTAATGAAAGAATACAACTCCATACAGTTGGTCCTCTCAAATAATAACAATTGAGCTCAATGCACACATTTACCTGAAACACAGATCAGCGGAAAGAGAAGGTGAAGCCATCTACAACACTACAGTAGGAAAGGATATAGTGACAAACCACCTGAATAGGCTCAGCAAAGCCTCACAGGAAGTGCACCAAGCCCACTGTGAGTTGGAGTGTAAGGAGGCTAGCAAACAAGATGAAGGACATGACCTATGTGATGAGGAGACATCTGAAGAAGACACTCCAAAACTTCCCCTGGCAAGACGGAGTAATAGGAAGAGGTCACCGGAAAGGCTGACCAATGTCAGAGAGTACCTGGAAGGGGCTTTTTCACCTCGGGCCAGAGTGCAAAAAAGTGCAGGCCATAGCTCTCCCATTATTGTCCACAGAAATTGAGATAAACATTTCAACTTAGACTAGTTTATAGTTAGAGGTTTCCTTTTTT
>JAGFZM010000918.1:56127-66998 GCA_017657215.1 Limnothrissa miodon
AAGATTTGTTTGAAGCAGGGTCTAGCATCGTGTAGCGGCCTGTTTTACACAGAATACATTTCCAGAGTGAGCGTGGTTTACATGCGGTCTCAGGTTCCGTTCATGACTGGATCAATAAGATGCACTGTCCAAATGACCATAGTCAATATACTCCCAGTGTTTAGGCTACATGAAGTCGATTGACTCTGGAAAGTTTCAGTGCTGAGTCGAGACACGAGTATGAGGGGCCGTTTAGGAAATATTTCAGACTTTTGTTACACAAACACATGTGAAACACTTACACATTCACATTATGAAACTGTCACGCATGTATCTACACTAGGCCTACTGAAAACTCGCACTCACATGAATCACTCATACAGGAGAAACGGACTTACACATACACATGAAACACTTACACACATACAGGTGAAAAGGACGCACACACATGAAACGCTCATACAGATACAGTACATCTGAAATGTATCCCATAGCCACGTGGTACTGCTGTATAAAAAGGTTCTAGTGAGAGGTGACTCAGTGTCATGATTGCACGGGAGAAATAGCCAAGGACAACATCATTTCCTTGGAAGCGCAGACACAGTATAGTACCTTGAAGCAGACCGGACTGTCCTGCACACTGACGGAATTTTCGGGAGGAGAAAGCACATTCTCTCGATTTTAAGCAAGGGAGTGGATTTTAACACTGAAAAGAGGGATTTGATCGCAGTAGGCTATATGAGTGTGTGTCTCAAAATGGGATCAGACTTTTGAGCTTGCCTTTAAAAAGGATTGCCGACCTTTTGTCAGACGTCCCAGATAGCAAAATTTATTTGGCCCGGATCTGGCCCAGATCTATCTGAACATTTGGGCCAGATCCGCAAAACGGACCTGGCCCGGTGTCTTTTAGCACAACGGACCAATACCGTTTCGCATCCGTTCATCCGGATCTAGACCGGTTCTAGAACAGCTTCAAACCGGATGTGTCTGTTTTGAGTGGATCCGGGCCATATTCGGCCGGGTGTCTTTTTGCACAACGGGCCAATACCGTTCCGCATCCGTTTATCCGGATCTGGACCAGCTTTGAACCGGATGTTTTTTTAATATGGTTCTGTGCCCCTTATTTTAGACAACTGTGGATTTTATCACTGTCAGATAATTTTGTAATCATCTGACATCAGTGTGTATTAAATACTTACTGTCATTAACAAATATAGTTACAGTACTTGTTCAAAATTTCACGCTATAGCGAGAATAAAAAGTAAAGATTGATAAATGTCTGAAGGATTACTAATACAGCTTTTTAAACATCAACTAACATCAAATACCCCTACTTTAATTTATTAGCCAGAAGTTAGAGTACCCTTACACTCAAATTACACCAAGATGACCCAATTCTTGTTACCTTCTTAAATGTATTTAGGAAAAGAAGCACAAAATTCTACAATTTACTATATTTATTATATTAAAAAGAATCAGGTAAAATATGAACAAAAACTATTAAAGATGATACATTTGCCAGTTAGACATTCAACAACTATTAGCTATAAACACCAACAATGTTTTTTTTTTTATCAATTAGAATATCAACAGAAGCAAATCACAATATCTCCATACCCCCACAATGTTCCTTAAAGGCCCTGTTGACACAGAATATGCAATAAGCATATGATTTGAGACAAATGAGATTGTGCTAAAACCATACTGGAACTGCAATGCAAGCCATAGAAAAAAAAATCTATACCTTGCATGATTTCCAGCATGGTTTTAGCACAATCTCATTTGTCTCAAATCATAGGCCTCTGCCCTTCATCAGCTTGCTTCATGCATCCTGAATACATTGTGAATACATCTGTAAACATTAAATAAACACTAGAGGCACAGCTGTGCACCAAAATATAACAAAGTACTTTATCTTTGAACTATACGTAACTATATCTCATATTTATACATAATGTGAATACATTCTTGGAAGTGGGCAGGTACACAGAGTGCAAAAACAGAAATACAGAGTGCAATGAAAGTGTTTATGGGGTGAAGAAGTGTCTTAAAATAAGGGGAATGGAGAGGTACCATTTGTAGGTGGCCACAGTGCCAGCAGGTGAAGTGGGAGACATTACGTTTTGTCCTGGGGATGGCTGCAGCAGAAGAGGCGGAGGTGGTGGCAAGAGAAGTGGTGGCAGAGGAGGGGGCAGCATTAGCGCTGAAGGACAGGGTGGTGGTGGTTGTGTTGGTGGTGGTGGTTGTGTTGGCAGAAGCTGAAAATGAGGAGGATGCAATGGCACCATGGGCGACGATGAGGTTGTGCAGTTCTGGGGCAGGCATCCCTCTGATGGAAGCATCGGCGGCCAGACGGTGCTGGAGAGGCTGGCTGGCTGCTCTGGACGATCCAGAGTTTGTGGGGCAGGCAAAGGCTACGCTGCTATTTGGGGGGTGGGGTGGATGCGCTGTGCCTGTGAAGAAAAAAACAAAGCACAAGAACAGAGTACATATTAGTAACCATGATACACACACATTTACATACCACAGACATTGTACATATTAGGGTCATGTCTGACCATTGCATGAGGGTCCGTTGGCTCCGTAAAGCACAAGTGCCTTCAGCCTTTGGAGACTGCACCACTCCCGCCCCTGGCCCAGGATGGCGCTGACCACTGGGAAAGAAAGACACAGATAGAAAGAGGGGGAGAGAGATACACAGAGTCTGTTAGTGTGTTTGGCAGGGTAGGAACCACAAAAAAGAATGTGTCACAACAGCTTACAGCATCACACTGTCCACTCCTGGCGTGTGAGCGCACCAATGGCCCTGGACCATCCTGTCCTGGTGGCGGTAGGGAGGTCACCCACGCTTTGTCCCACTCGGTCACTTTCCCTGGCCTGATGCTGGGTAGGTGTGGTGGTGCAGTTGAACAAGAGGCTGGGGTTACACGACACGTCGTAATATTCTCTGTGAAGATGTGTTTAACGTTCATTACACAATATTAATGTAAATGAATCAATATCAGGCACCTAATATACATTACAAAAACATTCACACTTACTTTTACATAACATAACACTATATTAAAAAAAAGTAGGGTGACAAAGTCTAATTCCTTCATTTTAATAGGAAATTCGCAGTCAGGATATAAACACTATTTAATCACATTTCCACTTAATATTTCGAAACGGCAATCTAGGGGCTGAGTTCAGACTCTTTACATCTTAACCAAGTCGTCTGATTTTTATTTAAGTGCGTTTAAAGACTAGATACAATTACAAGACGTGACAGTCACTATTTCATTCCTTATAATGAATGGATAATATGCAAATTCGCGGTTAGGATACAAACACAATTTAAACACATTTCCACGAAATAGTTCGAAACACCAAGCTAGGGGCTAAGAGTTCAGAACAAAAACAAATGTATTTACTCTTTCCCTTTCAATTTTAGGAGTGTAAAAAGCCAATATCCAACCCCAAGTTCAGTGTCTTTAATCAGTGAAGCTGAAGACCAATTTAACTGTAGCCTAACTTTGTAACGGTAGTCTACAGTACTTGTAGACTAAATAAGATTTTTATTTGAAGTCTAATGAAATATTCTAAATAAATATGAGTTAAATGAACGGCAGATGAACGGTAGACGACCGCTTACATAGTGGCCAGCGGCGGTAACGGTTAAGATAGCAAGCTAACATGCTAGTTGCCTGGAAATTGTGGTTTCAACACTCGCCCTCAAGTAACTGGCAAACTTGGAAAATGTAAGGGTTATGGAAGAAATCGTACACGAGAAAAAAAATAACATGAACTAAATAGCATTAACCCTATCGTAGTTAAAAAGGTAACTTTAGCTATTAAATCCAGTGTAAGTCTAAGTGTAAATATCACTGTAAGTCACAAACATCAGGATAGCAAAATAATTATTTTCATTCTAAGATAGTTCAAGAAGTTTAATATAGTTTACGTATAAGTTTAACTCACCTTATGCAAATCGACAGGGCTACAGTGGCCACCAGCAACAGTAGATCTTACGAAACGCTTCTTCTCAAATGCTCCAGGAAAAAAATTCGCGCTTCCAATTGCACGACGGCTAGCCGTATCAACTTTGATTGCGTTTCCCGCCTATGGGTCAGCGTCTCCATCACGGCGGTAACACAGAGGTGACAGTTACACAGCCTGAAGGCGGAATCTGTCCTGGTGGTTAAGTCTGGCTCAGCCTCTCCATCACGGGAGTAAAACAGAGGTGACAGTTAAACGATTCTGCAGATTCGAATACAGAGTCGGCCCACAATCAACTGCTATCTGGGGTAGGCTATCAGCGGCTTGGCATCTGTTACAACCGCGAGTTTGACATGCCAAGCAATGATGAGTCAGGCACTCCTTCAAGAAGCTGCGCTCGTTAAATCTGCGTGGATTGTCACAATTTGAGGACTGCAAAAAGGAGTCGTCAAAGGGAGAGTGCAAACCAAAGGTGCGTGTTACGGTCTTCATACAAATATTTGTCGCTCAGTAAGTTAAAATAACCAAAGACGTTTGTTTATGTGAGATCAATTTCAGGACGTTGTGATCTGTTTCAGTCTAGTTGCTGTTCCATCGAACTTGGATAAAAAGACTGGCGCTCATGTGTGATAGACAATCTGTCGTTGAAAAATCGACTGAATAGGCCTACGTTTTTCGTATTGACAGCTGTGGTAAAGTAACGTCAAGATTTTTTTTCTCCGGAAATCTGTTTAGGCCTACCCGGCGAGATGTCATCAACGAATTTTATGAGATATGCATATGCCTGTTCGCTTTCAAAACCCTGAGACGTCTCATACCAACATTCTGAAACAGAGAAGGCTTCGCCAGCGCGCCCACTCTGAATTGTAAATTAACGTTTACAACATTTTCCACCGGTCCTTCCATCATATTTACGGTTCCCATAGACTTCAAGTCATTTTTTCGGAGCAGCGAAGACAAAAAAAAAAATGTTGCGGTGCTCGCGCTGCTGAGTGTGCCATTATCTTTTCATGTTTATAAGACAGGAGACACCAGTTTAACCACAACCAAGAATCGCGACATTTTACAGTTAAAGGCGCTCTAAGCGATGGTGTTTGATGTCACTTCTTGTTGACGTTCGAAGTATTGTCAAACAAAACGGAGCATAGCTCCCTCCTCCCCCTCCCTCCCATGCTTCCTGAAAGACTCATGAACGTGCATCCCCCACCCAACCCCTCCTCCAAATCCTTCTTGTCGTTTATTGGCTGGAACAATGTTTGTTATGTTTCGTTTCGTTTGTTATGCTAGGTTTGCCCACTGTGTTTTTTAGCCGTTTGTGGAGCCTGGGCTGTCTACAGAGACCGCGTTTTTTTACAGTGTGTTCAGGGGACAGGGAGCTAGCAGATTGTGAGGAGATGTTTGCTGTACATAACAACAAATGTTTTAGTCCTAAAAACGCGTCACATCGCTTAAAGCACCTTTAAATTTAACAGATACAAACACTTTGACATAGCTGTCCTAGTAATTATAGAGGCTAACAAAGAACTACTGTCTAAATAAAATGCTTTTTTTCCTCAAAGAAAGTGGTGACTAAGTGCGCACAGGGGGTGTCCTGACATAGGCCTACTCCTGTATAACATGCTGGAGAAGCAACATCGCAGGATCCTGGCAACTACCATGTCAGGACAACTATTTTAACGTGTTTGTATCTCTTAAATTTAGATGTAAAGTGTCACGATTCTTGGTTGTAGTTAAACCTCTGGGTGTCTCCTGTCTTGTAGCCTACATTAAATGATAATTATAAACTTATTACGAAATTGTACATGTCAGAATGTAGAGAAATCGTAGGCTACTGTAATAGGGTTTAATAGCCTATAATTCTCTACAATATAACATATTGTATATTGCAAAAATTCTTTTGGGAGACATTATATAACTATAGGAAGCATCTAATGAGAGTAGCGCGGTGACTGCACAGCTTCAGTAGCGCGAGCACCGATGTTCTTCGCTGCTCCGAAAAAATTACTTGAGGTCTATGGGAACCGTAAATACGATGGAAGCTGTGGATTTGTGGACCGGTGGAAGTTCAGGATAGCTTGACGCCGTTTCAGGATTTTGGGGTTTATTTTTATTGTGTGAAAAATAGGCCTACTGGTGAAAACAGAAAATTACCAGATCTGCGTTTTCTGTTTTTCTATTGTCAATTAAAAAGGTGAAATATTCTTAATTTTTTGTTTAGGCTACCCATTCTGATTTCTGAAACGAAAATCAATTGGCCAGAAGATCCACGGACCCAAAACCTATAATATTTGCTGTCAAAAACGACAATTCAGGATTTCATTACACCATCACTTCCTTAATAACCTCTGCGTCAGTAGTCTGAACAGCATCTTGCAGTTCTGTGTCTATATCCAGCCGTCAGCGCTTCAATTAAATTAAACTAAATTCAATTCAATTTTATTTTATTTGTATAGGCCTAGCGCATTTTACAAAAAGCGTTTAACAAAGAGCACCAATTAGCAAGTGGATATGTTTTTTTGCCCATGCGTCGTTGCGTGGTGCCTTCCAATTAATTATTTGCAAGGAAACAGGATGAGATGTTGGATATTCATAAATTCAGGTAGGCACAACCTGAGGCACAGACCTTTCCTTCCACTCTTCTTTGTACGCCCTACATTCGCTATACAACTTTTCTTTTCCTCGCTTTGGACAGTGATATTTTAGCTAGCTAAGAATCTCCACACATTCTCATGCAAGAATTAGCAACTTTACTAATGCATATCCAAATCATTAGCTATTCAGGTTGCTAGGCCTAGCCTATATGTTGAATGACGGATGACAGGAGCTGCAGCAGTCATTTTAAATGAATGAAATTTTTTTATTATTTGTTGCCTATAGCTAAGGATAGGCCTATAAATAGAGTAGCGTATAGGCCTATGACATAATAAAGTTGTTTTTTTTTTCCAGTAGGAAAGCATGTTTGCCTGATGATGGCCCGCGATTGCATTGTCAAAAAAAAATGGCCTGGGTCCAAACTTATTTGCCCCCTGCACTAGAATATCCGATTTGTCGGTTTAGACTGTAGACACATGAACATATCCGATTCATATCTGATTTAAAACCACATAGGAAAGGGGCCTGTATCCAATCTGAGGAGGACGGAATTCATGTGTTTTTTTACTGTTTACACTGTGGTGGCACAGATCGGATACGTGCCACATGAGAGCAAAAAATCGGATTTGGGTCACTTCAAACTGGCAGTGTAAACGCAGAATAAGTGAAAATGTTCCAAACCATAATGCAACACCCACAGCAAGCAGCACTCAAACCCACCACAAGGTTACTAACCCCCAAGAATCTCAGTAAATCAAAATAGTTAGACAAGACAGACAGCACTCTGCCTGAGAGCGATTCAAACTAAGAACAAAGACAATACTTAAATACATAGAACAAGGACAAACTGAAAAACACAGAAGGCCATCACATACCTGATGGGAGGCCTGTGTGAGCATACACCTTTGCAAGGCCTCTGTGGTGCTAAATAGGTACTGGGAGCTAGTTAACCTATTAGCCACACCCCCAATTAACTGTAGCAGGAGAGGGGGTAAACCTGCTTTTTTGTCACATGCTCTTCACATATTTCTGTTGAGCCCAAATATGTCTGCTGTGTTTGATATCAATGTGTGTGTGTGTGCATCTGTAAAAATCCCCTCAAGGCACCTTTGAAAGCTTGAATGTGTGTGTGTGTGTGTGTGTGTTTGGCATACATAACCTGCTGTCATTTCCTGTCTGCTGCTCATTTGGCTCCCGCTGCCTCTCTCTCTGTGTTTGTTTTACAGGTGGAGTTGTTGGTTTATAGGATCAAAGAAAGGCTATGGAAACATTACTGTTGCAGACTGTCCTATTGCTGATCCAATTTGTACTTGGAGGTAAGATCCTAATTTTCACTGTTAGACCTTACCTTTTCCATTGCCGTTTTTGACTGTGTTGAGTGTGCATACACATTTTTCCCCTTGTGTCCTGGGACCTTCTTGGTCCATCTCCAGGGCCCTAAGCAGTAGGACAAACCTGTTCCTGGCTATTTGAATGTCTCAGCAGTTTGTGTGACTCAGACTACGTTCAGACGTGCAGGGCTTAATGCTCAATTCCATTTTTTTGGTGAAATCCGATTTGTTTGGACAGGTCGTTCACATGACCAAATATATGCGTCTTGATCCCCAGTATGAACTGAAAACGACCCAAAAGCGTCCCGCATGCGCAAGTGTGCATTAGAGGAGACGGCGACGTCATAGGCAGCGGGCGTGTTTGAAAGTTTGTTTCACGTTTGTCAGCTTGTTCCAAAATAGCAAACATGGAGTCTGGCGATGTTTTGCTGTTTAGGAGTCAGAACACACACAGGAACAGGAGAAGTGCAAGGGCTGTGGCCCAGGCGTTGTGTGGAGCAGTGGGAGCTACCGCTGTCGAAAGGACCGTATGTGTGCAGAGTCGCAGCCAGGAGTGGTGGGATGTAGATGTGCTTTGCTGCTATGACACTGAGTTCATCAACAACTTTTGTATTACGAGATGAACCTTTGTTTACGGAATAGTGACGTTTGTTGCTTGTTGATGACGTGTATGTCGCATGAATGCGACCTGGGCGGTCAGACTGAAGTCGCATATGAAAATATCAGATAGGCTATGCATCGGAATTAGGACCACATATCCAAACGGCCTGGGTCGCATGTGAAAAAAATCGGATCTTTGTCGTTCAGACATATGGGGGGAAAAATCGGATATGGGTCGGTTCAGGCTGCAGTATGAACGTAGTCTATGAACGTAGTCTAGTTATTCAGATCAATGACATTTCCCAAAGATGCACTCTATTTTTTATATTTTTGTTCTGGTAAGGACCTGGTGGGCGCACAGGGGGTTGTCACATGAGAAACATGTTTTTCATTAGATTTAGTGCCATTTGTAGTTTGAGCCTGCTATTCAATTTATTCTCATTCTACAGGTGCTCTTTCTGTGTATGGAGAGAGAGGGCAGTCAATCACTCTACTTGGACATAGAACAGAGGAATACCTGGTCTTGATTCAGTGGCACCACAATGGCACAGTCATTGCAGAGTGGGATGGAGAGAATCCACCAGGCTATCACTATGAAAACCTGGAGCTGGACATCAAAACATTTTCTCTAACCATTCAAAATCTTCAATCAAGTGACGCTGGCCGATACAAATTAGATTGTGATGTCCAGTACCATACAGCATTCTTCTATTCACTTCATGTTTTAGGTGAGATAATGCATTATTATTATTTTTTATTTAGTTTATATCTTGATAGGGTTTAGTTTATATCTTGATCTTCATAGGGTTTAGTTTATATCTTGATCTTGAATAAATGCTCAGCTGCTAAAGGAATGTGTTTGAAATGTGTTATGCCAAAAGTGTTAGGCCAAATTAAGGAGCACAAAGTGAATTGTGCCTTTCTGCAGATGCTGTCGGTGAGCCCAGTATACGACCACAGTGCAACTCCACCAGCTGCACCCTAACCTGTACCTGCTCAGAGGATAATCATACGCTGTCCACCTGGACTGATAATGAAGGAAGAGTCATGCCTGGCTCAGTTTGCACTGTGACACGAACGGAACACCTGGATGAGATTTACACCTGCAACTGTTCTAACCCAGTGAGCTGGAAGAGCAGAGAAATCTCACAGAAAAACTTCCCTGGTTAGTAGAGTTAGGACATTTATAATGCGTGAGTTGATCATGTCTTATATTATTGTTATTATTATTTAGATGAGATGATTATAATATAATATATATTATCTAAATATAATATATAGGCTAATAGATATTATCTAAATGTTTACTTTATATAAGTTACAGACTATGATCAATGTTTGGTGGTAAATGTGAATTAGCCCACCCATGTTTTGTAAAGAGGACAACAAAGCGCAGTTGGAGCTGGTCTACCATTAAATAATGTTAATCAGAGGTTTTAGACTTTTATCCAACCCATTTTTGATCAGGAATGGTAGTCCATTGCTTGTTTTTTTTTTTAACAGGTCTGTTACATTTCATTCCACACATTAATATTGCTGTTTGAAATTACAAAAGAATTGTGTCATCCTGTTTTCTGCTGAATGCGTATGCATAGTGATTGATTGCATAGCGATTACCCCCACCTGAAGGTCTGCATTGGGATTGCATTGTAGATGGGGCACTGCTGCTGAACATTGCAAATGCCGTTCCTATCGCTGTAGGGGCTTTCTAAACTGTTAGTTTGTCTTGTAATAACTATGTTGTCACCCTAAACAGTATGAAACTGAAAAAAGTTGCTTAGTGTGCCTTTAATTAAATTACAGCCCATACTTTTGGTATACTCAGTTAAAAAACAAACAAACAAAAAAAACATTTTCTTTGAATTGTTGGCTACCTACATAGAGATCCAATGATGAGTCTTTAGACTCCTGCAAAAATGAAAAGCTAAACATGTTTGTCAAATATGCCATGCATGTTTCTGACTGATTTAATATTTTTCCATGCAGTATCCACTGCCAGTTCACATGGGATTGTCTTGTTACCTAAAATATTGCTCATCTTACTGCTCCTAATTACTTAAAGGTATGTGTACATTTCTCCTCACAAGTTGGTTCTGACTTTCACTCGCAGCCTGTTCATTAAAAATTTCAGAGTCTCCCCTGAGACATTTGAGTACATGTGTCGCCGACTTGGATGCACAATAGGAAAAATGAACACAAATTATAGTATAGGTTGGGCAGACTATGTTCTAAACTGTTAGTTTGTCTTGTAATAACTATGTTGTCAACCTAAACAGTATGAAACTGAAAAAAGTGCGAAAAAGCAATATGGAAACTCGCTAATAGTGAATACCGGATTATTAGTCAATTAGCCTTTTTGGAGTCGGTATAAGCACAGTCATAAACTCTGTT
>JAGFZM010000918.1:67008-96653 GCA_017657215.1 Limnothrissa miodon
AGTCAATGGCAAAGGCCATTATTGGGGTGTGGGGTTTCCAGGTAGTGTTCATGATGCAGAGTTCTCAAGCAATCAGACTTATGGGAAAGATTAGGAGATGGACAAATTCTAAATACACACACAGTAAATATTGCAGGGCATGACATTGGGTATTTTCTCATTGGTGACCCAGCCTATCCACACTACTGGCTAATGAAACCATTTTCAGACACAGGAAGACTTACTCCAGAGCAGCAAAGGTTCAACTATAGAATATGTTGTGCACGATCAGTTGTGGAAACCGCCTTTGGACGGCTTAAAGGAAGATGGAGATGTCTCATGAATAGAAATGACTGCAAAATAGAAATAGTTAAAAAAATGGTCTTAACATGCTGCGTGTTGCACAACATGTGTGAGGAGAATGGTGACCAATGTCCTGAAGACATTTCAGACACACACAAACATGCAACCTCCTCTTCGAGCTCTACCTGATCAGGGCCAACAAGAGGGAGCTGATGTCCGAGCTGAATTAATGCGCTATTTCACTGAAAATTAGTGAAATTATGACCGATACATTTTATATGCAATCATTTATTAATTTTAGTGTTTTTAGTTTTTGACACTACAAATAGTATATATATCACACATTACAAAATGTAATAAATGCCACAAATATGAAATTTTTTTTATGAACACTTACAATAATACACTTACAATGTAATAAGTTATAAGTTAAAACTTCAGATTTATGCACTGCGTTGACAACGGGAATGCAATAATCTCAGCGGAGAAGCTGATATCAGCAACGTATTTAAAGATGACAGATTTACATAGGAATTGCTATAATTTTCAGATATTAGTAAACAATTGAAGTGCCAGGCACAGCCACAAACTTTACTTTATTTATACAGCCAGTCAAGGTTTATCTGAGCTTAAAATGGGGAATAAAGCGGAGACATTAGAGGATCATATGAGGCTACAATATAATGATGCTCGACACTTGCTAGACACTTACAAACTACATTAAAAAGACACTATACATTTTCACAACTGTTTGATGTATGCTTTTTTATGGTTAAGCCTCTTTACGTAAGTCCTATGTTTCTTATTCTGCATTTCAGATGATGACAATCCTGTCATGGAGGACTTAAGGGAGATTCTACCACCATTACCAGCTCCACATGAGACTGATGAGAATTTTACTTGTACAACAATGGGCAACCATGTTAAACTCGTTTCATGCCATCAGAGATGCAGATGATTCGTTGCTGTTACCTGGAAATGACAAGAGAAGAGCTGGATATTGCCATATTGGCAAAACTGTCATGTGGAATACATCTATCCCAGATGACTTGCCGCTCTAAAAAGAAAAAAAAGAGAACAGACTTTTCGTACCGCTCAACGCACAGACTTTTTTCACCACGGTATGAAAATCAGCAGAAGCACATTTAAACACCTTCACTGCATTGAACAGGATAAATTAAATGCACTAATAAAGCATGACAAACAACACGGTGTCACGCCCAGAATTCATGGGAACCACAAGCGGCAACCTTCCAATGCACTGAAAAAGGAAGACAATGTCTTTGTTGTAAGGTAAAGGTATACGGTGATTACTATGTGGCTGTTGCCGCAGTGAACAGACGTGTGGTTTAGAGTTAGGTCAACATGTTCCTTGCAGCTATGAAGGTATGGTACATTATAGCATGGACTTTGCTCAGCAGATTCATTACCCCAGTGATCCCCTCCAACCAGGACCAATGTACTTTAAAACTCTGCGCAAGTGTGGAGTTTTTGGTATAGCATGTGAGGCCTTGCCCAAACAAGTTACTTTAAGTTTTGGATGAGTGTATACAGACAGGTAAAGGTAGCAACTGTGTCATCAGCCCATGGGCGTAGGTTTGCATAGGGACCATAGGGACAAGTCACAACCAATATTTTGGAACGACAAAATAGTCCCTACCAATATTTTGCTTTTTATTTCATATATTAATATGAATTTATTAACATATTTATTTGCGGACGCAATAGAATAAGTTGCAGACAGTAGGTTTTGTTCAGGCGGCAACATTCCATGTAAGACAATGAAGCCAAAAATGAACGTTCTAAAGTTGCAATACCACAGTCATCCGCTGGGGGCTGGCTGCAAAAGGGAGTCAATTCCCATAGACCCCCATGTTAAAAAGTCAATTTTCACAGTGAAAATAAACATATTTACAGCCTGGTTCAAAAAACGGTTTTAGTGCATTTCGATCATTTTTGAGTCCATGACAACTGTGAGGGGGGTGAATTATTTTTAAATTCATCATCTTAGTGCACAGATTAGTTTTATTTTTAGCAAATTGAGGGATGATTGACAGCTGTCAATGGCCAATCAGAGCCGGGTTCTAAAGTTTGAAGTTGGTAACGGGGCCATCATCGTCGCCTATTCAAACCAGAGGTGCGTTCAGAGTAGGCAAACGTTCGCAGCGAAGGCGTTGACGTTAAACAATTCATTTTGAACGATTTTTCTAAAAAGTTTGTTTTAAACTGTAAACAAACTGGAAGTGAAAAAAAAATGGCGACAAATAAAGACATGTTATTAGCTGCAGCCTCAATGTTAATGGAAGAGTTTACGGAAGACGGTACAATTGAAGTGATAGATCTCGTTGAGACCTTAGCCTAGGCTACTGCAGACAACAAGAATTGAGGGCTACGTCACCGACGTTATTCCCACTGGTAAAATCGCATTTTAGGACGCACAAGATAACAGTTGAAGTCAGGGTGTAGATAGGCTATAATTTTATCTATTGCTTTCTGTTTAGGAATATTGCAGTAGGTCTACGGCAGAAATCACATCTCTCGCAGTCCCTGGTCCATGTTCGTTTGTGGAGAACTACCTCTTCAGACAGTTTGCCTATGTTCGCAAACGCTTGCAAACGTTATGTTTGCTCAACGGCATAGTTCGCGAACGTTCGCCTATGTTCTCCTATGTTCGCCTACTCTGAACGCACCTCTGAACTTCAAGATCACCACTACGTTAATATTTCAGTTAATTTTGTACGTGTCATCTCCTGTTGGTAACCGACCATCCAAGAAGGCTTCACATTTTATCTGGTAAGTGTCATTTCAGTCTTACCTGTCACTGTTAAAAAATATGTAGCATCGCTGCATAATGTAGCATGTAACGTTAGTTAGCATGCTATGCCCAGGTCTTAAAATCATACAGCACCTGAAGTGAACCCAGCACGTTGATATCTGCCTCACAGTTGTTTATTTCGATAACTTTAGGAAGAGTAAGGTGGTATTACCTTTGCGGACTTGACGTTAAATACCCAGAGACGTTTTAATAGGAGGCGTAGCATCCCTTTGACTAACAACAGTAAAGCTAACGTTAGCTATAACTTTCCTAATGGAGAGTGTAATGTGTTAATAAAACGTTAACAAACGCTCTCATGTAACGTTAAAACCAAAGATTGCAGTCTACGGTTTATCTGACACTTATTTTAAAATAAGACGGAATTGATTGACCAAATTCCGTTCCATCTTTAACGTTATGTGGAATTGATGGTTGTGAAATCCACGCCATCAGTTGGGTCATAACTCTGCCTTGCTAAATTTGTCAGAAATTAACGTTATAAGAAACCCATAGCTGAGCCGTCGGTCATTGACATTCATTGATCATGAAGGCATAGGCTTTATTTACCTTTCGATTAGTTGGAAGGTAATTACCGTGGATTAAAATGTCATCTCTGCAGTGAAGAAATAGCATTGAATTGCATAGTTAGTTTGATGGGACAGCTGTGCACTGAAATGAAATTGACGTGACTTGTGGAGAAAATCAGACACTGGTCTATTTTTCTTGTAAGCTAAGATGAACTGGAAAAGTGCCCTTGTTTGGTGTTGTAGTTATTGGTCAGAATTACACTTAATAGTGTAACTCTATGAAAGGGTACGAAGTGTTACACACACACTTGTCAATAAAACATTTGCCTGGTAATTGACAGCTTGGCCAAACACACTTGGATATTAAACAGCTGGTTGTCTAATGTAATTACTTTTTTTTTTCTCCAACATGTAATTTCTTGTTGGATTGTTAGACAGATTGTTCCAACATTTTAAACAAACATTACTTATCTTTTCCTGACCCAAACAGGCTGGACCCCATGGACAAGACACTACAGCTGCGCAGGCAGCATTTTGGAAGGTACTGATCTTTGTTTCCTCCAAAGAAACCATTTAATGATCTAACTGCCTGTTCTAAAAACATGCTTTCCCCCTTATACTGTATATATTTCTGGTCTAACTAGTGGAAACTGCAGAGCATCCGCAGGCCAGATGAGAGAGTGCTGAAATGAAATTGAACCAGTTGACCCAACGCCCTGTCTGACATTACCCAGAGACACCAAGATGGCCTCTCAAACAGCAAAAAACAAAACACATAACATTTTGTTGACTTCATACTTATTTATTTTATCATATTTCTTTAAAGTGTCTTACTCATATGGTTTTTAATTGTGGATGGCATGTTCTGTAATTCAAGCTAAAAATATATGGAATTTCCGGTTCATTAAGTTTGTAATTAATAAAAAAAAAAATTCCACAATAAAAATGTAATTTCCATATATTTCAGGTGTGTGTTGAGTAAACAATTCCAACTTATGTTTCAACTTACTTAATTAGGAAACTTGTTAAAGGTCTTGTGACAGTTCCAGATGTAAAGTTACATGTGCACTCTTCAGGTTTCAAATCTTAATTTAACAGAGTTACATGCATCAAAGATCTCTTAACCTTAAGATGGAATTGCCTCAGTGCTTATCTCATCAAGTCTTTTGGTTTGATTAAAGTAATTCCTGTGCCTTGTTCTAGGGCAAGTGGGTCTAGCCTACTGTACATAGCTGCTACACAAAAAGTAAACACCAGTGTAAAAAGTTGCATCCATAACATGAAGTTTGTGATGAAAGAAAAGTAGGCTGTCTCTTGGTCTTCATTTTCTGCTCCAACCCAGAACATTGACAAGCGTTTCATCCAACAGCGACCATCTTCATCCAATGGAAACTGTAAAAAATGTTTTGATATATTATACAGTATAATCGAATTGTGTTCTGTCGTACAACACTTAGCAAGCTCAGTAGCTACAACATTCAGCATGTTACAAGTAAGGTGCGTGAAGAACAGTAAAGAATAATATTCGACTGAAATTAAAATGTTTTGCTTATGTTAAGCCTTTTACAACCACCTCGTAATGTTGACCGGTGTTATGTCACATTTTCGTCCTTGCACCTGTGATATTTCAGGTATCTAAGCTTCACAAGATAGCATGCATAGTCCAACCAAAAATGAGAACGTACACTTTCATTTAGTCCTCAATGTATGCCTACCAAACGAGATTACATTACAGTCGATAACGTCCATTTCAGCTTCACACATCAAAGATTAGGGGGGCTGGTGTAGGAGGAGAGATGAGTTGGTGTCTATAGCTAACTTGCGCTAGCGCACGTCAGTTTAGCATTACCAAAACAATTCACGGCTGTGCCTGAAGAAGTCTGTTCTTAAAGCCTACTTATCATTGATTCATACCGGACTTATATGAACAGTAGCGTACAACATGTATAAAGAAGCTAAGCAATTTTACTAAACAATTTTCACTCACCAGCAGTTTTTTTTCATTCAGCATGGATTCACTTCACTTAGGAAAAAGAGCTCCAGTTCCGAAACGATGCCTCAGCGTTCTCAGGGTAGCACCGGCTCCACCTGTTTATCCTTAATTGGACGGACCCGGCGTAGGCGGGTTTAGAACGTTGACTTAACCGTCCAAGATGGCAGCGCCCATAACCCCCGATTTTGGCTTCATTTTCACTGTTAAGGAATTCTATGGGTGACGTCACAGATGCTTTGTCCAGTTATTATATACAGTCTATGGTTTTGTTCCTTTGACGTGCAAGCAGTCAATTTTCCAGAGCTTCAGCATCGAACTTATCCATACTGTGATTTGATTGGCTCAAACGCGCCTGCAGGTTCACGTTCCACTCACAAGGACAAAGCCTGCATTAATCGTTAAAAGTTGTCTATAAGAGTTTAGGGCAGGTTCGTATTGTGCTGATAACGTTATCTGTGATAACCGATATGTCCTCAGAAAAGTGTTAAACTTATCCTGGTTATTCAAACTCACTTTGTTCTGCTTTCTAAAGATATAGCCTAGATAATGCCACCCAAAAAGAAAAAAGATATACGGACCTATTTCAACACAGAGAGAGTAAGTAGTGCATAGAATTGGTTTAGCAAGTGTTATCACCCGTCTTCCTATTGTGATAAATCGTTGTGTGGTGTTGGATGATGATAGCAATCCGGTTGATGACAGGGGGGTCATATTCATGTAGTTAAAGCAAAATGCTAACCATATCCCGTAATGCATTTTGTAGGCTAATTATGTAGCAAGTAGAAAAGCACAGGCAGGTGCGTTTTGCTATATTCTCAGAAAAGTGTTAAACTTATCATTACATTGGTACTGAAAATCATTTTGGCAGATTTTCTTCCTTGTTGTTGTTGTTAGCCTACAGTGCCACGCAAATAGAAAAAATATACTGTTTTAGCACCCAGAGAGTAGGTGTACTCCTACTGTGAGGTGTTGCAGCTTATTACATGATAAACCAACCCTGAGAGATGATGATGTTAGCAATCAGGTATGTGACGAATATTATGTTAACCATCTCCGGTATAAATTTGTAGGCTTAGGCTAATTGGTGTTATTAGTGTAGTCTATAGTCTGCAGTTAATAGAAGCCTAGTCTGTAGACTATTATTAAAAGTTAAAGCCAACTGACTGTCAAGCGGAGTCAAATTCATAATTTAGTGTTTTCACAATTACTGTAGGTAATAGCTAATATTTAGGTAGCCTATGAATTGTATTATTGTCATTATTTGAAAATAGATTTCAGAATACAGATACAACATAATACAGATTCAAAATTATTGAATAATTTATCTGTGAGGAAGAGTTTTTTTTTTTTGTGTGTGTGTGGGGGGGGGGGGCGGTATTGTCACTACCAAAGCTGAGACCAAACCTACGCCCTTCCATCAGCCTTTTACATTTCTTTCTTGAGAACAATGGACTGGGTGAAAAGCACATGCACCTGCATGCAGATAACTGTGCCGGACAAAACAAGAATTCTTTTGTAATGTGATATCTATTGTGGCGTGTCTTGACAGGTCAACATGTGTCAGTCAAAATGAGTTTTCTTCTTGCTGGACATACTAAGTTTTCCTGTGATTTGTGCTTTGGGCTCTTCAAACAAAATTTGAGAAGGAAAGGTTGATTGCTTAGCTGACATTGAAATATTGTTAAAACTTCTTGTCCATCTGGAGTCAATGTACCATGCCTTTGTGGTAAAGAAGATGATAGATAGATAGATAGATAGATACTTTATTGATCCCCAAGGGGAAATTCAAGCATGATGGCACTATGGCACTATCCTTGTCCCTATGTATGACTGGAGCACATTTCTTGGCACATATTTTAAAAGGGTAGAAAGTATCAAAAATATTCACCATTTTACATTTAGTAGATCCACATCAGTCAGTATGAAAATATTTCTTAACAGTGAGGAAATTTCCCAAGATTTGGGGAAAAAAGGTTTTCACTTGGATAGTCTTGATCCAAATGCTTTACCTGATCAACTTTTTCCAAAGGGTCTTGACATTAAAAGGCAAGAGTACCTCTACAATGAAATTAGGGAATTTGTTGCAGAGGACAAACAGGACTTGGTTTGCCCCCAGCCCCAGTATTATTATTTTTTCTCTAAATTCCATCCTAGAAAGTCCAACTGCTCGGCTGATTTTGGGTAATTATAAAATTAGATAGACACAAGGTATGAAAATAACGAAAACATATTTGAAAAGAGCTTAAAATAGGCTTCCAGATGGTATCAAAATCTCAAGAAGGTCAAATATCACCATGTGAAGGATTTTCCCAGATCCCCATCACATTTTAAGAATTAAACTGTTTTTTTTTTTATCAATAAAAATGCCCCCCATGCTAAGGGTAATATTAATTCTGAGAGTTTTCTGTCTGAAATGAACTCGAGATTTTTCCTAATTTTGTTGTTTTACCTGTACATTCAAACCAAGTACAAATGCCAATGGCATTATCACGAAGGATTTGTCTTGGACTCCTAGAAGTGACAAAGTCTTGGGACTATATTTTCGGGCAAAGCACAGCTAAGGCACCGCTGATATGCGTAGACCCTGAAAACCCCAACTTCCTTAAACACACTGGCGTGACTGTGGCTGTGACTTTGCCCGAAAATATAGTCCCAAGACTTTGTCACTCCTAGACAAACCCAATTTGTGATAATGCCATTGGCATATATAGATAGATAGATAAAAGAAGATAGATAAAAACCTACAAGATAAAAACCAACTATGGCAACTATGGCTATAATATTTATGTATTTATTAAAGACAACATTTGTTTGGATGACTTAGACCTAGATATTATAGCTTAATATAAATACAAATGCAAATATAAATACAAACCACTTTGGACACTTTGTAAAAAAATAGGCTTTACATGTTGATACATGTAAAGGGGTGGTGGTGGCGCAGGTGGTAGAGGAGCTGTTTGGTGACCGCAAGGTTGCAGGTTTGAGTCCCACTCTACCTGACACCATCGAAGTGTCCTTGAGCAAGACACTGAACCCCAAATTGCTCCTGGTGGCAGGCTGGAGCCTCCACTGGTGTGTGACTGCGTGTGAATGGGTGTTTGATGGGGTGAATGCCATAGCAGGCGGCGTGTGTAGACGCAGCGGCCTCTGGCTCTCCTGACCATGCGCATCACTGTGGGATAGCTAGAAACGCCATTTCGATTCCTCTGTATGTCAAGTATATGTAGAGAAATTGACAATAAAAGAGACTTAACTTATACATAACTTTTCTGTTAGAGATGAAAAAACTATAGTTTGTGCATTTTTCTTGTTGATTTATGAAGCAAAATGATTGGTAACAAAGGGGGCATTTTACCCCACTGGTGGGGCAAAACGCTAGACTTGCCCTCGGCAGCCCCGCCCTGGACTTTCATTTCATTTCGTCCAGAGGGTCTGGGAGCACTCCATTGACAATCGTTCTCTCATTAGATATGTGGTTTCTGCTGAAGTTTAAACTGATTGGATCTGCCTTTACCCAATCGCTAACGCCTGGTCATGACGCAACGCGACGGCTTGTGAAGGATGATAGCTTCCCTACCATTTAGCCTAGCCACTTCCTTGGAAACTAACGGAGCAAGCTGGGAAATAAAACTTTTCCCAAACCCTGTGGTTAGTAGGGCCACAACAGCACACACACAGCGAACCTAGTACAGGAGGCTATTCAGTCCGTTGTGGGAACGCTTCGGAACATACAGGAACTGAAGTCTGAACAAGAACAATCTTTATTTAAAGGAATAGGCCATCCCAAAACGAAATGTAGTCTCTTACCATATTCCCCTGAGTTGGATAAGTGAGCAAAAGTGTTTTTCATTCAGCCGCGTGGTTGTCCTGTATCAAGAAGCGCAGCGTTAGCTTAGCTTAGCATAGAGCGCTGTAACTGGGAGTTGCCAATTAGCCAGTCTTCTCAAAATAGTCATAAATTACCAGTTCATACAGGAAACTCGGGGGACGCCATAATTAGATAATGACGCAGACCAATCAAGTCAGCTCCCAAATCCCGCGCTTGTTTAAATGTAATCTACTATGGCGGCAGAGACGCTGTCGCAGCTCAGTTGACTGCTGACTTATTTTTGAATTGCTCCCTCCCCCTCCCCAGCTCCACCTGTCTAGGTCTGCTCAAGATAAGGGGAATCTGTTTATTTATTGCTTGTTTTGTGTGTGACAGCAGTCACCATATACATTCATATTTTTGCAGCAGCTTTAATCATGCAGCTAAATGTTTGCAACACAGCAGCAGCAGCTGGCAAGCGCCAGCTTGAGCAGATCTAGGCGCCATGACCAAGCATGTATCTACACCAACCTAATCTTGAATATTAATTCTGAGAGTTTTCTGTCTGAAATGAACTCGAGATTTTACCTTATTTTGTTGTTTTACCTGTACATTCAAACCAGGTACAAATGCCAATGGCATTATCACGAAGGATTTGTCTTGGACTCCTAGAAGTAACAAACCACGGGGCTGAATGAAAAACACTTTTGCTCACTTATCCAACTCAGGGGAATATGGTAAAAGACTAAATTTCGTTTTGGGGTGGCCTATTCCTTTAAATAAAGATTGTTCTTGTTCAGACTTCAGTTCCTGTATGTTCCGAAGCGTTCCCACAACGGACTGAATAGCCTCCTGTACTAGGTTCGCTGCCGCCATTGTCAGGGCCGTACACAGACCTTTTGAGGGGCATGTGCTGAAATTAAAAAAAGGGCGCCCCCAACCCCAAAACAATAACACACAATAATATTCTTATATTATTTGACAAAGGCATTTAAAGACCATTTAAATTACAAATCTAAATTATATCTAAACTACATTCAGGGTTCCCACACCTTGGTTAACATCAAATTCAAGGACTTTTCAAGGACTTTCCAGGACCAATTTTCTTACATTCAAGGACAACACAGGGCAGCGTTACCTACTGCTACCGCTAAATTAGCCTGGCTTCCACGACTATAAGCTCACAGGAGCTAAGTCTGGCCAAGCTAACGGCAGCATGGCCAGACTGACTTTGCTCACGAAATTTAATAGATAGATAGATACTTTATTGATCCCCAAGGGGAAATTCAAGGTCCCAGCAGCATAAAAACAACATATACTACAGTGTACACAGGAAGATAAGAAGCAGATCAACAAAACAACACTAGACTAGATCAACATTACTAAAAATAACAATATAATACAAATACTATGGGTATAGAGATGCACATTAATGTACTGTGGTACAGTATGGGGTATGTGTCGAGGTAGTAGTGCAAATGAGTCCAGTAGTGCAACAGTGCAAGGTTAAAAGTCTATTGACCAGCAATAAATATGTGCATATGTAAAATGGACAATAAAAAATATAAGCATAGCAATTTAACAGTTAAGTAACTAGTATAAGTGGTAAGTATATGGACAATAAGATAAAAATAAAAATAGCCTAATAATATAAAAATGTCAGCATCAGTGCAAGGATAAGTCTATATAAGTCATATACGGGTTCATGCATCAGTCAAGTATGCAGGTCAAGTATGAAGTTACAGTGTAAGGAGGGTTTGTGCATGTGGGCTAATGTATCCAGTAGGGTCCCTATAGGCAGTGTCAACAATACACAGTATTGTAGAAAAATATCTTGTAAGTGTATAAGGGGGTTCAGGTGCAGATAGACTATGCAGAAAACTCTCCTTTTCCTTTCAGTGAAGCATTGTAGAGTTGTATGGCCCTGGGTACAAATGACTTCCTAAGACTGTCTGTTGTGCATGTCAGGGAGCGTAGTTTCCAGCTGATCAAGCTCTTCTGCTGCATGATAGTGCTGTGGAGTGGATGACAGTCATTGTCCAGGATGTTGAGTAGCTTGTTCAGGGTCCTTTTGTCTGATACTGAAGTGATGCACTCCAGTTCAGCTCCCAGAACAGATCCAGCTTTCCTTACCAGCCTGTCTAGTCGCCCAGCATCCCTCTTCTTAGTGCTTCCTCCCCAGCATGCCACAGCATAGAAGAGGACGCTGGCAACAACAGACTGGTAAAACATCCAGAGAAGCTTGCTGCAGACGTTGAAGGACCGCAGTCTCCTCAGGAAGTACAACCTGCTCTGCCCCTGCTTGTAATGTAGCGTCACAGGAATTATGGGCGGGCCCAGGCTACCGCTGAATATGTTATCAATGAACAATTATAATAATATTTATAGCTTACATTTATATCCACAATACATGCTTTGTCATGCATTTAGTTATATATCATTTCACAGAAATATTTGCATGGTGGGGTCTGTGATCTGCCTCTCCCCAGAAAATTTTGAGGAAAGTAGATGTCCTTTCCTGCAATCAAGTACATTTAAAAAGGTTACAGCTTACTTAAAAGAGGTAGGCTAAACTAGCGAGATGGCTTCAGAGCACCCAGGTAGTCAAACAAAGATATTTTTTTGAAGGTAGTGCAGAAATTAGTCCATCCATGCATTAACATACCTAACGCCACTCCCACAAGATCTGTTTATCTTAGCCAAGTATCAGTGTGGCCAACAAATTTCACACATTGCTCAGCTCAGGTTACTGAACACGAGCTGTATTATTTTGTTCTTTTAGGTTGAGCTTTGCTGGGGGAACTGGGGGACTACCCCCAAAATATTTGAAAAAAGTAGATCCCTCCAGCATAGATAGTTCACTTTTATCTAAAGAAGACTAAAAGTCTTCAGTATTGAGCACACAATAGTGTCACTTGTTTTTGCACTCACTTTAGTCAAACACACACAACAGGTGGTGGCAAGACACATGTAAAATGGATGCAAAACTGCCAAACCACCAAAAAATATTCAAGGCTTTTCAAGGACAGTGTCTTTTTATGCCCATTTTGAAAAACTTTCCAGGGCCTTGAACTTATTTTTTCAGCAAGGATTTCAAGGACTCGTGGGAACCCTGTAAATTATATTTTATGATAGCTTGGCATTATACAGTGCCAATTCATCTTATAGCCTACATCTAATATATTTTACCTAGCTGACAAGCAGTGTTGGGCAAGCTACTCAGAAAATGTGCTGTAGTTACCTAAGCTACCAGTTACTCCACATCAGAGTCCAAAGCTACCTGAAGACCAAATGTAGCAAGCTAAGTTACAAAAAAGTAGATCACACCGGTGTGGTGATGCATTATATGAATTCTAATATTTATTTCATAAAGACAACTTGGCACTTATTCAAACATGATATTTTACCGTTACAAGACGAAGACGTTCATGTCCTTCTGCTCTATCACTGACTGATGTGCTGAAGCTCGCGGCGCTCAGGGGGCGCAGTTGTGAAGTTTGACTGACCGTTTGAACGGTGTACGCTTTTTAATTCTTGTAATTGGTCAAATGTTTGTTATTGTGCACACTGCGCAGCCAGACAACGTTGCGCACAAAACCGAGTAATTGCTCACTAGAACATTCCCACTTATCGCTGATTGGGCCGGCAGAATGCTGACTTGGAGAGAACGATTGTCACAGCAGCGGTCCCAGACCCTCTGGACGAAATTAAATGAAAGTACAGGGCGGGGCAGGCGAGGGCGAGGCTACCGCTGCGGTGGTATAAGGTATAAGAAAAAAGATGTGCACTGTAGCAACAAGCTCTCCCTCCTATGGTAGATTCTGTAGACCTGTAGCCTGTTTGTGCTACCCCTCACCCCATCCACACTAGCACATCATGGTTGTAGCCTATTGCAATGAAAACACAAAGGAACTGGTACCAAAATTGAGTAAAGCCGAGTAGAGTGAAGAAGGTGCTATGGATGAAAAAGCAGCAATAGAGTCCCCCCAGCCTTGAACTGGACAACTCATCGACCTCCTGCTGAAAGGAAAACGGGCTGCTTTTTTTCCACCACAAGAGGGAACCCTCTGACTACGGAATAAGGTCTTGTGTCTTCTTGTGCATTCACTGTGAAAACATGTCATGATTTGGACTGATGAAATGACTGATTGGGACTGAGTAAGGATTGCTATTTCTGCATGGTGTGAAATAAATGTCCAGAATTTGTGTAATTATTTGTCCATGTATTTTACATAGTATTTTGTATAGTTTACATTAAATGTGGGTAAATGACAACGTAAGGAAGATTATGCCCATGATTCGATTGTTAAAGAAGGGTTGGTCATAAAGAACTCTCAGGGAAAAGTAACCACTAACAATTCTACTAACAATTAAATGGTACATCTATAGGCCTACTTGGAACTTAACATTCACCAGGTGTTATAGTTTATACTGCAATTTACAACTGGAAGGGAAAGGCCATGGACAGGCCATGTGCATTTTAATAACAATTCAAATGAGGGATTATGACGCTGGGCATGACTGATTATGAGTTTATGGATTTGGGCAATAGGCTGTGTGGAACATACATATGAAAGGACAGGACAGAAATGCAACTTTAGACATAAGCAAAGACCTAGAGACTCCAACTGCATGCATTGGACCGTAGGTTGTCAACAGAAAAATAATAAAAATCTACCCCTTAGTTTAGTAGCCTACCATATAGACATATGATGCAGTGTGTCTGACACACGATGTAGTGCCATTCACACACACACACACACAAAGATATTCTTATTATGATTGTGTTTTGAAATTTCTTATTTTCTTCCCTTTCCTTGAAATTAGGAACTGCCATACTGAGACAATTAGTTCAAAGCCTAAGTCTAATTTACTGAACGTGGGAAGGGGGGGGGGCGGTGTTGCCACTCACAAGTATTCTCACCGACCCGAAGTGACTGTCTAGCAACGCAAGTGACATGTCTAGTAAGTGACTAGAAAAGTAAGTACAGTAATCCAGACATGATCTTTAATGCGCCAGCTCACTTAGCCTACTGACCCAGATCAAGGTATCTCCCGTGAGGTCTGTTAAACAACACACCGACGGTATAATTAGAAGCTGCTTTCACGCCTCCATCCGGTCAGACTACTTTCCACGAACTGATTTCACATTTACTTTTAAAAATAGACACTTTTTATTACTTCAGTCACTCATCGCGTGTTTCTGTTAGTGTTTTTTTTAACGTAGGCCTATAGGCCTATATGTTGAAATAACGTAAGACGGATACATAATTTTACAATAGGCTACTAAAGGTTTGTCTGGCAAATACGAATAGCTTATCGCTTTGTAGTGAAAGTATGTAGACTGAAGAGGGTGCTATTCGATAACAATACTCTCTTAACTTCTGTTCAAATAGCCAGTGTCCAAGTATCCAACCAGAACTCATGGGCAAAGATGGCTCAAATCAAACTAGAACAGGAAACTATTAATCATTTTTTTCACGAGACGTTTGTGTGATATTTCTTATTATTATATCTTATTGTCGAAAACCATTACATTATTTGCCAATGAGGCGACACGGTTATAAAGGTCAATGGGCTCAGTCTACAGTATTTTCTGGGCGCAAAGTGCCCCTCCGAAAACTGATTTTAAAAGAGAAATGCCCATAGCATAGGAATTCATTTACATTTTTGTCAAGGTGAAAAAAACACTTCCACTTATGAAAGACAAATTGTTAAACCATCCTGCTGACTGACGCGTGTGTTATTAACTAAAGGATAGTGTTACTAACGTAACGCATTTGATCTCGTTGCAAGATTCGTTTGAAGCAGGGTCTAGCATCGTGTAGCGGGCCTCTGTGAGCCTATTGTTTTACACAGAATACATTTCCAAGGTGAGCGTGGTTTACATGCGGTCTCAGGTTCCGTTCATGACTGGATCAATAAGATGCACTGTCCGAATTACCATAGTCAATATACTGATTGCTGCCCAGTGTTTACATGAAGTCGACTCTGGAAAGTTTCAGTGCTGAGCCGAGACACGAGAACTTATTTATTTTATTTGTTGTAATTGTGAGTGACATTAACAGGGGGGATACGAGGAAGCCCCCCTTCTCTCCTATAGCCTACTTAAACATCAAAATGCGCTATGTCAGGGGGGAGTGCAACCTACGTGTGCTGTTGATTATAGGCAAGTCCTGTTTCATCACCCCTGGCCGCCAGCAAATCCCATAGCCACGTGGTACTGTTGTATAAAAAAGTTCTAGTGAGAAGTGGCTCACTGTCGTGATTGCACAGGAGAAATAGCCAAGGACAACATCATTTCCTTGGGAGCGCAGGCACATTGCATGGTACCTTGCTGCAGACCGGACCGTCCTGCACACTGACGGAACAAAGCTATATTCGGGAGAAGAAAGCACATTCGCTCGATTTCAAGCAAGAGAGTGGATTTTAACACTAAAAAAGAGGGATTTGATCGCAGTAGGTTATATGAGTGTTTGTCTCAAAATGGGATCAGACTTTTGAGCTTGCCTTTAAAAAGGATTGCCGACCTTTGTCAGACGTAGCAGTGGCTTGGCATCTGTCACAACCGCGTGTTTACTGCGAGGGGACCTCTGTTCATTGTTTTAATATGTTTTTAAAGTCATAGTTTGACATGCCAAGCATTGATGAGTCAGGCACTCCTTCAAGAAGCTGCGCTCGTTAAATCTGCGTGGATTGTCACGATAGTCTACAATTGAGGACTGCAAAAGGAGTCGTCAAAGGGAGAGTGCAAACCAAAGGTGCGTGTTACGGTCTGCATACAGATATTTGGCGCTCAATAAGTTAAAATAACCAAAGACGTTTGTTTATGTGAGATCGATTTCAGGAAGTTGTGAAGTTGTGATCTGTTTCAGTCTTGTAGCTGTTCCAGAGAAATTACTTAATCGAACTTGGATAAATGGACTGGAGCTCATGTGTGATAGACAATCTGTCGTTGAAAAATCGACTGAATACCCCTCTTCTTTGTTTTTGTCGTTCCTAACTGGGGTGACAAATCTGAAAGTTTTTTAAAAGCATTCGAGGATTTCATACTTCGGGGCAAGTTGTAGCTTTGTCTACTAATCCAATTCACTCTGCCTGGAAACTGAATACTGAACAATCGGCAAACATGATTAAGCAAGTCTTAATATTGGCATACGTTGCAGTTTGCTTATTGTGTGTTCGTTGTACCCTTACGCCGGGTGGAGAAACACAGACGTTGTCCCATGAGTCGTGCGCGTCGTGCGGGCTCAGTCAGTCCATGCAGTCGGACAGACTCGACACAGATTTTTTGGAGGCGGTAAAACGACACATTTTGAACCGGCTGCAGATGAGAGAGAGACCCAACATCACTCACTCCATCCCCAAGGCGGCAATGGTCACGGCTCTGAGAAAACTTCACGCCGGCAAAGTACGAGAGGACGGTAGGGTGGAGATCCCTAACCTCGATGGACACGCAAACTACATCAACGAAGTCCAAGAGGAGACATCGGAAATAATCAGTTTCGCCGAATCAGGTGTGTATAACATTATGTCTGCACTGTGAGTTCCATCACTACAGTGGTGGTCTCCAAAGGTGTGTTAAATTCATTTACCATGCTATTGCAGTTAACGTGAGGCTGCCATTAGAAAGAGCATGTTGTCTACAGCACTGTTTTGATTAATCTTGTTGACGATATTCACTTTGGAAGCGGAATCACCAATATCAGGAACATTCAGTGGCTTAAAAACTTTTTTCTACCTTTAGAATGTGGCTCATACGAACATGTTAAACCAACGATGCGCCCCAAAACACCAGCAGAAAATTAGCCCAATTTTACCGTAGTATGCATACAAATGGTCCATCGGACTGACATCCACTCTCTAGTTTAGGCTACCTAAAATTAGACCAGGAATAATGTGGTGTTTGGCTGCCCGCTATATCTGTTATCGGTTTAAAAGCATAATAATTCGAATGTGGTAATGACATCAGTCATATGGGATGAGTATGGCACAGGCACCTGTGCCCGAACTCTTGAGGGGATGAACTGAGACGATCTTGTTTTCTATGAGGAGATGTGAAACCCTCAATTGGTCGTTCTCTCCCTTCCAGGAATTAGATGCATGTAGCTTATTCTAAGTAGGGTACTCTAAAGAAAACCTTGCCACCCTCTCTAGACCCCCCTTCACACACACAAACACACACACACACACTGAAGCATAAGCTGAAGCGCTTGTGTTTTTTGCTCGCTCGCTCTCTCTCTCTCTCTCTCTCTCTCTCTCTCTCTCTCTCTCTCTCTCTCTCTCTCACACACACACACACACACACACACACACACACAATAATGTATCCACACTACACAAATAATTACTCTTCTGTGTGTGATAAGTGCCAGATTACCTTACGGCTGCAGCTCCCATGCTTTATATTTGTGTAATGAGTGAGGTATTAGAAAACAAACAAATTGTTATGCATTTTAAACGGGTCCCCTTTCCCTTCCCAGTCTACACTCCAAATCTATCAGCCTCACAGCAAAACAATTAGCCTGAACGCTTTACTTACTCCCCCCCCTCCCCCCTTTTTTTCAATAAAAAGAATGGCCCAAGCACACTCACGACAAGGCGAACAAAAGCCAGGCAATTATTAGGAGAGCACGCCGCGTACTTGCTAAACCCAATATGTCAACATTGGGCTCAAAACAAAACAAAAACAAAAGACAAACAAAAGCAACGGCTTGGAATAATGCATGAGACATTTGAGTCGTGGTGGGTGACAGGGGTTTGGAGGAGAGACGGAGGGAGGGGTGTGTTAGAGAGAGAGTGTGTGTGTGTGTGTGAGTGAGTGAGTGAGAGAGGAAGAGGGGACAGCATGCTATACTTGCATAGCAGGTTAATAAGGACTGCAATCCTGAAATATACCATGCCAGTGCCTGACGAGCCTGACGAGGCCACATACATGTTTTTTTTTTTCTCCACCCCAGCCCGCCTCCCCTCTCGTCCGTTACTGACGACACCTTTGAACCCCTGAGCTGGAGCTTTGTCCCCTAGAACTGGCTCAGCTCCCTTCCTTTCTCCCCAGGCTCTGGATGTCTCCAGGGGGCCAGCTGGCACACTCTCCCCAGAGTGGAGGCGCAGAGCCAGGGGCATGGTGCAGCAGGGATGGGCCCACGCCGGGGGTTCTTTAACAGGAGCCTGGTTCAGCAGGACAGGCTCATTTCGATGGGGTCGTGGGGTGCCTTGTTTGCTGAAATGTTATCATCATGTCAGGGAGCAGGGAGCCAAAGTTGTGTGTTTGTGTGTGTGTGTGTGTGTGTGTGTGTGTGTGGGGGGGGGGGGTATTGTAAGGTGGGAGATTGAAGAGGCAAGTGTCTGTGTGTGTTTGTATGTTGACAGCATAAAACTTAAGGATGTGGTGGTGGGGATGGTGTGAGTTGTGGTCACCCATGAGAGAGAGAGTGATGAGTGAGCAGAGAAGCTTTCTTTTCCTCTTTGCTCTCCACCCATGAACTGGTCGTGACAACAAACATGACAACAAACATCACCCCCCCACTCACCCCTCCTCCCAACACATACACACACACACACTCCCCTTCCCCATTCACTGTCCCTCCGTTGCTGTGCACACCCTCGGCTCTGCCGCTAATGGTTTTAACGTGCGGGTAGCAGCCAGCGGGCCCACTCTTATCTATCAACATGCTCCGCAAGCACAGTGCCAGCCAGGGGAAGGGTGGGGGTGGTGGTGGTGGTGGTGGTGTAGGGTTGGAGTAGAGGGGCATCGCAGGAACGCTGCCAAGGTGAGGGGTGTGTGTGTGTGTGTGTGTGTGTGTGTGTTTGTGTGGGGAGGGTCAGTTAAGGACGCGTGCCAAGTCAATGTCTCCGCTGAGACCAGTGTGCGGGCCGTTTCAGGGGGATTGGGTGTCCCGTAGCTAGGAGAGCGGAGCAGATCAGAGAAGGGTTGAGAGGAGAGGAGAAGGAGGTGGGAGAGGGAGGTGGGGAAGGAGAGGGGGCTAGAGGTGAGTGTGGACGAGGGGGTGGAGGAGGAGGTGCTTCTCATTTGTCAACTTGTGTAGTCAACTGGACCCGCTGAACCCACCTCAGACCAGCCAACCAAGTGCACCAGGGGACAGTGGTTGCATGTGTGTGTGTGCATGCGTGTGTGTGAGAGAGAGTTAAGACGTCATTATTCGATATTATTCACTAAGGCAGGGAGCTGAAAGGGGGGGGGGGGGGGGGTGGGGGGGGTTTGCAACAGGACCCGCTCTTTTATTACCGAGGCTATCGCTCACTCACGCCAGGCCCGGCCCGCCATCAATCCCAAACCGCAAACACGTCCACCTGCTTTTCTTCCCCTCTCCCCTCACTAGTCATCTGATCCCGCCACAGTAGCCCGTGAGCGAGCCAGCCAACAAGCGACGATACTGTGGATGTTTTGACAGCCGAGGGAGAATGATGGGAGGCTTTGTTAAGTCTCTGCTGCTGGAAGAAAAACAAAACACAGTAATACAAAGTGAAAAACAAAAACAAAGAGAATTAAAAAAGAATAAACAATGAGAATTTGGATGTTTTTGTCCAGTGTGTTCATTCGTCAGTTGGTTGAGTTGGTCAGAAGTCCAGCAAGGCGTGTAGTTCTTAGCATTCCTCATGGGGAAAGTTCCCAGAGGGATAAAAATGCTTCAGTATTCCCCTCGCAAATACACACACACTTACTCGCACACACACACTCACACACACACACTCGCATTCTGTCCATACACACACACACACACACTCATATGCACAAAAGCACACACATTTGTACACATGCTCACAATACACACACCATTCTTCCCTCTTGGTTTTCACCATTAACCTCCCCCTCTCTCTCCCCTTCAGTGGTAGTGCTAGGGGCCATGGGCTGTAGCCCTAGGCTCTGGGTAGACCTCAGAGAGAGGGATACAGAGGGACACAGCGTGTGGGAAATGAGGGGCTGGCTGGGCAGAGGAGGGACTCGGATGGGAACATGCGGCTGCAGCTCTCCTCTTAACCCCTGAGCAGAGTGGAGAGGATTTGCCTCTGACCACTCCTCCACACACACATTCACTCACTTAAACACACACACACACACACACTCATACACACACGCGCAGTACCTGTCTTTCCTCAATGATCTCTGTTGGTGTTTTCAGCTTCGGCGAGGAGCCACTGTAACATCCAGCAGGAGAGAGGCGGTTGAGGGGATTGAGGGGATTGTGAGGGTGGGGGGTCAGGCGTTCGGATAAGGTTTATTTGGGATTGTGGTGATCGAGTGACACGAGGTTTTACAGGCATCGGCTCAACCACCCTCCCCCCTCACAGACACAGACAGACAGACAGACGGCACTATGACACCAACTGTGGCTCACTCCCTCAGCTGCGTGTGGGTGTGCCCAATCAAGGCCCTGGCATCAGGGTCACATGACCTCTGAAGAGACAATACAGTATACACCCTCCTCCCTTCTTTAGTTACTCTTGAGCCCCCACCCCCCACGCACATTCACACACACACACACACACACTCCCATCCCCAAAGCAAAAAGAATTTGCAGGAGCACACAGCGCTGATTGCTGCCGCCGCCGTTCCCCTAAGCCGTAAGTGGAGCGAAAAGACCCACCTGAGTGCACAGAGCCTGGAGATATACTGGCTGGCGGCGAAAAGAAAAAAAGTGGCTAATGTAGTTGCATACTGGTGTTTGACAGGCGTTGTCAGGACAGGTAGGTAAGCATGAGCACCAAAGCAGGAATAGCAGCCTGGCAAAAATTCTCTAGCTGTGGGGCTCAGCAACAGTGAAATCCCTCAACCCGCTGTGACGTGCGTGACAGAATCGATCGCTCTCTTTATCTCAGAACCCCCCCCCCCACCCCCCTGTATGCTTTGACACTATCTCAACACATATTTTCTGACACTTGAAACCTCACTGCCCACCCTCACAGCTCCACCACTGCCACCCTCCCAGCTCTCTCTCTATCTCTTTCTTTCTTTCTTTCTTTCCTTTTTTGTTGGTATCCTTCACTGTCGAAGCTCTCCGTAGTGCGTATAGCCACAGGCTTGAGGGGATTTGCGTTGGGCCAGAGCTTTGAGGCGAGCCTGGACAAGTTCAAGTGAGTTTAAGTCACTCTTTAACGGGGGAGGTGGTGTGTGTGTGTGGGTGTGTGTGTGTGTGTAGAAGGGGCAGGGGGGGGGGGATGCAGGGCGGGTCCTCAAGAGGACGTTCGTTTGAGCGGCAAGCTGTTGACATTGACCCGACTAATCAGTTTGCAAACAAGGTAATTTAAGCATTTCATCTTGTGCCAGAAGCAAGCCATGCAAACTGTCCTCACATACACACACACACACACACAGCCACACACACAAAGAAGAGACGGAGAGAGAAAAAAGGAGAGGGAAAGAGAGGGGGAGGGAGAGAATATGATTCAATTGTAAAATCCAGCATTTAAGATCATTCTAGTCATTATCTGTGTGCTGAAGGGAGGGACATGAGCCCACGCCAGGAAAGGGGGGAAAAAGAAAGGAATAAGAAAGAGAGATATGTGAGGCTTTTTTTTTCTCAGAAAGAGATGCTGGGGAGTTTGGATTTCGGTGGGTTGTGTGGTGGTGGTGGTACGGTATGGTGTGTGTGTGTGTGTGTGTTTGGGGGGGCGGGGGGCACACAGTAGCCAGTGTGATGTAAATGGCTTTCATTTATGCCTCCTCACGCCCCTTGTGGCGAGGCCACGCGCTCAATGGCGGCCGCTGCCACGGCGCGCTCTTAATGCGACGCAGCGGGCCTTTGTGCTGTCACTCTCCGGCTGTTCCTCCGGCCCCGGGGGTTTCAGAACGCTTACTGTGAACTCAGTGAACCCCCTGGGGCCTACCACCAATCTAACCACATACCACACACACACACACACACACACACACACAAACTACACTACCAACCACCCCACTGTGCTCTCTCTCGCTCGGCCTCACCAGCGCCTTGGCCCCTGCCGCTCTGCCACCAGTTGGGCCTGGGCCCAGAATGTTTGCTCTTCCCCTGCCAGCCCACCAGGGCTACCAACACCCTCACTGCAGGTTACACATTGCCTGAAGCATTAGGAGGAAGAATGAGAGAGAGAAGGGGGGGGGGGGCAGAGATGGAGGGAAAGGGAGAGAGAGATAGAGGAGGGGGTGGACTGAGACTCACAGAGAGATATATGAGGTGAGGGTAAAATGGGCAGAATGGGAGAGAGGGAGAGTAGGAAAAGGGCAGCCAGAGAGAGGGAGAAAGGGAGAGAAAGAAAAAGAGATTAACAAAAAAGCAGAGACAGAAAGTGAGAGATAGCGAGAGAGGAGATGGGAGGGGGGCGAGAGGGGGATGCTTAGAGAGTGATGTTAACCTTTACAACTGCGGTTTTACTGTGAAATTGGAAGAATATGTGAGTTTGTGAACAAACCCTAGCTTTTAATGTTAAGTGTATTTTTAATATCTTTTTTATGTGCGTGCCAAGGCTTTTTATTTATGGCTTATTTTCTTTTGAACTGAAACCTTTTTATTGATGTGGTATGACTGTGAGTGGTTTGGTATGTGTGTGTGTGTGAGAAAGAGGATCAGAAACATCATTCTTCTGATTAACACTTCCATTTTTCTCCTTCTGCCATTTTTTCTTTCTTTCTCTCTCTCTCTCTCTCTCTCTCTCTCTCTCTCTCTCTCTCTCTCTCTCTCTCTCTCTCTCTCTCTCTCTCTCTCTCTCTCTCTCTCCTCCCAGATGAACTGACGGCGTCCAAGTCCAAGCTGTATTTCCTGGTGTCCAATGAGGGCAACCAGAACCTGTATGTGCAGCAGGCCAACCTGTGGCTCTACTTCAAGCTTGTCCCTGGGGGCCCAGAGAAGGGCCTGAGGCGCAAGGTGACGGTGCGGATCCGCTACCAGGAGCCATCCGGCGGAGGTGGGGGTGGATTGGGCATGGGTGCAGCGTCCGGCACCCCCCGCTGGGCGTATGTTGAGAAGCGTGTGGAGCTGAAGCGCAGCGGCTGGCACACATTCCCGCTGTCGGAGGCGGTGCGGGCGGCGCTGGGCAAGGGCAGCGGGCGGAGGCAGGACCTGGACGTGCGCTGCGACAACTGCGAGGCAGTGGGTGTGGCCCCAGTACTGGTGGACCCGTCGGACCCATCGCACCGTCCCTTCCTTGTGGTGCGTGCGCGGCAGGCCGACGGCAAGCACCGCATCCGCAAGCGCGGCCTGGAGTGCGACGGCTCCAGCGGAGGCCTCTGCTGCCGCCAGCAGTTCTACATCGACTTCCGGCTCATCGGCTGGAACGACTGGATCATCGCGCCCGCCGGCTACTACGGGAACTACTGCGAGGGCAGCTGCCCGGCCTACATGGCTGGCGTTCCTGGCTCTGCTTCGTCCTTCCACACAGCGGTGGTCAACCAGTACCGCATGCGCGGCATGAGTCCAGGCTCAGTCAACTCGTGCTGCATCCCCACCAAGCTCAGCACCATGTCCATGCTCTACTTTGACGACGAGTACAATATCGTCAAGCGTGACGTGCCCAACATGATCGTGGAAGAGTGCGGCTGTGCCTGATGACTTTTGGAACCTAATTTAACATGAATTAGATTTGAACACTCCATTCATGGGGACAATGTTACAAAACAAACTATAGTGATGATGACCAGAAACACGATATTTATGGACCTTTGTATCATATATAAGTAGATACATGGTATTGCGTGTGTATGCTCGCAAAAAAAAGAAAAAAAAAGAAAAAAAAACTACAATCACACACGTGTGTGTGTGTGCATGGAGCAGACGCTGATGTTACAAATAAAAAAAAATTGATTCTGCCAGTTTTTGCAGGTCAATCCCAAATGAGCATGAACTCACATGCTTGGGATGTGAAGGGAAATGGTTCTCTCCAACACCGTCTATCGTCTTCTAGTTTGCCTTTTCTAGACAAAAAAAACGGAACAATCCCACTCGTCCTCTCTTCCCACTGCCCGCTCCCGCCATCCTGATGGAGAGACGGAGAGAGGGCTAGAGACAAGGTTGAGGGAGGAGAGCCGAGGACTGAGGCTTTGCCAGGGGGGACATGCTGGCTCTGTCCTTTGTAAGTACTTAAGCAAGGACTGCCCCCTGGGGAGGTGGCCATCACCCTTGCCCACTCCGCAGCATCCTCAACACATTTCAGAACATCAGCACTTCAACAAGCATCTCAACAACAACAAGACAAACAAACATCCAAAAGACTGGCTGCTACACAACTGCATTCCACTGACCAGGGACCTACTACCCCAGTGCAATTCTGCATTCTCCTCTCACTCTGTCTCTTTTTGTTTTATTCCCTTCTCTCTCTCTCTCTCTCTCTCTCTCTCTCTCTCTCTCTCTCTCTCGCGCTCTCTCTCTCACACACACACACACACACTGTCTCTCTCTCTCTCTCTCTCTCTCTTGCTCCCTGTTTCTATCTTTCTCCTCTTTGCCTCTCTCCTTCTCTTCATCTCTCTCTTTCGCTTCCTTTTTCTTCCTCTCTTTCTCTCTCTTTCTCTGTCGAGGCCTTCCTGTTTCAGGTTTGGTTTGATTTTTGAGAACTGTGTTTTGTCTTGTTAGTGGCACTGAGACAAAGTGGCCCAAAATCCCTGGGAAGGCACGGATCTGCTCCGGCCACATGGCTCCATGATGGGAACGCTGGTACGGCAAACAGAACCCACTGGTCCGTTCAACTGCAGTGGGGCCTGTCCCATCCATCAATCCATCCATCCATCCATCTACCCATCCATCCAGCATCCATCCAGTCACCAATCCATCCATCTTTTGGCTGTGTGAAAGCCTCCTCTTCAGCTTCCTGGATTGCACAGAAGACTCCATACATCATCTAGCTGGTTCCAGTGTGAAAAGCAGCACTTGCAAATACTCATGAAAAGAAGACTGTACAGAAGTGAAACAAAAAACAAAGGAGAAATAAGTAAATGAATTAATAAATGAACTTGTTAATGCACAATTTCAAAGCACTTGCATATTTGAAATGCCTTCAAAAGGGCCCAGAAACGGAGCACCTACCCTTGGTCCTTGTCCCCGTCATACCAAGTGCCGCATGAGCTATGCAAAGTATAGGTACCCATGTTCATATCAAGACTGAACTTTCTCTTGTCTTCAGCTAGTCTAGAACTCTTTATCAATACTTGAAATGTGATCTTTCGCTTGCTGTCCAAAGCGAATGATTGTTACGATGTTTGCACTGAAAAGTTGCGAAAAAAAAGAAAAACTGCCATTGAAAAAAAAAGTTATTTTTATAGTAGTAAAAATTTGAATTTTGTGAGAACAAATGTATTATACGTAATGGAACCAAAGAAGCCAAGATATTAGCTATTATAATAAGATGGCGAGGCCATCACATTATTGTGTAAAATATTTGTTAATGATTTTAAAATGGCCTGTTCACTGTATCAGGGTATGACGTAATGGATTCCATTTTTGTAGTTCAATCATGTTATTGTTTTATTTGTTTTGTTTTGTTCACTTTGTTTTTTCTACTTTGTACAGTAAACATTCAAAACACTCATTTTTTTCCATCTTTAAATATTTACAATGTTTTCTATTTAATAAATGTCATTTTTAGCAGTTTCATCAGTTAGTCCAGTAAATAAATGTCTTCTGTACAGTTCAAGTCAAATAAAGTATGCTTTCTTACATATTTTGTAACTTAATACTTTTACCTGTCTCCTCATTGCATGTGTGTGTATGTGTGTGTGTGTGTGTGTCTCCTCATCGCATGTGAAGTCATGGCAAGCGCATGAGCCATACAACGTCCTGAAGCGAAGACTTAAGACACAAACATAAACAAGTCTTTACATGAACACTAAATGACATAAGGGGAATCTAAAGGGCAGCAGACGCATGCTCTGTGCGTTTGCAGTGCAGTAGGATGGAAATGTGCTACTACAGTACACCATGTGCTTGTCTTATGATGACTCTAGTAGCAGCTAGGAAGTTTGGCCGTCTTCACCCACAACCACAGAGACACTAAAAACCCCAGATAGCTAAGTGGCCAGAATGCGTCCACTTGTTGCCACATTTCTCATGCTGAGAAAAGTAAAGTCCAGAAGGCAATGGCAGTCTTTCACCCCCAGTTTGTAGTAATAGTAAAAATAAGGCTTTCCCCTCTTCTTTCCTTCTCTTGCACTTCTTTCTGTCACTAAAATAGTCATTGACTCATCTAAATAGTCTCATCTGAAACTCTCACTTTCTCATCACACAGATGTATGCACTGACATGCTACGGTTCACTCATGTGCTGAGCCCGGCTATTGGCTGTGCATGTAAATGTGAACACAAATGTGGACGGGGCTTGTTGGTGGCTGTTGGCAGTCACCCTCCTTCCACCCAGGCTTCTTACATCCCCAGCTCTCCTCCCTAACAAGCTAACTGACTATGTGCAGCTTCCAAACCCACTACCGTGGCGGTGTTATGTGTGTGTGTGTGTGTGTGTGTGTGTGTACATGGGTGAGAATGAGTATGTGTTTGCCCATGCATGTTTGCCCACCGCACACACACACACATACACACATGCACACACACACACACACACACAATCATGCACTGCACAAATGCACTTACACACACACACACACACACCTTTGTGACTACTCTATCTGCTGTTGCTGTTTCTGCAGGATCTCTATGTTGCCCCGCAAAACCGTTTCCAAAACATGCCAACACACACACACGCACACACGCACACACACACACACACACACACAAACACAGGGCTGAGGGCTGGGCCAATTGCCTGCAACCCCATTCAGCTCAGGCTCCGGTCTGCCAAGGGGATGAGCTATGGCTGTTGTGTGAAATAACATGTTCTCTGGGCGGACAGCTGAATGAGAGGACACATACACATTTACACACACGCACACACACACAGAGATACGCAGGATGAGTCAGAGCTAGAGTCTCCGTGAGAAAGCTGAAAATTAGAAGAAGAAAAAGAAGAAGAAGAAGAAGAAGAAGAAGAAGAAGAAGGAGAAGGAGAACTATCTTAAACAAGAATGTGCCTGACAGAGAATGTTTGGGAATCTCTCTCTCTCTCTCTCTATCTCTCCCTCTCTCTCTGGGTGTGTTGGTGTTTGTGTATGTTGTATGAAGGAGTGAAAGAGAGAGAATGTGATGAGGGGTGTGTGCTTGGAAGAAGATAGGTAAAGAGAAAGAGGAGGAGAGAAAAGCAGAGAAAGAGAGAGAGAGAGGGAGCCAATGTTGTCAGTGCTCAGAGCTGTCTCGTCACGAAGCGGTGCCGCCTTGGCTGTAGGAATGTTAATGACACCGTGGCAGCGCTGCAGGCTAGCTAACACACACACACACACACACACACACACACACAGTCTCTCTCTCTCTCTCTCTCTCTCTCCCTCCCTCTATCAGACACACACAAACACACTGTCATACACACAAATGCTCACATGCATGCACATACTAACACACATACACAAACACACACCCTCCCAAACGTACTGAGATCTTATCACACAGATGACATCACACTGACAGAAATTTAATCATAATCACACCTCTCTATTTCTCACCTGTAAGCTCTCTTGTGAACACACACACGCACGCACACTCAAAAGCACATACTCACACACATCGCAAGCCTGAACACATACATCCCATTCAAACAACTCTGCTTTGCTGAGGTCAACATAGGTCAATTGCTGCACTGAAGAAAAAAAAAGAAACAAAAACAAAACACAAGATGAAGCTTCAACTGTCCAAAAATCAGTATTTTTTCTTTTCTTTAGAATACAGACTAGTCTTTATGGTGATCCATTGAAAGAGTCATAAGCCCCCCAGAAAGGCCCAGCATAAAGTATTTTTAGTGACAGTGACAGTTATAAATGCCTGACTTTTGCTTGTCTGTAAAGCATTTGGGCTTGAAGACAAATGTTTTCGGTCAAACACGCTGCGTTCCTATCGTGTTTTCACTAGAACTTTCCATCAAGATCATGCCCGACGACTCCAGGCCTGTGGGAGACAGATGCAGAGTGACAACAAAATAACGAACCGTTTCAAGCGTTTAAGTCCTTCAGCCTGGGTCCATCACTTCAGGCTTTGCAAGAGCACACACTGCAAAGAGACAAAAAAAGACATGAAAAAACGATTATCTTGTAAAACCATGCCAATCATTACCCTTTCTATTTTTTTCAAAGCACCTGTCAATCATTTTCTCTTTTCATGTGTTCATTTTTCCCAATTTGTTTGTTATGATCAGTGGACTAAGTGTGCTGTTGTTAGCTTATGTTACTGAAAGGTCGCTTTAATGTTCTGAGAATGTGTGGCAAACACAGCAGCATATAAAATGTGTTTACTACATAGGGTTTGACAAAAGACGAATGCAACCAGACACTCTTTCTCTCTGCCTCTCTCTCTGACACACTAAACATGCACATTTCTTTCTCTTTCTCTCTCTCTCCTTCTCTCTCTCTATATCTCTCTATCTCACTCTTTCTCACACATACACACACACGGGCTGATAGAGTGACCCCTGGATGGCCCAGAGCAGTGCGGCGGTGTGTTCTTCCCTGTGGATGATTACCCTGGCTGGCTAAAAGGCTTTGCCACTTCAAAGGCATATTTGTGCATGCCGGCGAGCAGAAAGCTCAGTAATCCCATCACTTCTGACCGCCGTGCTGCTCCACCACCGCCAACTGGCACAAGCAACCACACGGCACTGCACTGCACCACACCACACCATTCTGTACAGCACCACACCACACGGCACAACACTGCACCGCACCACACCACACTGCACCACACCGCACCATGCTGTACCGCACCACAACCACACGGCACGGCACCACATGGCTCTGCACCACACCACACTACACCAAACTGCACCGGACCGCACCATACCACACTGCACCACACCACACCATACCACACTGCACCACACCACACTACACCATACCACACTGCACCACACCACACCACACCATTCTGTACTGCACCACACTACACGGCACGGCTCGGCACCACACAGCATTGCACCATACCACACCACATCACATCACACCACACCACACCACACCGCTCCACACTAAGTCATGCTTTGTTGCTGTTGTACATCTGCTTATTGCCACTTTAATAGTGTGGAACCTGTTAGTTAGGGTTTATCAGTTCTGCACATTCACAGTTATGCACATTTCTTAGCTAATTCCCCAATCTAATCAGACACAAAGACCCATAGATATTGCACCTAAATACTCTAA
>JAGFZM010000918.1:103273-113717 GCA_017657215.1 Limnothrissa miodon
TGGTAACTGTGACTATGCCACGCAAAAGCAAGGCACAGCCCTGCAGCCCACGTAGCATTGGTGCCGGCACCAGCGTGGGTGCTGCAGAGATGATGAATCAACATGTTTACCCAACACCCCACTGGATCCCAAGGCCTTCATCTGCTGTTCACTGCACTCTTTCACTGTCTCCCTCTGTCTGTCTCTCCTTCTCAAGCACCTAAGATTAATGGGCCCCACCTTAACGAGCAGCGCAGCTACACGTTGTGTGCTTTCCTTCTTCCATTTGTTGCTTTCTCTCGCTCCTTTCAGATTTTCCACCAGTCTTCCCCTCCCTCCCCTCCCCTACTTTCCTCTTCTCTCTTCTCCTCCTCTCCCTCCACCCTCTTACTTTCCTCTCCTCTCCTCCCTCCTCTTTTATCCTATCTTCTCCTTCTCGCTCAGTTGGAAGGCATTTGACTAAAAAAGGTGCCATCAGGCATATCAAGGAGGGGTGGGGTAGCACGGACATATTAAGGCGCGCGCGAGAGAGAGAGAGAGAGAGAGAGAGAGAGAGAAAGAGAGAGAGAGAGGCTAGGGTGGTTTCTAAACATGGCCTGACTGAGGTAATGGCGGCCGCTGGATTCCTCCTGCCTTACCTAATGGCCCAGGGCAGTGCGGCGCGACTGAGCAGTGCCTCCCCTATCTCACCCACTTCCTCCTGCTTACCACATGTGCATCAGCTGATGGCAGTCCACTACACACACGCACACACACACACACACACCCTTCATCCTTGGGCTCTCTTCCCAGAGATTAGACTAGCCATGTGTGGGTGTGGGTGTGTATGTGAGGGGTGCAGGGTGCCAGAGAGTGCTGTGGTGGTGATGTGGCAATGTGTGTGTGTGTGTGTGTGTGTGTGTTTGTATTTGTGTGCATGAGTGTGTGTATGAGTGTGCGTGTGTGTGTGTATGTTGGAGTGATGGGGTGAGAGTTGTTTTTGGACAAGGCTCTGCTACAGTGCACTGAGATAAGAGAAAGCTCAGCTGACTATTTGCGTGTTCCACCCCCAACCAAAAAAACTTCTGCTCCACTCAATGTTTTTTGCTTCAGTTATTTGCTTGTATTTCCACGTTCATCTGTCTTATCAATTCAATTCAATTTTATTCAGTTCCATTCAAGTGGCCTTTAATGGCATGACAAACATTTTTGCTTTGTCTCATCAAAGCAGAACAGGTTTACACACAAAGCGATGATGTACAAAGTATAATTCAAACAATTATACTAAAATATTTTCCAACATTACAGTCAAAAAAGACAAACATGTGTATATAGTGTGTGTGTGTGTGTGTGTGTGTATGCATATGTTTACATGTATGTTTTTCACAATGGTGTGCTTTTTCATCTGTCTTTCTCCTTTGTTTCTTATTCTTCTGTTCATCTCTTTCTCTTCCCTCGTTTATCTATCTCCCTCATCCCCATTCATTGATCTCCCCTTCCTCTCTCTTTCTATCTTTTTTTCTCTCTGATGCTCTCTTTCTCCCTCTCCCATTCATCTATCTCTGTCTCCCACTCTTTCATTCTCTTTTGCTCTTTCTCTCGTTCATCTATCTCTGTCTCCCACTTTGTTTGTTTTCCTCTTGCCATGGCTTTCTCTTGTTCCTGTTCTCTCTGCTGTTTGCTCTTTCTTTCTTTCTCTCTCTCTCTCTCTCTCTCTCTCTCTCATGTGTTTGGACTCTGTTGAGGGCTGAGTGATGTATGTGAGGGGAACATTTGTGCCCATTAACTGTTCTCAGAGATTCAGTTAGGTTTATAAATGGTGGTATGGACTGATTTGGCTTTTAAAGGGTTTAAATAAACATCTCTCTCTCCCTCTATCTCTCTCTCGCTCTGTCTGTCTCTCTCACTCTGTCTCCTTGGGTGGGTTAGTGATCCAGCTGTTTAGTTATGATTCAGAGGCACCCTGAGTAAACACACACACACACACACACACACACACAGACAGACAGACATGAAAAATAAAATTCCACAACAGACTCAACAGGTTGTCCATGTAGGTGTGTGATGTATGAGAGAAAACAGGAGTATGACATATTGTGAGGTGAGGTGATGTAGTGGGTGGCATAGGTTGGGTTAAAACCACTCTAAGGTATGTCTGTTTAAATATAGCCACAATAACCTTTTTTGTATTCGTCATCCCAGAGACATTCGGTGCTTTTTTTGGGTATCAGCACAGACTGAGGTTAGGGTTAGTGTAGGGTTTACACTACATTCCTGTTGGGAATTCAGTGCTCTTTGGAAAATCCCTGTCATCCGTGATGATGGACGGTGTTTAGACGCCAACTCAGGAAACGCAACCTACACGGGCCCAATAAAAATGAAGATCCCTTAAAGAAGGCCAAAAATTTATGACAGGGAGGGGGTGGGCTATATTTGATCATTTTTTTTATCTCTTTCCTAATGAGTCCAGATGTGAACTGAAGTGATGCCAGTTGTACTGACCTCTGAGTCACCTCTCTCTCTTCCTCTCTCTCTGCTGCACAGGCGGCTATATTGTTTTCATGTTGCTGTGTTTTCATGTTGGTTTATCCCTTGTTAAGTGGGGATGACTGAGAGGCTTAGTCTTTGTGCTCATTCCGAGTGACGAACCCTAGGTCTAGCCGGGGCTGACACAGTAACCATTCACCAACGTTGCCTTGCAGTCAACCTGACCTGCCCATCCAAGTCAGACAGTGACCGCGTTGTGAGTGAGTCGAAAGTCTGTGAGGACCACGTTCCGGTATTCTGTTGGGAGAGAGAGAGAGAGAGAGAAGAAAGAGAGAGACAGACAGAGAGAGAGAAAACATACATACGATTCTGTCTGGGTTCTTTACAAAAAAGCAGAGGGTTTGATATGGAAGAGTTCCAGAAGTCAACACAAATAAGGGTGGTTTGTAGAGCTGGAAGACTCTGCCTCTGGCAGGGAGAGCCAAACCACCGCTGAGGTGGTCCTGTGCTGACAGCAGGGATTCCTAAATTCTGGAGGCTGAATAACATGGTCAGGGCCGCTGAGAAACACTATCAAAGTGCCTCAGACAAACAACAAACTTTCAGGAGAGCATTCTGTGTACAGCTGACAGCCAAAACACTAGCGAGGTGGTCCGCGCCTGACAATGTCAGGAATTTTTAAAAGGTTCAAAAACTGTACACCGTAGCAGTAGGCTGCTGTACACACGCACACATAAAACTCACACACACACACACACACACACACAAATAAATCCATCAAAGGGATCCCTCAAAGACAAAACCCTCTGATGGGGGTCTGAAAGTCAACCGTAAAAGCACTCTCTGGCATCACTTGATGACATTGCCCTTTTTAATGGTTACAGGCCTGGTAATGATGCAATTACAAACAGTGCAACATCATAATTATCAGCATACAACAGCACTTATCTTCAACCCACCCTCATTTTATGCAATTTGCACGTAATTGCAAAGAATCAATGAGCCTGTTTCAGTTGCACAGTAATTAGGACAGTGTGCTTAATGGTGGAGTGAGAAGGAGAGCGAGAGGGAGAGAGTGTGAGAAAGAAAGGTGGAGATGAGAGAAAAAGGGAGAATACAAGGCAAGTACAACCGGGGTGTGTATGACATATGAGGTGTGGGCAGGTTCTCGTGTGGAAACATCTGCCTGAGGTGCCTCTGGTTTCCTCTTCGAGTTGCCTGTCCATCTGTGCTCTGGGCGGGACACCAGCAGCTCCAGCAGCAGCAGCAGTAGAGGCAGTGGAGGCAGCTGGCTGACCGTAAACACACTGTTTCCTTCAACTCCGCTCCGGCAGCCAGATAAGAAAGGAATGGATGGATGCCGACCAGGGAGGGGAGAGAGAGAGAGAGAGAGAGAGAGAGAGAGAGGAGGGCGGTGGGGGCAGAATGGGAAAAAAGAAAGCAAGAGGAGAAGGAGAGGGAGAGAAGGAAAATAAAATGGGAGCGTCTGCAGGAAAAAAAAAGTAAAACTCCAAGATGACTCATTGGTTGGATTTATTCTCCCAGACGAGAGAAAGACCGAAACACAGGAAGCAGGAGAAAGAGAAAGAGAGAGAGAGGTAGAGACTGCAGAAGCTGTTTAAGATTTGAAGAGCTCAGAGATGGGCAAAGCAGCAGACAAGTTGAGGGCGTGTCAGTCCTTGTGCAGTTGGGCAGATGAGGATGATGATGAAGAAGAAGAAGAAGAAGAAGAAGAAGAAGAAGTAGATGATGATGAGGAGGAGGATGACGAGGAGCAAGTGTTATCTCTGCAAGGCCGCGCCCTGCTGGCCCGCATCTCTGGAGAGCTGTGGAGCTGGCTGGGGCTCAGTCTGATTACGCCGCTTTGTGCTCCTACTGCGTCATACGCCAGCACTCCATCCAGACAATAAACAAGCACACATACGGTGATCCCATACACAGATGTGGAACGTCTCTCTCTCTCTCTGTTGTGTGCTTATCTATGTTTGTTGTGAATGTATCTGTGTTTGCGTGTGTGTGTGTGTGAGAAAGAGAGAGAGAAAGAAAGAGAGAGAGAGAGAGAGAGAGAGAGAGAGAGAGAGAGAGAGAGAAGAAGAGTATGAAAGAGAAATAGACAGAGTAAGGAAGACAGGAGAAGAGTGCAGACAGAATAGAGGACAAGGGTAGGGGCATGCAAACTTATCTTAACACTGTTCCTACACATAACTTATCTTAACACTGTTCCTACACGTAACTTATCTTAACACTGTTCCTACACGTACAGTACAGTGCATAGATGCTCTGTGTGTGTGTGTGTGTGTGTGTGTGACCAGGACCTGAAGGGGTTTCCCCACAGAAGAGGAAAAAGAGAGAGTGGAAGGGATGGAGAGGACAGCTGGAAAAGTTGAGAAAGGGTGGGGAAAGGTACATAGGTTCCCCTGGAAATAAAGACCAGTTTGTGTGTGTGTGTGTGTGTGTGTGTGTGTGTGTGTGTGTGTGTGTGCGTGTGTGGGAGAATTGGGGGAGTCCCTCAGAGGCAGGATAAAAACATGCAACAGATAATGGCAGAAGAGAAGGGGAGTGTGTGTGTGTGTGTGTGTGTGTGTGTGTGTGTTTTCTGAAGGTATACACACTTTATTTGATGCAAGTTGGAATCAAATAAAGTATGTAACGTGTGTGTGTGTGTGTGTGTGTGTGTGCATATGCATGGGTGCACATGTGTGTATACCTCCAGAAAATCCAAAAAGTTCCATGATGTGACAAGGGGTGCCCTGTGCCCTGAACCACATGTCAGTTTCCCATGGCAAAAAACAGAGTGGTCTCTTCTCAAGCTAACACACACTCATACACACTCACACCAGACCACCCCAGCAGGCTGGAGGGATGGATGGATAGATGGATGGAAAGATAGACAGAGAAAGTGAAGAGTGCAAAGGAAAAAATAGAGGAGTGGATATGAAGACAGACAGTAAACACTGTCCAAGTGTTTTTATCGTTTTGAAATATTTGGTACGACACCAAAAATGCAACTGGTGGAAGTATTATGCTCTCTCTGTCTGCTTGCCAGATGAGCAGGTGTGGTTCAAGCATTATTTTTTAGCGTAGTTGTTGTTTTGAAGTCGAGGCTAAATTTGCTTGGACATGTATGTTTAAGAGTAAACAGTCTTATTTGGCCTTGTGGATTTAGATTTCCTGACATATAATGTAAAAGTGTATACTTCTGGGGGATTTTGCACACACACACACACACACACACGTGCAAAGCACATCATCAGGGATGATGCTGAGGCCAAAAATGTTCAGATAAATTAACACTGAGGCCATCGTTTGTGAGCTGTCCACACACACACACACACACACACACACAGTGTGTGTCCAGTGCTAGATGAATGGATGACCTCTCCTGGTAGATGGAGATGGACTTGAGTGGTTGTGACAATCTCTGATTGGTTGGAGGCTATGGTCTTATGCATGAGATCATTGTATTCACAGAGGGGGACCTGGGTGGTGACATCATCATTTTGGGACAGGCAGGACACGGGGCCCAACACAGTGCCAAAGGTAATTACCAATGGGTGGGAGGGAACACACATACACACACACAAAGCACTTGCACACTCACTCACATACACACACACATACACACACAGTCAATCAAACTGACAAATAGAACATTCACACATACACACACACACACACAGAAAGAGAGAGAGAGAGAGAGAGAGAGAGAGAGAATTTAGAAAAATACTTTATTACACATCTAACACATCACAATATTTAAAAAAAACATAAATAAAAATATTAAAAAATAGCTAAAAACATAGCCGAAACGATAGTTCTTCATTACTTACCGAACAAAATACCTCTTTATAGCACCATATGATCTCAAAGCCTTCAAAGTCTTTCATTGATGAATACAACCTTCCACAGCATTTTCCCAACTAATCCATATAGCCAACTTTGCTTGTTCAATTACAAAATTCAATAGTTCACATTTCAATCTCTTTTGAGTATACATAACACCCAAAATAAAACATTTTTCTGAGAACTGCAGTCCATAAAAAAATGAAAAACAGTTTCTCTATCCTCACAAAAAGGACATTTATCCACAGTTGAATTAACGATAGAAACAAAGGAGTTGACAGCAACTATAATTTTCCACTGCAAATCACCATATTTTTTCATTAATACTGGTTTACATAGAGTTTTCCAAGCAGGCTTATCATCAGCAGCAATCCCAAGTTTCACACGCCATGGTGTATCAATCTTTCCATTCAACTTTGTCTTATTAAAAACCTTAACACAAGCTTTATAAAAAGACTTTCAATTTGTACATGGGAGATTAAGTTCAAAATCTTCCAAAAAATACCTCTACACTCAGCATAATCAGGCATGACACTTAACACTGGGAATGGCTCTTTAACACTGGAGTTTAACCCCTCATTATAAAAGGACTGCAACAATGCGTATTCTTCTTCAGTTAATATATTTTTCACCTTACAAAATGCATTACAAAACGCAAGGACTTTATTCCTAAGGCCATAGCCACGTTTTCAGCATTACTGAGATTTGGACCTGCAAAAAACACAAGTTGTCTTAAAGTTCTTATTCCCCCAACATTTAATATATTGTCAAAGGAAGAGGTTGTCTTTGATTAACTGTCAAAGCGTGACCCTTTAATAAGAGGCTCTTTCAAGAGCCAATGAAGTGATGCACATTCTTTTCGCTGCAATAAATAAGGCAGCCTCTGGAAAGACAACCTCTTTGGATCCATTAGGAATAAAGACAAGTCCAAGTCCAAACAGCCTAACCTCCGCAATAATGAGCAGTCACTCTACTCGCCAAATGCACCAAAACTTGGCCTCCTTCTTCTTTTGGCAAAAACAAAACACTCTGTGGTATCCAATGCAACTTATCCCAAAGAAATCAACTATTATTGCTTGGATAACAGAAAGAAGGCCTGAAGGAGAATTGATACATATAAGGCGGTGCAACAATGATGAGACAACCAAATTATTGCATATTAAAACACGGCCTCGATAAGACATCTGAGGCCATGACCATCTATTAAGGCGTCCTTACACTTTTTCAAGGATACCCTTCCAGTTCTTTTCCAGTATTACTTTATCACCCTGAAACACCCCAAGATATTTAAAACCTCTCGTAACTAAATTCAACCCTTGAGGGAAGGAGGGTTTATTCCCTTTAGTCCATTTTCCAACTAGTAAAGCTTATTCCAATTAATTTTTGCTGAGGATATTGTCCCAAAATCTGTTACAGTTTTAATCAAATTATCAACATCATTTGGACTTTTAACAATCACACATACATCAGCATATGCAGATAATAAAAACTTTGAATAGAAAAAAGGTACATCAAAACCAGAAATAAATTTTCTGAGTTTATGCAGAAAAGGTTAAATTGCCAATGAATAAAGCATTCCTGAAAGCGCCCAACCCTGTCTTATTCCTCTTTGAACTTTAAATGGAGAGCATAAACCACCATTCATTTTCAATATTTCAACATCACTATACAGAACGTTAACCTTGGCAATAAAACCTGAGCTGAACCCAAATGTAGACAGAATTTTCCATAAGTATTTGTGTTCAACTCTGTCAAACGCCTTTTCTTGGTCTAAAGAAATCAGACCAACATCTAAACCCAATAGTTTTGAGAGTTTCAAAAAAATCACGAATTAAAATAATATTATCAAAAATAGACCTGCTAGGTATACAGTATGCCTGATCAGAATGTATGACCTGTCCTATTACCTTCTTCAGCCTGATGGCCAGACTTTTAGATAACAGTTTACTGTCGCTGCACAACACCGAGACTGGCCTCCAGTTCCCAAAATTGTGAAGATTTCCTTCCTTTGGAAGCAGCGTCAAAACTGCTCTTTTGCAACTCATTGGCAACTTTATCAATGATGTCATTCAAGACTTCCAGCAGATCCTCCCCAAGCACACACTGCAAAAAATGCCCTTTAAAAAAAAAAAAGACAAAATGTACTCTTTTGGGAAAAAATTACCTTATTTCAAGCAAAATTATCTGCCAGTGCAGCAAGAAAATAGCACTTACTAAGATTTCTTGAAACAAGAAAAAATATGAGAATGGAATATCTTGATTTAGGAAAAATATTGCTTGTTTTAAGTATTTGTGATAAGATATAATGCAAGTGTACCTCCTAGTCTACTGTGGAGAGCACCAAGGATGATGGACATTTGGCAATAATGGCAATATTGGATTTTGCTTTCACAGACCACAGATTTTGTGCATTCTTCATAAAAGTTGGCATATGTAATGTTCAGACCAAGCCTCATAAAAGATAGCTATAGCCATTTAGATCCATGTAACCTATAATGCAACTGAAATTCACCATGGAAATCTGTGATTGATTGCCACAAAACTTAGTGTGCCTGTCTCATTGGCATTGACCAAGGAAACGTGATGTGTCTATGGCCACACTGTCCAATTATGATGCCTGCCCCCATCACTGCATGAAAAGAGGGATTTCCGTCCCTGTAAATGCCTGCAAATCCTCGGAATTTACAGCAGTTAACGGCAGTTTAACAACCTGTGGCGTCCGCATTTGCGGGCTGGAAAATTGTTGGATCCATACCCCCACGTGGGGTAGCCTATTTGAATTTGAATAGCAGCGAAACCACATGTTCTCCGAGAATTGTCTGGCTTGCCTCGAATCTCCTCACTCAGTATTGGATGAAAACACTAGTTTTCAAACCAAAGAAACCACTCGTGATTGGTTGGCAGATATGCCACTGCCGGTTACCTTGGGTCATCATAACCACAATCCAATAGCTATATTTATAATTATATATGATAAGATTATGATATGCTATGATGCTGTATCTTTATGTCATTGTTATCCTATCAATAACACGAATTTATTGAGGAAGGAAAATTAGCCAGGAAAGTTGAGATCAAAGAGCTTTATTTTCAAAATAAGTGAGTACAAGGAGAGCACACCACACAGTCTTGCAGGCAGCAAAAAAAAGAAACGAGAATGTGTGTGTAACAACGTAGCAGTAAACTTTATAAGGGAAAGGAAGGGACAAGTAGACAGAAAGGACAGTATACCGTAATATTTGGTGAAATAGTTGTTACTTACACACAATGTTGTCTTTGTCAGCATCATGGAGATTTGAATACGTTGTCAAAGTCAGCACTAAATAGCTCGTCACGGCTTCATTATGTGGCGAAGTTAGACTGTGGAAACAGGATGGCTACAGTTAGCATCAGGCTAGATCTTTATCTATTAACGTCTCATACCATGAAAGCATAATCTTTAAATCTTACCTTTGAGCCGACTCGTATCGAATAGTGTTTTTGTCTCTGAGTTGTGAAGACGACGTACTGATTCCTGTGAAAAGATCAAAACAACGTTTAGTCGCTTGTCCATCATAGCTTGGCTACTGGCTACTTTTAGCTTGGGCTAGCAGTTACTTGTTTACATAGCTAGCAGCAAAGATAGCCTACTGCAAGGAGCCACCGGATATATTCTTGGGATAAATCATGGGATAAATCACCCGTCTTTTCTTCCTGGGAATCTCGTTTTAACCCCCAAGGTTACTTCTCTCGAAAGCAGTCATTCTGTCTTCCATGGAGTTCAATCTGTCGGTAACTAACGTAGTCAGCTCTGCAACCCACTGAGAGCAGAGCAGTTTCCTATCGTCGGTCTGCGGACTTCGCAACACATGACCGAACGTAATTGGGCGAGGCTTGGAGGCTCGTCGGCCTGGTCCAATCACTTTTGAGGTTATTGTTACACATGCTGGCATGTTAATGATATAACAATTTTGGATGCGTCAGTTCAATCGAGTTACACTGTGTCACTGTGTTTTTGCTTTTGTACTGCTATTTTTTGTCGTTTTTAATCTCACTGTGTACTATGTATGGCTGACATGACAATAAACCTTCACTCAGTTTAAAAAAGCTTGCTGTTATTTCATACTTTATGCATGAAGGAGTTAAATACAATTTGGCTATACTGAGCCTGGTCTTT
>JAGFZM010000918.1:122045-134283 GCA_017657215.1 Limnothrissa miodon
TGGCCTTGTGTGTGTCTGTTTGTGTGTGATCTGCTTGCATTTGTCTGCTGTGTTACTGCATCTATTCTTACAAGTGTGTTTCATGTGTGTGTGCGTGTGCGCATGTATATGTGTACATATATATTTTGGTCAGCAAGATTTAGATTTTTTGATTTGATTCAACGTTTTTGCTGTTGGACAATAATATAGTCTCTGAACACAACTAAAAGTACCAGAGCAAGCAAAATAAGTGTTTGTGTGTGTGTGTGTGTGTGTTTAAATTGTTTGATTGTTCATCAGACTTAATGTTCCATCTTGAGTAGATAGGGGGTTGAAGGTGATGAGAGGAGGCACAATACTACGACTTTGTTGTGACAGTACAGTAGAAAAAAGGCAGGAAATGAGAAGAAAGGTGAGACTCCCAGGGGCACGTATACACCCCATGCTTATCATTAATGCAAAATCTGGGCAAGCAGTCTGGTCTGGCACATGCAGAAGACAACTCAAGGTGAAGTTCAAACAAAGCAAAGAGCAGAAATTGAGCTAGAACAGTTCAGGTAAATAGTTTTTACATTACTTGCTACAATAACAAGATTGTTGAACTAGAACGGTAAACATGACAGTGAAAGTATGGCAGAAGCAAATGGATTTGGTAGACTTGTGCCAATCCAACCAGCCTCTGATCTCGAGTGCGGCATGAACGTGGAGACACTCACAATGCTGAACTTTCAAAGGCCCAGGACGGTGTCAAGGCAACGGCTTGCCCTTTGCACATAGCCAATGCAGAACCATAAATCAAGCTTAGGCTCGCTTTAACTTTAATTTCCCACACAGAACATTAGTCAGTGATTTGCTCTTCGCTATTCAGTCTTTTAACATCTTTTGGTTTTAAACAAATGGTTCTTTTCTCACTTTCAACTGTAATTTTTTGCAGTCAAATACAATACCCCACTCTCTGTCCTAGATCACATACATTCTCTCTCTCACATACACACACACACACACACACACACACACACCTCTCCCAATGGAATGGAATGGAATGAGACCCTCCCATGGTCAAGAAGGCAGTTTACAAGCGGGCGCACTGGGTTGGCCCTGTGTCGGGATAAAGAGTTTAAGTAAACCCGTGCCTGGACTAAAGGGTCCCTGCTAATCTCCAACTCAAATATCCCTCGTTTGGCTTTTGTACTTACGTTTGATTTGTTTGCATTTGTAATTTCTGTTTTGTTTTGGTTGGTTTTCACCCCACTGCTTTCATGTTATGAAAGACAGCTTTGTGGAATCAAATAGCTGAAATGCTTTTGTGCAGCAGTAACACATTGAGTATGGATGTGCAGGCTGGCTGTGGGTTTACACAGTGGAGAACCTGCTGGAAATAATGTATAAAGGAAAGTCAAATCCCACTTAGTAGCCATTGGAGAGAAAGAGAGAGAGAGAGAGAGAGTATGTATATGTGTTAGGGTGAGATAAATATCACCTTTGCTGAAAAGGCCAGGAAGCAAAGCCCAATGTGGGATAGATACATTGTCTTAGATGGCCAGGGGTATAATGGCTAGTGCAGTCTGAACTAATAGATTTAGAGACAGTTTGCAACACTGCCAAGAAAATCAGACCTTCCATCTGAGACTTTGAGACACCTGTGCCTAAATTACTCTTCTCTCGCTACTTTCTTGTCTATTCTTTCTACAATATAGCCATGTGTAGATGTCTTTACAGCTGTCCACGATGGCCAAACCAAAGCCAAACCTTAATGCTGTTTCAGGCTAGTCCTTGAAAATTCATACTTTTCTCTGCTAAAGTGTTTGTGGAGTTCTTAATACACAGACGACATCCACATACTGTATCATGATCTAAGCATTTCCAAAGGTGTCAGTCACAAGTTTCTGTGATAAATGGTTCAACAGAAAATTGACTCTGATTTTACATTACCTTTAAGCTTTTTTACATTCTTCCAATCTGTCTGTACCGACACCTATTTCTTTCTCGTTGCAACAGTTTACCACCTTTGTTTTAATGCATTACCATATAGAATAAGCACACAAGTCAGAGAAGGTAATTGATTCATATAAGGCACTATATGTATAAATTGGATATAATCCAGTTTATACATTTACAGGACATTTGTGCAGTATCTGATGCAGATAACACTAGAATACTAGATAACACTAGATAACACTCTGATAACACTAGATAGCATTGCATTGATAGATATTTGTTGGCCTCAAACAATACAAAGTCATTGGCCTATTTAAATGTTAACATGAAAAAGAAACAAGATCATGAACAATAGGCTTTAAACCTCAAGAAGAATGGAATTTTTGGCGCATTTTGGGGCATTTCTTGTTATTCAATAGTACCATCAACAATGTGAAACTACTGTCACCCCTGTGGATGGCTCTACAGCCCTGGGGATTTCTGGGATATCGCCTTGACATGCCACTGCTATGGGTACTTTGTTTTCTCGTTTGTTTGTTACACACACACACACACACACACACACCCTTTTACATATTTCCACTGTGTAATCCACACTGCTTTCTTTAATCCCTCATAGTTTCTGGGCTTAAGATTCTTCACAGTGATACACTACCTAATCTGAGCTTCGAGGACCCACCTGAGATGACTTTCAAGTCTATGACATTCCAGCAGGAGGTGAACACAGTCGTGGTTTATGGAGACACATTCCACTGAAACCATGAAACCACCCATTACACCTTATGACTTGTTTCCTGAAAACTAACTAACAACGGAAATAACAAGCTGACAGGAAAGTGGTCAAGCCAGAGATGTTTTGTGTTTGTTACTGCTAAGGTGCTATTGCCCCAGTTTGTGCTAGTGCCTTTGTGGTGCTTTGTAAACAGAAGGCCTTGCATTGGGTCCAGTGTCGGCCTGCCATTTCCTCATTTTCAGTTGTTTTTTAGTTAGCTATACAAAGAAAGACATCCTTATCTTCAACAGTCATTGGCTTCATAACAGTCCAATATCCATTTGAGTCCAATATCCATCACAAAATATAAAGATATATATATATATATATGAAACCTTGTTTATTTATTTAGTGACTTTGATTAGTGACTTGTATTGGTGTTATAATGCATTGGCAGCCCATATTTAAATCAACTGATACGGTAAGTACTACGTACAGCACTATGTATTCTTTTGACCCTCATGAGGGAAATTCAGTGTGTTTTCATTTGTGATGTGAATCAGTGACACACACTCAGTGAGGGGAAACTCTTGCTGTTTCTGAGCCATGAGCAGCCTGCAGTGGGCAGCAGGGTTACTGGACACTAGGTGCCTGCAGACAGAGAGAGAGAGAGTGTGTGTGTGTGTGTAATTGTGTACTTTTGCTTGGTATTTTTTGTCTTTCACTTTGTCCAAGTTTGTTAATGTGATTCAGTCTGTGACCTGGAGCAACAATAATATGAACGGCTTCACACTGGATATTTCCTTTGAATAACAGCAACTCACAGGATTGCTCCTTTCATTACTTACACTAGATTCACACCAGATTTCTCCTCTAATGATTTGCCCAGATTGTACAGTAACAAATCCAAAGGAGCCCTGGGTGTGTTTCCAGGAATGATAGTTAACAAGTTAGCAACTTTCTTGGTTGTAAATTGCCTTTTAACCAACAAGGTTAACTTGGCTAGCATATGATTTAGGCAAAGTGAGCGTAGCCCCGGTGTAGCCTATCTACCCCAGACCCAAGATACTTGTTAAGACACACAGAAACACATTTACAGAAAAACAAACAAACACCTGTATAATTGTGCAGTAATGTAGACAAGAACTAGAACAGCAAGTGAACTTTTTAATCATGACACGGACACTTTGGGCTCTACATTGACCCCAAAAACAAGTTTACAAACAACTGACAAAGAAATAAATACATTTGAAGTGCTGCATATTGTTATCAACAACATTGAATTTAGCGATTGATTAGAGGTTGTCTGTGTACTCCAGCACCACATGGCTGACCTGAGCCAGACTCAGTGATGCATGAGAGCAGCTGGGAATCACATACCACTCGGTGCTAATCACCAGCGCACATCATAGCCTCAAGTACCACAGATCCTATCTTCAGTGTGCGTGCGTGTGTGTGTTCCCCCACCACTTCTAAGTGCTGAAATGAAATATCTGTCTGTGTAGTGGAGAAGCAAAGTGTATACGCTCTCAGCTATAACTCTGCTCCCTGGATAGTCTTTTAAGGAAGGTATCGCATTGGCTTCCCTTTGGCTGGGGGAGAGAGAGAGAGAGGGGGGCGGGGTCCATGAGCTTTAGCAGGATGGAGGAGAGCTCACACACAAGCCCAGCTAATGTGTGTGTGTGTGAGTGTGTGTGTGCTTTTGCTTGGTGTTTTTCAGAATGGACCATTTGTCCACTTACATTGACTTACATTTAGCAGCTATAAAATACTACAATCTCTCCCAAAGCAACTCAGGGCTAAGTGTGTTTCAGAATGGTGGCAGCCGAGATTCACGCACACTTTCCAGACTTCAAGCATGCTAGCCAAGTTATTCAGCGCTACGCCACCACTGTCTCCTTTCTGTCGCCACTGTCACTTTGTGCAACACTAATGGCGGGTCCAAGGCGTGTCAAGGGCGTGTCCAAGGCATGAAAAAGGCGTGTTCAAGGCATGTCAAAAAGTTCTTGTTGTTACTGCAGTATTTTGACACAGATCCTTTTCCATGCTAACATTACATTTTTGCGCTTTTTTCACACTTTCTTTTTCTATGTTTACATTCCTTCCCTTTGTCCATCCAAAAATAACCATGGCAATATGCCACAACACAAACAAACATGGCAATATGTCACAACAAATGTAGCCATGGCAATAAAGGAAAAAGCCATGTCATACCACATACCAACATACCCTGGCAATAACCCCACCGCACTTTCACACATAATTCTTTATTCGTATACAGTGACAAGCAACCTGACCATCTTCAAAAACATGTCATTCTAAAATGATTCTGTATTACAAACAGTAACATGAATTAAACCACACAGCCACCACAAGTGGTGTATCAGACACATCTGCATTGGTGCAGATTTCATTCTAGTCTGATGATGGGCGCACACCTCTGGGTGGTCAGATAAGGCCAGACTGGACATAAACGGACCAGTGTGGAACACATAGAGGCAGGCAATGTAACATCTGATGTTGAATCAGGGGTCATTGAGGAAGTCAGGAAAAGCAACAGTAAACAGATTCCCTGGGACTGATTCCATTGGCTCGCTCTGCTCTGCTCTCTGCTGTGCTGTGCTGGCTGGTGTTGTGTGGAGATGGACACAGGCGAGGCAAAGAGAGCAGTCTCAGGCTCATTAGCAATGAATAGGAGTGTGGTGAGGCACCTGGAACGCATCACAATCAGGGCACAGAGAGAGAGAGAGAGAGGTGGATGAGAGAGGTGGGTGAAAGGAGGGTGGGAGAGAGAGAGAGAGCAGGAAGACAGAATGAAAAAAACATGGGAAAGTATGAAAGAAAAAGAAGGTATTGGAAATTGGAATGGCCTTGTGTGTGTCTGTTTGTGTGTGATCTGCTTGCATTTGTCTGTACTGTGTTACTGCATCTATTCTTAAAAGTGTGTATCTTCATGTGTGTGTGTGCGTGTGCGCATGTGTGTGCACACACATACGTGTGCACGTGCACATTGACTTTTACATGTTTCGGTCAGCAAGATTTTGATTTTTTGATTTGATTCAACCTTTTTGCTGTTAGCCAATAATCTATTGTCACTGAACACAAGTAAAAGTACCAGAGCAAGCAAAATAGGTGTTTGTGCGTGTGTGTGTGTGTGTGTGTATGTTTTGATTGAAAGCTTGCGATGAGCGTTGTGTGAAGAGCCGAGAAAGACACGCAGAGAAAGAGAGAGTTGTGTAAGACATGCATATTTCTCAAGGATAGGCCGTGGCTATGTCAAACACACACACACGCACACACATTCTGGTGCTCCAGGCTTATGAATTACTTGTTAAAGTGCCATAAATCACTCAAGGATTCCTAGGTAAATGTTAGCAATGGTAGCACATAAATGAGTGCAGACAGAGCCCTTGCAAAATGGACAGTAGAGCACTGGGATTCCCATTAGGCTCTCTGCTTACAGGCAGGTGGAAGCACATTTCAAATGTCAACAGGTAAATAGAGACAAATTGAGCATGAATGTGAGGGAATGTGTGTGTGTGTGTGCGACTGTGTGTGCTTTCTGTGGGTACGTGCTTGTGTGTGTTTGCATATGCCGTGTGTGTGTGTGTGTTGGGGGGGGGGGGGGGGTATGTGTGTGTACTTTCAGTGTGTATGTGCATATGTGCGTTCTGTGTTTGAATATTCTCTCTCTGTGTGTGTGTGTGTGCATGTAAGTACATGTGTGCACATATGGGTTTGCAACTTTACATCCAAATATGTATGGGTTCAGGCATGCACGCCTGCATTTGCGGCATCTGCTGTTTGTGTGTGGTGTCTCTACGTGAGAATGAGTGCGTCAGTAAGTAAATCTTAGAGGGTGTGTGTATGTGTGTGTGTGTGTGTGTGTGTGTGTGTGCATGTGCAGGGTCTGGTACACCCTGTGCCTTGTCCATGAGCTGGCTGATCCTCCACAACACTTGAGAGGCATTTTCTCGCGGTGATTGACAGCTGTGCTGGCCAACCACGGCCGCTGCTGCTCTCTTGTAGAGAGGCCATTGTGGCCAGCAGAGGCCTTGTGCTTTTCAAAGAGGTGACCAGCGGACGGCTACACTTGACATGCAGCGTCCCGCACTGCCTAAGCAGAGCAGCAGGTTCAGCACTCTTAGGAGGGACGGATGGAGGGGGAGAGAGAGAGATGTAGAGAGTGAGTGAGCAGAGGGAAAGAGAGAGAGAGAGGGATCACGAAAGAGTAGAGACAGGCAGAGACTGTCTAAAGTGAGAGAATGTTGAGGGAGAGAAAAAGGGACAAAAAACAAATGAGAGCAGGAAAAGGAGAGAAAGAAAGAAAGAGGGAGAGAGAGAGCCTTGTACATGACAAGTATAAGGTAAAAAAGAGCGCCAGAGAAAGAGAGGAGGCCTTTAATTCAGGGCTTTAGTTAAACAGCTTTATTAGGAGTCTCACGCTTTGCAGCCCCCATTGGCCACCGGTGAGTGGAGCGGAGCGATGTGAAAACCAGGGGCCCAGGGGCCCAGGGCCCAGCACAGGGGCTCTCAGAGAAGCCCCCGAAGGAGCCTCTGCTCTGGACACACTGTAACAGTTCACAGACAAGAGTTGGGGAGGTATGTGTGTGTGTGTGTGTGTGGGCAGGGGGGTGTTTGTGAGTATGTGTGTGAGATTGTTTGTGCATGTGGAGGCATATGTGTGTGTGTGTCAGGGGGGTAGCTTCCCGAAAAAAAACGAGCATCCAGCAGAACCTGGGGCGAGGCGCGAGGGGAATACCAAACTCGGGGAACAATGAGCGCAAGGACCAGGGGCAGTGGGGACGGCCATTCACTGCAGGCCCGGTTTTGGTCTGGGCCCTGAGAGAGCAGTTGAACCCGCCAAGCCAACCACAGTGGGCCTCACGGGGAAAGAGAGAGAAAAGAAAGAGAGAAAACGTGTGTGTGTGTGTGTGTGTGTGTGTGTGTGAGAGAGAGAGAGAGAGAGAGAGAGAGAGAGGCCCTCTTAAATAACCACAGACCCTTTGATTTCCTGTTTCCTCTCAGCTTGGATCCTTATTGCTCGGGCTGCACGCAAAATTTGTGACTCTTTTATTTGTTAAATATGCTTAGGGGCTAACTGACCGCAGTGGTTGCAATCAGCTTGAAACAAATGGGATCAATGTGGACTTTGAAAGAAGGTTTTGTGGGAACTATTGGGTCAGAGTAGAAGAGGAATGTTTACCTAAGTGTCCTAGTATACTCAATGTCTTTTTGATGACCTTGGTGTTCAAGTACACTGAATGTCTTCTTCTGTGCAAGGCCATCCACTATGACATGCTGGGTTACTGTATTAGAACATTTCAAACTCAACATAATATAATGGTAAGAAAGACAGAGAGAGAGAGAGAGAGAGAGAGAGAGAGAGAGAGAGAGAGACTTTATGTGGCTGTGTGTGTCCAGTGTTGTGTTTTTATTTCTATGAATACAAACTGGTTCCTTTTTTCAGTGCATGTAGTGAGATATGACCAGGGGCCTAGAAGAACTCTAATGACATTTGCAGAGCTGAAGCCTCGTACACACAGACACTCTGACCTTCCTGTTTTTGTTCTCTTAGTTTAGCTTTATAGTTTCGAAGAAAAATATAAAAAAGAAATACAAACAGATAAATGGTAATCTGACAAATGACATAATAACCTGGTTTACCAATTAACTAACAAAACTAAAGTTATAAAACTTATTTCTTAGCACTCTTAGTATTATTTTACTATTATTTTACTTAGTACAATTTTATTTATATAGCACATTTTTACAAAAGGCGTGTCCCAAAGCGTTTAACACAAAGATGCCCAATGAGCAACAGGGACAAGGAAAAACTCCCTAGCAGCGTTTTTTGTTTTTACTTGTAATGGTAAAGGAAGAAACCTTGGGCAGTTCCGACGGCTCAAGGGGCTAACCCAACTGCCTAGGGCAGGTTTTCAGTCTCTCAGATGGTGATTAGTCCACTATTTTTTGTGTCATTTGTTCTGACCTTGACCTGTGAGATGATTCCTTTTTGACCGACCTTGACAACAGTGTGTGTTTAGTGTGTGGGCACAGGATAACGGCTCCTGAGCAACTGGAGTTGGATGCGTGGACGTTTACAGCTGTAACGTGCCTTGGACCTCAGGGAGAGAGGAAAGTGCCGCTCGTCTCTGAATCAGCCTCCACCACACCACACTGCCTGCTTTTTATATCTCAGTTTGGCAGCAATGTGTCTGTGTGTGAGAGTGTGTGTATGTGTGTGTGTGTGTGTGTGTGTGTGTGAGTGTGTGTATGTGTGTGTGTGAGTGTGCATGTGTGCATGAATCTCCTTCACATCTGCTTGGAGTAGCTGCGTAAACTTGAACCTTTGCTAGGAGACGACGGCAAGGTCTCTCCCTGTGCCAAAGGAAGCATGCCACCTGGAAGAATTTAAAAAGCTGCTTCGCGAGCCCCAAAGACAGCCGAACCGATTTGGCAGCATTACAGACAGTCCAAACCTGAATAACCTGACAGTCCAAATCACCTTATATATGCTGTATGTACAACAAATCAATATTTATCAGCAAGCAGGCAATAAATAGTAATTATGAGCCAAATAGGCAAGTAAACTCAACCCATTGCAGAGATCTGACACAATGCTTTATGCCATTTTATGAAAGGGTCAAAATGCATCTCAGAGAGAAGGGGGGGGGGGGGGGGGGGGGGGGGGAACACGTCTGGGAAAAATTGTATTTGAGACAAAATATAAGTCATTCTCTGAGGGGTTACCCCCAACAACACAGTGCTGTCCTTGCCTTGACATGAGACTTGCTCCCTCTCTGATGTGCAATCTGTCAATATTTTTCTGCGAGCTATTGTTATGGTGGCTAAGTAGCTTTGTCTATTGTGGTTTTTCGGGCAGTGTGCGTAGAGAGGGCCATTCTTGGGCTTATGTTTCTGGGAACTTTAGTGTCAATAAAAATCTCAGCGACTCTCCGTCATTCTAAGCAGAACTGACAGATTGACAGTGGGACGGAGAGGACAAACTTACCACGGTGAATAAAGGGACAATATTTCTGTCTGGAACCCCAAATCCACAGGTAGAAGAGCGATACAGTAGGCCTACACACTCACACACACACACACACACACACACACACACACACACACACTTACAGAGAAGGCCAATATAAAATTCACACATTATACATTTTTACAAAAGGGCTCCTAGTATAACTGACATCAATATCTTTATAGAAGGCATGAGTAGTATGTTTCAGTAAAAGCAAGAATGGCAATAGAATAGGACAGGCTTACAAGTTTTATTTTATGTCTGCTAGCGACACTTGTGAGTGAGCTGCTTGTGAGCAAGGACTTGCGAGGAGGCTGATTGGGGCTTTTTAAACGAGCTCTCATGTCGGCCAGGGACGATGCTGCCTCTGAATGGGGACATGTAAGGAAGGTCAGTTTAGGTTTAATTATTGTCAGGTGCAGTGATCTCACAGCGTTAGCCTCTAAAAATCAGCCGTGCCAAAAGGTTAATGACAAGTAAGCGTGTTAAAAGTCCTCAGGAGAGCTCTTCGTGAGCCATTGCCCTTGACGTCTGTATACGTGTGTATGTGTGTGTGTGTCCCTGTGTGTGAGCGTGTGTGTATGTGTGTCTGTGTGTGTCTCTGTCGGGGTGCCTATGTGTGTGTTAGAATATGTGTATGTTTGCATGTGTGTCTCTCTCTGTGTGTGTGTGTGTGTGTCTAGATGTGACAGCATGCCCATATACTTCAGACAATGTCACTTTAATTTGTTCAGTGCCACGCTTGCTCTCCTCTCTCACAAAAACACACTCTGTCCTGAAATCTAACCCCATTTTACAAAGAGCTCATATGCACTGTACATACAAAACCTCCTTTTTATCATCACTTGAAGCCTGATGTTGTCATTTTTTCTTTCTTTCCATGGTTTACTTCACATAAACCTCAGTCGAGATCTAAGGCTTGTTCAGCTTGTTCCTAATTACTGTAATTGCCTTGCCACATTAAAAATCTAACGGGCTGCTTCGCAATAAGGAAAAACGTGTTCAGAGAGAGAGCCCGCTTTTGATCTTGACACTTATAAAAACCCTCAGCTTCTTCAGATGTCAACAATGGAGCAACTACACTGCAGAGTAAACACGAATGTCTCTTTGAAGAGTCACGACTCATGCCGGCTTTGTCACACTCTTTATTTTTCCCCATGCCTTTGTGTGTGTGTGTGTGTGTGTGTGTGTGTGAGTTTAGGGGGTGGGGTGGTGTGTGTGTGTGGGTGTGTGTGTGTGTGTGTATGTGGGGGGGTGCTTGTTGTTGTAGTTTTCAAATCCCCTCAGATGGCTTTTGTGGTGAAAAGAAAAACTCTTTTCCTGTTTAGAAGAGTGATGGCAAAGTACTTTCGCCTTGAGAAAAGAGGAAAGCCAGGCCTTGCTCTGACATGCAACAGCACCGCACATCTCTCCCACTGCTGCGTAGTCAATCAAGCAATCAATGAAGCTTTATTTGTGCTCTGCCTTTGGTGGAGCGGAGCAATACAAGGTGCTATCCAAAGAGAAGGTGAGGACACAAGGTCACACTCAAGATCACACAACTACCATAAAAGACAAGAGGGAAACATTACGGCTCGTCTGGCCAGACCATGAGCCATTCTAGTTCAACAACAAGGCCATTTAACTAAATAACTTCGGGAAGAAATGGCACTAGGACTGCTAAACCTTCTATAACAAAATAATATGAAAAATGAATAACAATGAGAACTAATACAATGCAAGGTTAATAAAGAACATTTTACAATTGAAGAGATGTGATGCCAAATCTATTTGCAATAAATGAACTGTATATAGTAATAGTAAATATATTTATAGAATTATAATCAACATTTTTAGTAGTGAAACTTGATTTCACTAAAAACAGCAATCACGCACGAGTTTGATAGACTTAGAGTTAGATGACTTAGAAAGCAGATGGACTTACTAAATAAATGAAAGAGCTTTGAGAATCCCACAGTTCCCTTTGGAAACCTCCCTCCCCATGTCTCTATGTCCTTACTTTTGGAACAGGTTACAAACTGTTACAAACATATCATGTGAACACAAGCCATTACCCCTTCCCCTCCCTCCCAGCCTGCCTCCCCCAACACACTCACACACACACACACACACACACACACACACAGACACACACACACACACACACACACACAGCTAAATTACCATTTAATTTCACGGAAACTTGCTACATCTGCGCAGCCATTGACGAGGGCGGAATGTGCAAACAACACAATTCATCATTGTAATTGGAAATAAACAAATTGCCAGGACATTGTGCAGATGCATTCCGCTGTCCCTCTCTTCCCCTTCTCTCTCTCTCCCTCTCTCTCTCCATCCATTCCTATCTCTTCTCATTTGCCTTCCATAGCTACACCCTTTGCAGCTCTCTTTCTTTCTCTCCACATCACACCCTCTCTCCTGCCATCCATTTTTGTCTTTTTTCATTTGCCACCATCTCTCTCTCTCTCTCTCTCTTTCTGTGTGTGTGTGTGTGTCTATCTGTCTCTCTCTCATAAGAGGCAGGCTGTGTTCATTTCCATGAGAAGAGGTGTGCTGAAAAAAAAAAAACGCCA
>JAGFZM010000919.1:0-12603 GCA_017657215.1 Limnothrissa miodon
TTAGGTGCCTTGCTCAAGGGAGCAGTGAGGGGTTAGGTGCCTTGCTCTAGGGAGCAAATGCCGTTAAAATGGCTAGCAATGGGCATGTGTTGTTTCTATCCTTAAAACACTGGTTTTAAAAAAGTGCTACTCATGGAGTGATTAGTGGCGTTTGCTGATGTTCCAACCCAAGTATCGTAGCAAAATACAGTTTCTGTCATGTTTTATTTGCCATTTTGTAAGTCACATAGGTATCTATTTGCTCCTTCATATAAACAAAGTGCCAAATAAAACATGACGGAAGCTTTATTTCGCTACGATACATGTTTTGGAACATCATCGAGCACCACTAACCACTTGGTGAGAAGCACTTTTTTTAAACCAGTGTTTAAAGGATAGAAACAACACATGCCCATTGCTAGTCTTTTTAAAGGCAGGCAGAGGCGATTCTATATTTCCCAAATAGCCGAGACAGGAGCAATCGTCAAAATTTCGATGTCAACCACTTTATTGCATTTTAGACAACCTGTGAATGGGGCTCAATGTGTTAAAAACCGAACTATCCCTTTAAGTCAATGACTGCAAAAATCTTCAAAAGTTTCACACAGTATAGGAAATGGCCCGTTTTCATGAGAAAGCTAGCAGCCTACAAAGGACAAAAGCCATTGATTGACATTTTAATTTTCAGTAGTGTTTCTGTCAGTGCTGACTAAAGCCCAAGAGTTGCACATGCCAAATGGAAAATGATCTAGTGACTCATACTGTGAAGGCTTTAGGCCTGTCAGATTGCCTTAAGCGTGTCCATGGAATGAGTTGAATGTTGTACTGCTACACATTACATTGATTATCCAATCACAGAAAAGTATTTCAGGCGTCACTTTGAGTTTGATTTTGGTGATGAGGGCTGATCTATAACGGAATGGGTGCAAAATATAGACCTACTTTTTTATTTTATCTTTCTTTTTACTTACCTTATTTGTTTATTTATTTATTTATTTATTGTTGTGAAAGAAATCCTACTTGACATCTCATTTTCAAGAGGGTCCGGACAATACACAAGACAATATGTCATAGTTCACATTCACTCACATCCAAACTACACCGCGACTTATGGAGACTTAGCAAGTCGTTGAGTCCATGGTGTTACTGTAACATAGCATCAGTTACGTGATTCTTTCTTTATGGAGACTTAGCAAGTCGTGAGAACAAGGCCGTGCACCGTTTGTGTTATCTCTCTCTCTTCAACGGTGGGTGTTTCAACTTCATTTCTCCTTCTCCTTTCTGAAATCTGTCTCTTCTGACAGTCCCTTCCTTACCTGGGCCTCAGGTGGGCCTTGGGCATGCTAACAAGCCATTTGCATGATGACAGTTATGAGAACCATGTGGTTGTCATGGCAGCAGTCTTGCACATTTGGTCGTCTTAATGAAATCTTCAGTGGCTGTTACAACCACTGATCTCTAAAGAATAACTGGATAGGACATCTACATCATAAGGTTGAAGCCACAGTGGCAGCCACCATATTTGAGTTCTATTTATTGTCACTCTACCTGCTGAAGCATTCCGTTGGTCCCAATGGTCCCAATCGGGTCCCAATTTGGCCACTGCCTTGAGCATTCTATTGGCTTCACTGTTGATGGGGCTCTAACAATGGGTTAGCCTATCCAGTTATTCTTTAGAGATCAGTGGTTACAACCTATGCGTGACTGTGTAGCCATCGTATGTATATGATACATATATGATCGTAGGCATCTCCCCTTGATTGGCTTGCTTTCTGCCCTCTGAATACATTGTGAGAAAACGCGGCCTGGAAAGACAACACAGGGGTTGTGATCCTCAAACAAACTCAAACTGGCTCGTCCTCTCTTACTGAGGAGGCAACACAAGAGTCTAGATGACACAAGTCAAGCACCAGACAGAATGCAGGACTGACATATCAGATGACAGATAGATGCCGCTCTCTAATGTGCATTCACACACAAATATAGACACACAAACACACACACACACACACATACAGACAGACACACAGAGTTGACTATTCTACCTTAAACTAAACTAAATCAGACAAGCGTGTCTCAAGACAAAGACAGAAGATGTTGTAATGGCCTGAAGCAACGTGTTTCCGAAAATAGAAGATTCTCTCTTCCCTGTCAGAAAAAAAGCATCAATTTGGGAAGAGAGATGCGATACAGGCCACCAAAGATGGAAAAGGGCTACTGCCGAACTAAACAAATCATCTCCAGCTAACTAGTTATTCACTTTGAAAATGCATATTTTTCTCTTAAACTAAGGATAGTTCCTTTTAATGTTAGAATTCATTAGCAGAGTTGGCAATGGTGCATTGATGCATGTTTGTGTTGTTATATTTTTGACAGTTGTGTAAGAATATAAATGAGAAATTTTGAGGGAAAGATTTTATGCGTGTGAATGTGTTGTGTGTGTGTGTGTGTTTCGTTTGTATATGTGTGCGTGTGTGGGGGAGGGGGCAGGCGTGTGTATGTGTGTGTGCATGCATATGTGTGTGTATGTGTGTGTGTATGCATGTGTGTGTGTGTGTTTGTGTGTGTTAAGCAGCTGTATCTCCTCTGTCAGGTGCAATCGAGAGGAGATCATTGAGTGACGGAATATAATTTGCAGTGTGCGGACCGGTTGCTGCATCTCATAAGAAGTCTCTGATTCAATGGACGTCATTGGCGCACATACGCTCAGATCTATTGAATGGGAGGATAAATATTAGCATAAATATTATAAGCCCATTGACAGGATGTGCCGTTTTCTTGAATAATGTGCAATAAATTCTATATTTGTAGCCTATAGTCTTTCTATATATTTCTATATAGCCTTTAAAAAGGTTATTGGTTAAATGTATAGGATAGTCTAGCCTATAGATTAGACCATTACAGCGTCTTACACGTAGATTCTTTTTCTCTAAATGTCATCAGTCATTTTAAAATAAATGTTCATTTCTATTGTTTAATCCGTCATGTTTTTTACTTTCTGTAAGAAAATGTAGGCTACACAAAGAAGTTATTTTTACACTAGCTAGTTATTCATATAATAGCAATTCATTCAATGAATAATAAGACTTGGCACCTGTTAGCATAGCTTCAGAACGCAAGATGTAGTTGCCTCCACAGTGCTGCAATGTGTAGTTAAAAAGCACCTGTTTAACCCAGCTCATAAAGCAATAGCCTCCCACACGCACAGTAGCCTACGTGTGACCGCTGCAGAACTCCCTCTCTCATTGGCTGGGAGTGGGGCCGCTTGTGAGGCAACACACCGAGAGAGCGGCGGCTGTACTGCACCGGAGACACATTATGCAGACGGGATAGATGGAGTGCATTGAGTACTATTGTATCCACTAACGTTTGTCATCCGCTTGTTTGGACCCTCATGTCTTTGCAAATGGAAGGTAAGAAAGTCTTCACTACATTGCATCAGTAGGATGTAGCCTAAATGTTAATAACTGCGTTTTATTTTGTCGCATTATGACACAGAAGGCATTTCACCGGCATTTTATTGCATCTGTCTTAAGTTAAATTATTACTGTTATTATTAGACATTTCATAGTTGTCACGATCTTTAGTGTCATAGCTATTTCCATAATGCGTGTTGTGAGCAATAATTCATTTCTCTTGAAAGTTGGAGCAACACCAGGCTACCTGTTGGCTGGTCAGGTCTTGTTAGGCAATACAGAAAAACACTTAATACTCAATGATTTTAAAAATGAATTGATGATACATGCCTGCCATAGGCAACTTACTTCATAACAAGCAGAGAAATATCCCATAATATGTGTGTAAAGGATGATGCTATGGTAACCCTAGTGCAATAGTGTCAGCGTGTGTGAATGTCCAGTTCTGGTTCTGTGCAGTAGGCTACTATAACCCATAATAATCCAGTCCACCCTTGGCTTGGGCAGGGCAGGGTACACATCTGTAACTGGCCAGAGAACAGGACTTCCATTGCATAAGTCATAGCACAGAGTATTGTAACTTATTCTCCTCCCATTGCACCTTACTAGATTCTCTTGCCAGTAAAAACACATATCCTTTGTTTATTCACATTTTCATGTTGAATGTCTTGCACGTTATTCAAGGAAACACCACATGTTGTCTATGGGCTTGCAGTCATTCTGCTCATCCCTGCAGTATGTGTGAGATTAGCTCCCAAAGATCTTATACTGTGTGTCTGAGAGGTGGGGAACTCTAAACACTGAAATATAGGCGGTTGTGTCTCACCACTTTTGAGTCGCTTGTCATGTTGGTTTTTTAAGCCAAGTTATAATAGAGGCTTTTGAAGTCCTCCAGCATTATTAGACTACGTCTTGGAGTGCCTGGATGAACTCTTCTGTTTTAGACGTCCACATACGTTTGTTTTGTGTGGAGTCAGACGATTTGTTTTGTGTGGAGTCAGACAGGAGGCAGACAGCGCAAGGTTGGCAGTGGCTCAGCTCTCTGTTGTGGGTGAAGGTGAAGGCTGGCAAGAGGGGCTGTGTGTGTGTGTGTGTGTGTGTGTGTGTGTGTGTGAGGGGGGAGGGGGGGGATTAATAAGACCCCGGGATGTTTCCTGTGTCCCGTAATCAGATAATGGACGATCAGATTCCCGGGAGCCCGGGAGCTGTTATATTGAAGGCTCACTGGCTTTCCCTCTGCCCAGAGTGAGAGCGACAGAGGGACGTCGAGTGGAATGAACGCTCGCTGAGTGGGGGGTTAAATGCGTGCCGTCTGTCAACTTTCCTCATCACTGACTGGATCGCTCGGTTGCTCAGGCTTCCCTGCAGTAGTCTTTAAATGCACCACACAAGAGATTGGATCCTGGGAATTTAGTTTGACGTCAAATGATGTCTTTACGCAGTTCACAGATATCTGAATATACTTTGCACTACGTGGGTTGCTATGGCTTGTGAGTGTTTTTAGATTTTGCTTGTGTATGTGTAGTTACGATATGCAGATATGCAGATATGATATGCATGCGTGTGTGTGTGTGTGTGTGTGTGTGTGTGTGTGTTTCAGCACGTGTCCAGATCCTGCTAGCCGTGGGCCTGGCAACCCTCTGCTTCCTCCTGGTGCTTGGCTGCTTCCTCTGCTGGCGTCGCCGTAAATCCCGTCTCCTTAGCGACAAGGAGGCTGCCCTGTCGCTCCCGCCCCTGACCTCCGACCCCTCCGTCACTGCCACCGTCACCCCGACCGCGTGGCCCTCGATCGGCCTGCTGCCTGTCCGCCAGCAGTACGAGGAGCTGGACGGAGACATTTTGGATGTCCCCTCTCTGTCCTCGTCCCCGTCCCCCTCGGCTGCCAGTGCGTCTCCTCCCTCCGAGGACGGTCTGACGGTCCTGGGCTTGGCTCCTCGTCCTCGCTCCTCCTCTGACCTGCGTGACACCTCCTCCTCCCCCTCCTCTACCTCCGCCCTAGCACGCGCCTCCTGCTTCCCCCTACGCCGCCTCAGCTCACCAGCCGCTCCCTGCTCTCCCCTGCGCTCACCTTCCTCCTCCCCCTCCTCCTCCTCCCCCTGCGCCTCCCATGGCCGGGCCTCCCTGCCCTCCCTCCCCAGACTGGGTCTGGTGTCGCGCACCAAACGGGCCCTGGAGCGGCGCTGCTCGGTGGCCGCTGACGGGTCGCTCTCGTCCAATGAGAGCAGCCGATTGACCTGCCCCCAGCCCACCCCCGTTGGACTCTCCACCTCCCCTCAGCTCCTCTACGGGTCCGGCGCCACCTCCTCCGCCACTGGGGTCAATCCTGGTTCTGGTTCTCACCCGGGTTCGAGCCCAACTCCCACCCTCTCTCTGGGGTCCAGTCCTCCAGGCTCCAAGCCAGCACCGCTGCTGCACTTCACCCTGCTCTTCTCCCCGTCCTCGGGCGTGCTCTCGCTCACAGTGCTGGGCATGAGTGGCGCCCCCCGCAGGCTGGGAGGAGTATTTGTGCGTGCCAGCCTTCCCCCGCTCCACCCGACGGCCGTGCAGGCCTCCACCCGCCGCCGCAGCCTAAGCCCAGAGTTCCAGAGCCAGAGCTTCCATCTGGATGTGGCCGACATGGAGGCCCTGAGGGGGGCCACGCTCCGACTGGCCGCCTTCTGCAGGGACTTCTCCGGCCTCCGGGAGGCGCCACTGGCGGAGCTGGAGCTGCCCTGTGCTGAGCTGGACTGGGAACCAGACACCACCATCACATGCACCAGACCCATGGAGCTGATGAAGAGGAGACTCAAGAAGGTGAGTGTGTGTGTGTGTGTGTGTGTGTGTGTGCATGTGTGTGTGTCTTTTTGTAGGGGGGTTGATGGTGTGTGTGTGTTTCTTTTTGTAGGGGTGGTTATTTGTGTGTGTGTGTGTGTATCTTTTTGTAAGGAAGGGCTGATTATGTATGTGTGTGTTTTTGAGGGGGAGGTATTGTGTGTTTGTTTGTGTGTGTGTGTGTGTGAGTGTGTGTGTTTCTTTTTTCTGAAAATAGTGATTGTGTGTGTGTGTGTGTCTCTCTCTCTCTCTCTCTCTGTATGTGCAGTTTGTGTGAATGTATGTGTGTGTGTGTGTGTGTGTGTGTGTGTGTGTGTGTGTGTGTGTGTGAATGTATATGTGTGTGTGTGAGAGAGTGCATGCAGTGAAAAATAAAGTTTTTGCTGAGTCTGACAACTTTCACCCAAATCAGCTCTCTGAGCATCTCTGCAGTCTGGCAGTGAACTGGGATTGAAAAGTGTCCCTGTAAAACAGCATGAACAGAGAGAGGGAGAGAGAAAGAGAGAGAAAGAGAGAGGGGGGAGAAGGAGGGAGAGAGAGACACACAGTATAAAATTGGAAAACAAGAGAGAGACAGAGAGAGAAGGAAAGAGCTGAAAAGAGAGGGGGAAGAGGGAGTGGAGAGAGAGAGAGAGAGAGAGAGAGAGAGAAGAGAAAGGGGAGAGAGACAGAGACACACAGTGTGAAATGAGAGAGCAAAAGTGAGTCGGAGTTGGTTGAAAAGGATCCAAATGAGCTCTGCTGTTAAGTTGTAAATCATGCAGGCTGAATGTATGTGTATGTGTGTGTGTGTGTGTGTGTGTGTTCCCACTGTCACCTTCACCTACTTAAGCCACCACTATCTCAGCACATTCCTTTACACATCACTTTATTGAGTAGTTTCCTCAACACACACACTAACACACACACACACACACACACACACACACACACTTTCCTGGCCCCACTCTATAAATACTCCTTATCATATCTGGTGTTGTGAGTGAACATGGGCGCTAATGGGAGATAAGCTGAGCTGAGTGTTTCTTTTTCCACTTCATCACTACACCAATGCCAGTGGCAGCAGCGGGCATGAGCGGGGAATGACCAGGATAAATGTGTTTGTGAGTGTAAGAATATTTTTGTATTTGGATGTGTGTGTGTGTGTGTGTGTAGATATGTGTCATATGTGTGTGTGTGTGTGTGTGTGTGTATGTGTGTGTGTAAGAGTGTGTGTTTGTATGTAGATGTGTGTCTGTGTGTGTGTGTATGTTCATATGTGTGTGTGTGTGTGTGTGTGTGTGCAGCCTTGGAAGGTTGCCATGTGTGTGCCCTCTGCAGAGAGTGTGAGGCTGGTCCAGAGGACGTGCAGATGAAGCCGTCACTGCAAAGCAGCGCTGACGGGAGACATTATGTCTCGCTAGAGTTGTACGCCTGCACGGACAAACATCACGTCTCGCTAGAGTTGTACGCCTGTACGGACAAACATCACGTCTTGCTAGAGTCGTACTTCTTGTTTAAACAAAAATCATGTCCTGCTGGAGTCGTACTTCTTTTTAAACAAACATCGAGTCTCACTAGAGTCGTACTTCTGTGTGGACAAACATTAACCTCGCCCTCGCCAGCCCCGCCCTGTACATTCATTTCATTTCGTACAGTTGGTCTGGGACGGCTTGTGAAGGATGATAACTTCCCTACCATTTAGCCTAGCCACTTCCTTGGAAACGAACGGAGCAAGCTGGAAAATCAAACTTTTCCCAAAACCTGTGTGTGGTAGGGCCACGACATCTTTTTCGCAGATAAAATTAAATAAAGATTGTTCTTATTCAGACTTCAGTTCCTGTGTGTTCCGAAGCGTTCCCACAACGGACTGAATAGCCTCCCGTACTACGTTCGCTGCCTGTGTGGACAAACATCACATCTTGCTAGAAACATTCATCTGTGTGGACAAACATCACATCTTGCTAGAAACATTCACCGGTGTGGACAAACATCACATCTTGCTAGAAACATTCACCGGTGTGGACAAACATCACATCTTGCTAGAAACATTCACCTGTGTGGAGAGACATCACGTCTCACTAGAGTCTTTCCCCTGCATAGAAACATCACACCTGCCATGACTCATTCCCATGTATAAGAGAATCATTACATCTCAATAGGGTCGCTTCCCTGCATACAACAAACATCACCCCTCAACACACACACACTAAAGCTGGATTTATACTTCTGCGTTGCGTCGTCGCAGACCTTTGCCGACACCAATCAGACCTTCGCCGACACTACGCATACACCTTTCGTGCGTATGAAAAAAATCCTGACTACGCGTCAAAGTGTCGACGACACGTTATGCAGACCGACGCAGACGTAATGTCCGCTTTACATCAATTCCAGTTCTCCGCCTTTCCAGTGCGTTGTGTTTACAAGACCGGCATTTTACAACTTACATAAATGGCCTTATAACTACCCATTCACCTGACAAAGACAGTTGACCATAGAAAGTAATGATCTACTAACTATGCTTATTAACCAGACAAAGCTTCCCATCAACGCATCCGAGTCTCCAGAAATCTCCGGCTATTGTTTTCCACTGGTTAGTTGACGGACAGGGCAAAAACTCGGGCAGTGTTGTTCACAACGCTTTGCAAACCTCTGACACAATAGATGACACTGTGAATGAGGCCAGCTTGTAGCTTACCGCTAGCTACAGCCTGTTGATTTGCACCAGAAGCCAATACTCGCAACGCAACGACCGGAAAGCACATACGCAAGGACCCTTTCTAAACTCAGTAACCCCCTAGAGTTGTGGCAGTGAACTGCCACGCGTAGCAATTACGCGGACGCAGAGGTATAAATCGACCACGGAAGTATAAATCAAAAACGTCAGCGAAGGTGTCTGCGACGGTGTCTGCGACGGAATGAGTCTGAGAAGTATAAATCCAGCTTAACACACACATACATACACACACACACACACACACATACACACACACACACACACACACATACACACACACACACACATACATACACACACACACACACACACTTCCCTGAATACAAGAAACATCACATCTGCTATGAGTCATATCACGAGTTCTGAAAGGATGAGAACAGAGAGATGAGACTGCGGGAGAGAGAGAGAGGGTGTGTGTGTGTGTGTGTGTGTGTGTGTGTGTGTGAGAGAGGGGGGGAGAGAGAGGGAGAAAGAAGGGCAGAGAGAGATAGGGAGAGGGGGAGAGAGAGAGGGGGAGAAAAAGAGAGATAGGGAGAGAGAGAGAGAGGGAGTGTGTGTGTGTGTGTGTGTGTGTGTGTGTGTGTGTGAGAGAGAGAGAGAGAGAGAAGAATGAAGAGAAACACATGGCTCATGTAGGAGTTTCAGGAAGACGACATAGAAGAGAAGAGAGACAGCTCTGGGCTCTGGCAAAACTGAGAGAGAGATAGAAGTGGAGAGATGGAAAGAGAGAGAAAGAGAAAGAAAGAGAGAGGTGCAGCTGCACCATTGATCTCATTAGGCTATTGAAGTATGTAGCATATTTCTCTCTGCCCGCTCTGAGTGGGAGAGCCAATAGAAAATGTTTGTGTCTCCCGAACCTGCACACCCACGGGCTTTATTGTGTTTATTCAAGCTGGACATATTTACAGTGTGTGTGTGTGTGTGTGTGTGTATGCGTGTGTGTGAGCGTGTGTGTGCGTACGTGCGTGCGTGTGTGTGCGTGTGTGTGCTGAGGTGATTAGTGGTGCGTTTCAGATGGCTTTTTGTGTTCTTCTCTTTTTTAATTTCTTTTTCCTAAAACCTCCTTAAAATCTCCATTTTCATTGTTGATATGCCTTTGGCGTCAGCGTTCACATATGCTGAGAGCAACAGTATCTGCATCTGTATACAATATACATACGTGTCATTCACTGTGTGAGAGAGAGATAGAGGAAGAGAGAGAGATAGAGAAAGGAAAGAGAAAGGGTGGATAGAGAGATAGAGAAGTTATAGAGTGTTTGTGAGGGATAGATAGAAGAAGAGAAAAGAAGAAGAGAAAGAGAGAGACAGAGCTAGAGAGAGAGAGAGAGAGAGAGAGAGATAGAGACAGAGCTAGAGGGTAAGAGAGAGAGAGAGAGAGAGAAAGAGAGAGACAGAGCTAGAGGTTAAGAAAGAGAGAGAGAGAGTGAGAGAGAAAGAGAGAGAAAGAGAGAGAGAGAAAGAGAGAGACAGGGCTAGAGGGTAAGAGAGAAAGAGAGAGAGAGTGAGAGAGAAAGAGAGAAATGCTGCAGGAGGTTTAGTCGTGAAGACATTGGTGGTGACGGCCAGAGAGATGGGTCATGTGTGTTTATGCAGAGAGGCCAGTGCTGGCACTCAGAGGAGAGAGAGAGAGAGAGAGAGAGGAGAATAGAGGGAGAGAGGGGAGAATAGAGAGAGAGAGAGAAAGAGAGAGAGAGAGAGAGATGGAGAGAGGGGAGGAGAATAGAGAGAGAGAGAGAAAGAGAGGAGAGGGAGAGAGATATAAAAGGGAAGGATAGAAGGAAATAGGAGAGGGAGGTAGAGATAAAGAGAGGGAGGAGAGAGAGAGAGAGAAAGAGCGAGAGAGATGTAGGAGCTTTAGCCCTGGGCAGAGATGGCTCATGTCTGTTTAGGGACATGTGGGGGACCTGTGTTGGCAGCCAGTGGTGTCTGACATGAGTGATGCAGCGTCTTAGACAAAGGATCCTGCCCTCACCGCATCACCACAACACATCATCGCAACACGCCTCCATCGCAACACATCATCGCAACACATCACCACAACACATCATCGCAACACATCATCGCAACACGCGCATCACCTGCTGTCAGCTAGTCCAGACTTTGAGAAGCTGAGACAGAGTTAAAACCAAGACCATTGGTTTTTAAAATTAAAACAAGAGGTTTGCAGTCTTTTATGAGTCGAGAATAAGACCATTGATTTTTAAATGAAGTCAAGACTGAGTCAAGCCTCTTTGAGTCTTTGAGGAGATAAGAGACCATATAGAAGACCACATAGAAGACCACATAGAAGACCACATAGAAGACCATATAGAAGACCATATAGAAGACCATATAGAAGTCTGTTCTTATCACCATGGGATTGGATTAGCCCATCAGTTCATGTTCAGACTAAGGGCTGTTTACAGGAGCAGGCTGCTACATATTTGTCTATTTAAAATTGTCATGTTTACTAATAGGCCTTCCTTATCCACGGAGCAACACCAATGGGTGCCAGTCAAACCTCCTCTGCACACAATCAGGGAGCTTGCTTGTGTCTATGCTTGATCAATTTAGAGATTTATTTGCAATGATGGCTAATCTGTGTTGAAGAGCACAAAGGTCTGGGTCTGGAGGACTTGCTCTGAAGTTATAAGAGTCCTACTCCTCCCTCGGTGGCTCAGTCTGAACCTGCTGCCAGCTCTGGGTTTGTGTCATTTTCAAAGGGCAGCCAGTGCCCACGGCAACCAGGAGTTCCCACGGCGACAGGGGCTAAAGCTCAACTCAAGTTACTAAACAGTTGTTTCAGGAAGGGCATGAAAATCTACATTCTAGTATCATCATTTAGCATTTTAGTTGTAAAAAGTAAAAGTAAATGTATAAAGTATTCCATAGTAGTAAAAACAATAGTAATGCAGAGAAAGAATAAACCAAACAAACAATATAATTACTTGTAAATGAGAACCTTCAAACTTCACTTCAAAGTTAAACCACTTCTAGCATTAGTGTTCCTATATCCTGGGGTAGCAGGGACATATACAGAATGGTATTTCAATACGGGGGTAGATTGAGGCAGAGTTAACTGTTTCCTGTTTGCTGTTGTTGTCACCTGCTAAATGTCGATAGTTTCTGTCTCTCTAACAAGCAGGCTTCTTATCGATCGGCACAACACAAGCTTCTAACAATCAGTGCAAATGTTCTGAAAAGTCTTGACAGCCACTGACAGCACACAGGCTAACAGGGGACAGATGCTAACAAGGCTTGAGACTACACGACCAATCACACAGATCCCAGATGACAAACACACAGCACAGAGACAGATATATAGATATATATATATATATATAGAGAGAGAGAGAGAGAGATAGAGAGAGAGAGAGAGAGGGAGAGAGAGGGAGAGGGAGAGAGAGAGAGATGCAAGATGTAAATGCAGGATGGAGTACACTCTACTCATACTACATGATCATGAATGTCTGTCACTAACCCATACAGCCAGGGCATTATGGGCGAAGCGCTATTACACATGCCTATGAGTGCACAGGCCTCGGCCACGCTACAGAGCATTCTTTATTATGGTAGATGTACGATAGATGCACAGCTTCCTTTAATACCATAGATGTTCTGCTATAGGCTGAGATGCCACAGAGCACAGCTCTCCTTACTATGATAGATGTTCTGCTATAGGCTGAGATGCTACAGAACACA
>JAGFZM010000920.1:0-18738 GCA_017657215.1 Limnothrissa miodon
GTGTGTGTGTGTGTGTGTGTGTGTGTGTCTCCCCTCCGCCCCCTTTCTTTTTTTTCTTTAACTTCCATGCAAACGGCTCCTATCAGAGCCTGACAGGTAGTTCTGCAGCTGTGGGTTTTGTCACTATGCCAAGCCAGGAAACAAGGAGAAGCGGTTTGAGGAGAGAGAGAGAAGGGGGGGGGGGGGGGGGGGGAGGCAGGGGGGGGGGGGGGCAGAGGGAGAGAGACGCGGAGGAGGAAGAAGGGGAAGGGGTGATGGTGAAAGAGGGGAGGCTCTTATCAATCCTCAAACCGCACACTTTGAGAGAGAGAAAGAGAAAGAGCACGAGAGAGAGCGAGAGAAAGAGAGAACCCTGAGAGGCCTATTCATTCTAATCAGGCTCGTCAGAAAGCAAACACAACCAAACACAATGTGATCCCTAAGCCAAAGCCAAAGCCGTATCTAACAACACGCAGTTAGACTAAACACACAAGAATGTGCTGGCTGCACAACAAAGCACGCACACACACACACACACACACACACACACACTAACTCCTAAGAGGACTCGTTTTCTGTTTTCTAACCCCTCTCTCGTCCTCTTTTCCTCTCTTCTTCTACTCTCTCTCAGCACGGCCACACCAACCCCGCCCACCCCTCTCCCACCCCCTAACCGCCCTCCAGAAACTGACAACAAATTGCTTCAAATGAACATGAGCGGAGCACTGGGGCTGAACAACAGCCCTTTCTCCTCAACAATCTGGGCTCTGTGTGTGTGAGAGCGTTTTGTCTGGCTTTCTGAGAATGTGCGAGACATGCCTTGGCCTATGCGTGAGCACACGTTTTGGAGTCTCTCGGTGTGCCTATACATATTTGAGGGTGTATGCATTTGCATTTTTGAAGTTCTGTGTGTGTGTGTGTGTGTGTGTGTGTGTCTGTGGTCCCTTCTCTCCTGTGCAGTGTTGCTGCCAATGGTTAGTCTGGAGAGGGCAGCGGGCAGCTCCTGAGCTGCCGAGGGTTGGCAGCTATCAAGAGGGAGAGTAGTGGCACAGCAGTGTCCTGGTCCAGGGAGGCCAGAATGGAGCTCCACACCCACTTTCACACCCCTCTCCCACCCCCCACACCATTTCTCTCACTCTCTCTCTCGCTGTGCCACCCTGTACCATTCCCTCAGCCTGGCACTGCCAGTGCTTCTCCCAGCCCACTCAAGACAGGAAGCGCTGCTCTGTAATGCCCTCTTAGACTGGCACGTACGGGCAGAAATGCCCACTCACTGACTACTCTGAACAGCCAGTGCTGCGGCAGAGCCAAGAGACTCTGACAGGTGTGTGCGCGTGTATGTCTCAGTAAAAGATGGATGCATGTCAAAGCTCTTTTTATTAGTAGCTTTAGCAAAGTATTTCTTTTTGAAACTCTTAAACAGACAGACACACACACACACACACCCCAGAGAAAACTCAGTCATTCTCCCCAAGAGCCACTTGTAAGAGTGAAGTAACTCCAAAATAAGGAGAGAATGAGGGCGCTTCAAATAGCTATATCCAGGTGTTTCTTAATACCTTTAAAACCATACTCACACGCATACACACAAAGCTAAACATCCCATTACCCAGATACATTAGGGGATGCTGACGAAGGAGGGAGAGAAATTGAGAAAGAAAGAGGGAGAAAGGAAGAGAGAGAGGGAGAAAGTGCGTGACAGTGCGTGCAGAGGGTGGCAGTGTTTCTGCAGAGTGCCTGACCTTTGCAAGTGATGCACGCAGCATGACTCATTACACTCAGCTCGGTCGCCATCACACAGATCAGATGATCACCCAAACACACACACACAAACAAAATGGCCAAATTACCCACCCTGAAATTCAACCGTTACCGAACATCAAGCATCACAGTCAATAATCCACACCCTGTTGAGACAATAATGCCCTTTATGCACACATACACTGTCCATCTCCAACAGCCCCCTAATGCAAAACCACTACATGGAACACACACACACACACACACACACCTGCAGAAGCAAGTCCCATCCAGCCTAAAAACTATTACATCTGCCATCATGCACATTGACATGCATACGCGCACACACACACACACACACACTTCTGATTTCCATTGCCCTGGGCATCAGCAGCCATTAGAGAGCCTTGAGCCAGGAGGATAAATGCTTCTTACAAGGGCGGGCACAGGAGGAAAAAGCAATTCTATGTCAGAACTCATACATATTTATGCAGGGGAATGGGGGGAGGGGGGAATGGAAGAATAAAAGAGAGTATAAGAAAAAAAATAAGAGTGAAGGAGGGAGAAAGTGAGAAAGAAGAAAAAAAAAAAAAAAAAAAGAGGGTGCACAAGACGGAGAGTCAAGCAGAAGAGGGAAATCCTTTAAGGCAGGCGTGTGCGTATGTGTGTGTGTGTATCTGTGTTGGAGTGTGCCTAAGCCCTCTTTAATTGTGATGAAATTATAGAGGAGCTAAGCCTGACGCTGTGTTACGAGTCATTTCCTCTCTGAAGGAGATGGCAGGCCGGGTGCACCAAACCTCATTTCCCTATTAAAGCTACCGACACACACACACACAAATCCCAAAAGAGCAGATTACTGAACCCCAGCCCCAAATCTGCAGATACCCACACAAAGACTCACTGCATGTGTGTTCATGCATACACACACACACACACACACACACACACACACACACAAAGCCCGGCATGACATTTATATCGATAGACATTTCTGGAGCCTTCTCCCTTCATCATGAGAAACGCTTTACTTTACTACGGCTTTTCCTCACATGCAGTTAGACCAGCGGCAAAACACACAAACACACAGATGAGGACACTTACCGTGCTCTCTATGGGAATCCCAATCCAGGCGCCATGAAAGAGGACAACAGGCCAGAGAGAGAGCAAAAGAAGAGAAATGGAGGGAGAGAGAGAGAGAGACAGACAGAGAGACAGAATAGTGTAGAGGCAAGAAAGAAAAAGAAACCATCAGTCAGTGAAAGCATCCAACTGACATCCAACACAACAGTGCCTATTGGGGGAAGTGTATGTGTGCGAGTGAGTGTGTATGGAAGGGTCACTCTCTGGCTACTGTTGCTGTACACATCAGTCTTTGGACCGAGGAGTGTGCAGCCTGTCCTTTGGCTGACCCTTTTTGGCCCAACTCAGAGTGAGTGTGAATGAGAGAGAGAAAGTGTGTGCGAGAGTCTGTGTGTGTGTGTGTGTGTGTGTGTGTGTCATGGCCCATCTCAGCGCTGGGCCTATGGCTGTGCCCGGATAGACAGCCACTTGGTTCTCTCTCTCACCCTTTAAATCACTCTCTCTTTTAGACATCAAATCCTCATCAATGAGAAGGTGTGTTTATATGGAGCCCGTTTTTACGAGCACGCCCAAAAAATACAGCGGTCAATTTATTTCCAATATAAACATTTAATCATTCATAAGGTCAGTCTGCAATAAACATAAACATCTACAGTGCAAATAAAAAATAAAATAAAAAAAAAAGCCAGCCAGGCAGCCAAGACTGAGGCCCCTCCCATATCTTCAGGGCGGGCTTTCTGATTGGCCGGCGGCATCAGCGGCACGGCCGAGCAGGCCAGCTGAGTGGCTGCTGGGGAGGAGGAAGTGGCGGTGGCTGTAGTGATGGGGACCCTCACCTCTGTGCTCCAGGTCATGGTGGTTCTTCTCGTCCTTGACAGGCAGGTGGTTCTGACTTCCCAGCGCTCCGAGGGCCAGCAGGCCAGAGCCTGAGCCTGTGACTGGGGGGATGCCGGGGGGCTGGAGCCCCGAGGGGTGCGGGGGAAGAGCCACGGGGCCGTGGGCTGCGTGCGACAGGTGCTGGGCCTGAAGCTGCTGCTGCTGCAGGAAGGGGGGGTGAGGGAGAGGGGGAGAGAGAACGGCACAGAGAGAGAAAGACAACGAGTGGGCCAGAGGGAAACCATGACAGTGTATATGCAAAAAGTACACAAACAACACACACACACACACACACACACACTATACATTGAGTCAAACAGATATTTTCAAACTTGTGAACAAGTGATGTGCAATAAATCACCAGTCACACACACTTTTGTAGAGCTAAAACCAGTTGTAGCATGCACATTTACAAATATCATACATACACACAAATTTTCATTTAAATATGACAGCATGCAATATACACAGGTACATACACAACCAGACACCCTGCTCATTCTCCCTCTCCCAAACACACACACAGACACACACACACACACACACTGAAGCTCCCATAATGCTTTTCTCCTGCTCCTCTCTCTCTCTCTCATCACTTACACACACACACACAAACTTAAATTCCAGCAGAGCAGAGTGTGTGTGGGGGTTGGTGGGGTATGCGAGGGCAAGGCCATTAGCACCTTCACACGTCAGTGAGGGTCAGGCAGTGCGGCTGGGTGTTAGGTGGCACCCCTGCCCGTGGAGGACAACTGGGTGGGCACAGCCCAGATTATCACGGGGGAGAAAATAGAACTGCAGCGCTCGCACAAACACACACTCATGCCCTCACTCACTCACACACACACGTACCCTCACACAATCACTCAGGCTGAGCGAGAGAGCACGCGAGAGACTGTATGTGGATGAACATGGGCATGTAACGTGGGTCAGTAAACGAAAAAGTGATTTTACGAGTGTACTCAGCTGAACAAATATCCTACAAACACTCGGACAGTTGATCCCGAGAGAGACTGGTCAAGCTGACAGAGGCATAGGAGCTGGTGCTCAGAGTGTTTGCCAGCTTACACCTATTGCTCCCTACCTGCTTTTTAGGGCCAAACACTGATCCACTAGCTGTGTGTGTGTAGCTGTAAATAATGCGTTGTATGATAAGAGTGGAGAGTCTATGTGTGTGTGTGTGTGTGTGTGTCGCTTGCATGAATATTTGAGGCTGTGAGAGTGATGGACATGAACTGAAAGCCACTTAGACAGAGAGAGCAGCATTTAGACTCGGGTTAAAGAATACTTAAGCTTGTGAGCCCATAAAACAGGAAACATGGCAATAAAATAAAAGTCCTGATAGATCACCCCCCAGCCCTGCCCCCATTCTCAACGCCACTTCAATTATTCAAGTGCTATTATGGGATGTCCTTTACATCCTCTATTAGCTTGTGCAGCCCCCATCCAGTCTTTAATAGGCATTTATTCCATCCCTTCCTATTTATGGACATTCTGAAGAGTTTAGAATGGATTCCATCACATCTCTACACACGCAGACACACAGACATAGCTCCCCACACCACCCCCACTCCTCATCGGAACATAAAAGGCAAGGTGTTATTAAGCATGTACGGCAAGTGTGGAGGTCCAACCTTTGCGAATTATCACGAGGTCTTTATTGGCGTGCGCCTGGGTAAATTTCAATAGTGGGAGCTTATTTATCGGGCCGGGGCAACACAGACGTTTGGCCTTTACGCAAAGTCAAATCATTATTAAGATGTCTGTCTGTCTGACAGGCCGACCTAAGTGAGTGTGTGTGTGTGTGTGTAATTGCCGTCATGTCTACCTTAATATAGAGCCAGCTGAGCAAATATGGCAAAGGGCTCTGGAGGATAGCACACAGAGAAAGAAAGGTACGGAGAGAGGAGGGGGCGGTTTGGCTGGGGAGGGTTGGCGGCATCACCTGGGATTTGGGGGTCACCAGGCAACCTTAACACCCTCACCCCGCTTTCGCCGCCTCTCGCCAACTACTCAAAGCTGAGCTGACAATCCTATTATGAGGGGGTTCATGTGTTTGTGTGCGAGAAGCAGGGAGCAGAGAGAGGGAGATGGAGGGGGAGAGAGAGTGTGAGTGTGTGTGAGAGAGAGTGAGAGTGAGAGAGTGAGAGAGAGAGAGAGAGTGACCGCAAAAAAAAGTAAAAAGAGAAGGAGAGAGGGGGTAGGATAAGGCCAGTAGTCAAAGAGACTGGAATGTAGGGAAGAAGAGAAAATTTAAAGAGAATGGAAAAGAAAAGAGGAGAGATGGGAAAGGAGAAAGGGAGAAAGAGAAACAGACAGACTGACAGTGTGTGTGTGTGTGTGTGTGTGTGTGTGTGTGTTGGAATAGTGCTGACCACAGGGGAAATTAACTGCGGCAGGGAGGCAGCAGAGTCGCAGGGGAGACCCATCGCCGTTCACCGGCTCCAATGAGCCTCTGATGAGTGCTGGATGTCGGACAATCACCCAGAGCCTCATTAGAGCCCAGCTACACACACACAGAACTAAATAAACAAGAGGAGGAGGAGAAAACAAAAACAAAACAAAAAAAAACAGAAGACAGCCATGAAAAAGGGGCTCCTGTTCTAATTTCATATTCCTGGATAAAGAGCTAGTCTGTGTGCTAATCTTTCAGCCATCTGTGAGCACAGAGCAGGGATGCTGCCAAGCGCTCGGGGTTCAGTCTCATTTATTAAAAGAAAGGAGAAAAAGGAGGAAGGGGGGTGGTGTGGTTATAAAGGCGGCTGTAAAAAATCACCAACTGGACAAATGAAGGGCTTGACAATGGCTGCAGAAGGGACTCGTGTGCAACTTGTCTGACAAGAGGAAAACTACATAACAGAACTGCGGTAACCGACCTTGACGCTGGCAATCTATGCGCGTGCACACACACACACACACACACACAGCTAATTGGCCCCCTCAGGTTGAGGGAAAGATGAAGACATTATGAAGAAAGATTGTGAAGAGACTTCTGGGAGTGTGTGAGTGAATTTGCATTAGAGCATGAGAAAAAGTGCATGTCTGTGTGTGTGTGTGTGTGTGTGTGTGTGTGTGTGTGTGTGTGTGTGTGATATACAATACTGGCAATATTATTTACAGTATAGACAAGCCCTGTGTGGTAGCTTGGAAAAAGTCCCATTTAAAAATGCACCAGGTACGGGGCCTGATGCTCATTAAAAACACAAGGCAGCCACAAAAGCTCAGGCTGAAAAATGAACATGTCTAAAAATAAAAACAACCCAACAAACAATCCGAGTGAACATCACAAGAAGGTTCACTTGATAAATAAGCTCGAAAATATGCAACAGACATACACAGAAACACACAAATCTCACTCCAGTTTCTTCACTTATAGAGGTGGAGAGACAGACAGACAGACGTGATGGGAAGAGACAGGGAGGGTTAACAGTAGAGAAGGAGATTTGCGGAGAGAAGGTGGGTAGGAGAGGAAATGAGAGAAGAGGGGATGGAAATAAGAGGATAGGAAGAGAGAAGAGGAGGAAGAAGAGAGGAGAGAATTAAAAAAAGGGAAAGAGGGGAGTAGTGCAAATAGGAGAGGAGAAGAGAAGTGAGTAGTGGGGTGAAGAGGGGAGAGATGAGAAGAAGCGGCCATATTGCGGGCTCTGATCAAAGTGGTAGCCGCAGCCGAGAGCAGACACTGCCCCAGATGCATCCCATTAGCACCTCTTCTATCCTCCTCTCCATCAGCTCATAGTCAGCGGCCACGCTATGCTACGCCGCTATGCTATGCCACCCTGCTGCGCTCTACTGCAATGCTCTGCCAACTCGAAACAGGCCTGGATTTCTGGGAGGAGGAGGTTGGGGTGGCTAGCCATTAGGGCATTAGCTATTAGCCCCATACCCATACTAGGCTACGCTACCCTAAACTCATGGATCAAAGGCAACATTTTAGGACCTACCTACTGACAGACAAATTGCAGAAATTCACCCACCAGTAATCCACTATTTTATTCTGAAATCTACAAGTCAAGTTAACATTTTAACAGCATTTGGTTAATGGTTGAAGTTAATTTTGAGCTGTGCAACCTTGCTAGTAAGTGGTTTTCCTCTGCACTTTGACAACAAACGCCTCCCACCTTGACTATTTCTCCAGAAAACATCAGAGTATTGTCTTGCAAATGTAATGTCAAAAGTTGCTTTACAAGAAAATAATATAATAGGCCATTTCCAATTTATCATATGCACCTCATAACCTCAATCAATGTTAGTATTCACTAGTCCCTGATCCAGACTAATCTAGACCCAAACCTTGCAGGAAACACTGTAGTCTTGCTTCTGCTGGGCTAGTTGAGCTGAGGCGCGGCCCTCGGTTTCACTCTGCCTCTGCCTCGCTACCTTACAGATGCTGGAGGGCAGAGGCGGAGGCGGCGGCTGCTGGCAGTTTTGTGGACCACCAATACATCCACCGCAGCTGCACTGCTAAATATTTATGCCTCCTGGCCACACTGCCCACAGCCAAACAATAACAACTAGGTGAAGAAAGGCTGAGAGAGCGAGAGAAAGAGGGATGGATAGAGAGACGAGGAGAAGGAGATACATAGACAGAGTTTTAGACATAGCTGGACAGAGTAAAATAGACAGCGAGATGGACAGATAAAGTAAAATAGAGGGAGGTAGCAGAGAATACAGGCAAAAAGAAATAACACAGAATAAGTGAGACACTCAGAAAGAGAAAGGAGAGAAAATAAATAGGGACAAAAGGGGGGGGCGGGCATATGGTATCTGCAGGGAATCAGCAGTGCTCAGAAGTGCACAGACAGACAAAAAAAAATAGAGACAGAGCAAGAAAGAAGGAGGAAAGAGCAGAGAGGGAAAGAGAGAGAGAACGTACAGAAAGGAAATCAGTGTGACACATTCCTGACTCAAGTTCAAAACTTCTGAGATTTCTGTCTTCTCTGCTCCCTCCTCTGCTTTGTTAAAAGATCTACTGGGATAAAATAAGGATATTACTCTGCACTTCCAAATCCACCTTCCAGACATTTGTTATAAAGGAAAGATGTGGGGAAAAAAGAAAAAAAAAAAACGTAGTGATGTAACTGATAAAAAAGAAGAGACATGTGGATCCAGCAGCATGTGATGGAGAAGAGGAGAGGAAACATGAATGGGGAGCTGGCACAGAGAAAAGGCAAAGCTGTGGCCCTGTTCAATCCAATCTGAGCTCAGGAAGTCATTATCTGGGAGGGAGGGAGAGATAGAGAGAGAGAGAGACAGACAGACAGACAGAGAGAGACAGAGAGAGAGAGAAAGAGAGACAGAGACACAGAGACAGAGAGACAGAGAGACAGAGAGACAGAGAGACAGAGAGACAGAGAGACAGAGAGAGAGAGAGAGAGAGGGAGAGATGTAGAAAGGCTGGCTCAGACAGGGGAGGGGTGGGAGGGTCAGTGTTAAGGCCCTTAATTGAATTCCAATATTGGCCAGCACTTGTATCCTCCATTACTAGCCTACTCACCCTCCCTCCCCCACGCCTCCCCTGCCCCCCGCTAGACTGTTATGGAACGACCGCAAGGGAGGCCGGCTTAAAGCAGGGTCAACTGCAGTAATCAGATCACTACTGGACCAGACCACTAGCGGCGGGGGCCATCTAATCATTCCTGGTGAACACCACACATACGGGTCTCACACAGCCGATCGATGAACACTGGACCGAGAGGGCTCTCAAAGGAAAGGAGAGGGAAAGAGATAAGGAAGCAGAGAGGGGTGTGTGTGAGTGAGGGAAAAGAGTGTGTCTGTGTGTGTGTGTGAGAAAGAGAGTAGGGGGGAGAGTTTTCAGGGAGCAGAGTGAGAGGGGAGAGGTTGACAGAGGATAGAAAAAGGGAGGGGTGTGTGTTTGTGTGCACGTGCAAGAGAGAGAGAGAGAATTGAGAGTGAAAGAATAAAAAAAAAAGAATGAAAGAGACATGAGAAGCAAAGAGGCGGCAGACAACAACACAGAGAGCAAGTGGTAGATGGAAAAGCGTAGTGGGGGGCATGGAAGACATTTAAAGGGAACAAGAGACGAACAGAACATTTCCATCCATAAAAATCCCATCATATCTTCCCTGTCTCAATCTTTGCCTGTCTCACCCTGTGTGTGTGTGTGTGTGTAAAACGCACAGCGTGCTGGTTCAGGTTTTTCCATTCTCATTTGTCTATCGTCCCTCGGCCTCTCTCTCTAATGCCAATGACATGTGCAATCCAGGTCAGCAGTGACTGAATGGCTCTCCTGAGGTAAGCAGTCGGCAGATCCTATTAAAGTGATCGGGTCTCTAAAAACAACCAGCTGAAGGGCTTTTCCTGCCGCATTGGGCAACCCAAGCTCTGATTAGCACACACACGCGCCGCTTACTCCTGCTAAATATAAGGCCCTGGTAACGGATGCTAACTCTCTGCACAGAAGCACGCACACACACAGTACATATAATAGGGCTCATTACAGATCATTCCACCACTTAGCACTCAAATCCACCACTCGACATATCCTCCCACACTCTCATACACAGACAGTACTAAATCACTCCACACTCACAGGATTACTGTGTAGTCACTTAACCACATAATGACACACACACACACACACACACACACACACACACACTACTGAGAGGGGCAAAACAGCACAAGGCGTAGGCTGAACCACAAAACAAAAAGATTTGAGTGTAAAGCATCCATTTGGGAAGATGCGATGTGGCTAAGCCATTCTAACAATAACAGTTATGCGGCCAGGGGGGGCCAGTCGTGTGCTGGGTACAGCGGGTACAGCCGGTGCGGGTTTGCCCCTATCACTCCGATCGGACGGCACGATACGACGCGGCACGCAGAAAGAGTGAAAAAAAGGGGGAATACACACGGTGAGAGGCAGATTGGGAAGTCCACGTACCCCGATGATGGCATTCAACTCGGTCATGGTGACCTGTTTGGCACGCTCAACAGCCTGTGCCACCTGCTGTTGGTGCTGGGACACAGAGAAAGAGAGAAACAAGATTATTCAACAGGCTCATTGACACAAAGTCATTTACCAAGTTTCCGGTCAATTGTCAAGCAACACGTTGCCAATAGGCGCGGGTAAGACCACCACCTTTGTCCTATGCCTGCTAGGTGTGTTAACTAGCGTTACCAGGTAAATCCATTTTCTGTTTAAAAATCGGTGATAACACAACTGCAAGCATCCGTGCCAATAAAAGCTACAATTACCACACGAGCCTCAGGCTCTTCAGGGGGTGTGAGGGTGGCGGGGGCTTCCACTTACCTCCTGTGACAGGAAAGGCATAATTTGGGCCAAAATTGCATTCAGCCTCTTAGCAATCTCCGTCTAGAGACAAAACAGAGAAGGAGAGAAAGAAAGAGAGAAAGAAAATGAGAACCAATGTTGCAACTGTTGTATTGAAAATGGTTTCACACACAAACACACGCACACACTCACACCCTCTCTTCCTCCCCTTGTGGTGTTTACTACGATCAAGTCAATTAGCATGGCAATCAGAAACGCTTGACTGGGCACAGTCTGCACTGTGTGATATTGACATGTGAAATATCTCCAGCACCACAAGAGCACAAGAGAGAGATGAGTAGAGGAGGGAGGCAAGGAGAGAGAAAGACAAAAGGAAAAGAGAGAGAGGGAGAGAAAGAGACAGTGAGTGGAGGAGTAAAAGAGAGGGAGAAAGCAAGAGTGTGTGTGCGTGCTGGACTAAGGAAGCACTCAATGGGGGCAGTTTGGGGTGGGGTGGCCATTCCAGTGGGGAGTTCAGACACCACACAAACACTTGCACAAAATCCTACTACAGCCTGTGAGCACAACACCCTCACACGCCGTCCACTGTCTGTACAGCACAACAGCAAACCAGCCCTAGCAACCTGTGCTACTGTAGCAACCAAACCCAAACCCAATCAATAGAGTCTGCTAGTGCTCTGCACGCAAGGTCAGGAGAGCAACACTGACAATGACAACAGCAAAAACAACAACATGCCCGTCTCTTCAGTGTGACACTGAGGCCTCAAGCAATGACACAAAAGAGCTAAATATGAGACTAGCGCCTTTATGCTAGGTGAGGAAATCTACAAGTGTGTAGTGTCTCCCCCTCAGTGTGGTTGTGTGTGTGTATGTGTGTGTGTCTGTGTGGTTTCTTTGTAAACACATTCTTGATGGGTGTAGGAAGCCAAGCTCAATTAATGTGGGAATGCCAAGTACTTGTTCTGACGTGTCTCACTCAGACATGTGCATGCAACACACACACACATACACACACACACTTCTTCATTCTCTCTCCCACTCAACCTCCACACACACACACACCTCATTCACACACACACTCACACTTCATTCTCTCCCCCTCACTCTCAACACATACACACACTCCTCTTATTAATTCACAAACACACACACACACACACACACTTCTTATCAAACCCCCCCCCCCACCCCAATGCCTTCCATCCAGATCACCACAGGAACCCAACCTCCATTCTACCCGCACCCGCCTGCCTGTCTGCCTGCCCGGCCGTTGCCATGGCAACTGCCACCAGAGAAAGAGAGGAGAGCAGAGGAGGGGAGGCCGTCCCCCTCCCTCGCTTCACCACCCACCACACTCTCCCCCTCCCCCCTTCCTATCACGCTGGCGATCATTATGCAAATGGAGCCTGGGCCCCGGCAGTAACAGCCTGTAAAATCATATTAGGTGCTCAGGGGCAGGTCATTAAATTGAATTTTCGGGCTGTCGATCGCATGAGCGCCACACGAGAAGGCTGGATAAAGAGGTGAGGGGCCAGGAGATAGGGAGGAGGAAGAGGAGGAGGAGGAGGGGGCGGAGAGCTTCCCTCTAAACACACACTCGGCTAAATACACACACACACGAGCACCAAGACAGACACTAACAAACAAATACATGCGCGAACCACCAGACATATAACACAGACATGTACACACACACACACACACACCCTGTCTAAATTCTAACTCTTCCCAGCAGGACCAATGTGTGAGGCGTGATGAAAGTGCGACACATCAGAGGCATGGCGGCGGCGGCGGCTCTGACAGGGAGCCCGAGCTGAATGACTCCTCTACATCACCGCTACACCAGCAGTCCAATTTAGGAGAGACGGTTCATCGCGGGGTCACCACGGAGATGCACAAACACATCACACGCGCAGCAGTAAACATTCTTCATCCATCAATCACACACACACCAAAAAAGAGCAGGAAATAATCTCCAATGCGTCACAGGAAAACAGCACCTGTTGTTGACTTGGCGCTAAAGTCAAATGTAATATTTCTTTATTGTGATTGAGGGGTGAGCACCTCCTGTTCCACCCGCCCTTAGAGGCTGCGTCTGAGGGTAGATGCCCGCATGACGGCCTAGTGCTCCGCCATAATGAAAAGGGCACGGCGGAAGGCTGCAGATCAGCGACATACTGACAGTAATCTGAGTGGGATATATCACCACATCAAAGCACTCCGCCTGCCTTGGCCATGAAAGTGCTTTAAGGACATACCCTGCATTCCACATGGGAGAAGCCCAAATCCCCAATATCCCAAAGTCGGACAAATTCCTTGCGGCAAACATGCAGCAGCCAAACAGCACCTCCGCCATCTCTCGAAGCAAGAGTACAGGGGAAAGCGAAAGGGGGGGTGGGGTTGTTTGACAGCAGATTTCTCTTGCAATAACTATGACGGACAGCAAGGACGCATTGACGCTGGTCTACTGATCCACCAGGACCACTGCCCAGGGGGGAGAGAGAGCATGTGTGCCTTTTTCTTTTTATAACAAATAAAAAGGATATATCAAAAACTAAAAAAAAAAAAAATAAAAAAAACCCTGATATCAAAAGAGGACAAAGACGAGGCAATGGAAGGTATCCAGGCCAGTGCATAATCCCTGTTTACCGAGATAGAGCTTGTCAATAGCACTCGGGCATTTGACAGGATTTGCTGAAAGGCCTGGAGAGCATTGAGCGCATTCCTCGCAGCTTAAGGCAACGCTGACAGCTGGGTCCAAAAGGTCAAAGGTCAGACGATCTAACAGACACTGAAAACACAGAGGGAGGGGGGAGCAACAGGGGATGAGATACCAGCTTTTTAAGAGACTAGGACCATATAGCACTGTGTGCGTCCGAATCTATGGATTTTTGTGTGTCCGAATCTATGGATGAATCTGTGCTTGGTGGAGGAAGCATGTGTATAGTGCCTATCTGTGCAAGACCAAATCTTTTTTCCCCACTCTTGCAGTAAAGATTTCTGCCTGGCAGATAGTTTTCCGCTGTGTGTGTGTGTGTGTGTGTGTGTGTGATAAAATGGGACGCTATGGTGCTATGAAAAAAGATGAAAGGGGCCTCAGCTTTTGAGTGGCGAGCATTGCGCTCGGCTGCACAATTACAGGTACTCTGACCAGTCTAGCAGCACTTGAAGAGCTCTCGGGGGCCAAGCTGTCAACGGCGCACACGCTCTCCCTCTCTCTCTCTCTCCCTCACACACACACAGCTCTTTGTCTGCTCCCATCATCCACCACCACAGATAGAGTGATGCTGATGAGTATTGAATATAGGAGGGAAGAGCACCGGTAGCTTCAACACTCGTCTATGTGTGTGTGTTTACTGCATCATTCACTGGCTGGACACCCATAGAGGCGCATGGACACACACACACACACACACACAAAAAAAAAAAAACTGTACTTGACCTAGCAAGCCTGAGAGAAGCTTCACAGTTGATTTCACTGCAGTGAGAGAAAGCGGAAATGGACTGACTGACTGACTGACTGACTCACACACACACACACACACACTAAGGGTCCCTAGCCAGGTGGTTTAGGGCGCAGTGTAACTCAAAATGAGATATCTCAACAGCTCTGCGGAGCTGGCAGGCCTGTCGATGTGCAGCTAGTCTGGGTTGGGCTGCTCATCGACATTTGAATTTACCTGCATTGATCTTAACTCAGCAGATACACACACACACACACACACACACGGATCAGCTCCACACACTGAAAAACAGAGAAGACATGGAGCAGGCAAAGAACCTATTGAAATTTGTGTCTTAAACACAGACACAAGAAGCAAAACACACACACGCAAAAACCAATCTTGTAAGCATTATAACAAACCCCAGACAGTGTCTGTGTGTGTATTCTCTCGGTTAAAGGGAAGCAGACGAGCAAACACACAGACACACAAACACACAGACACACACACACGCACCCAGCCCTGGCCAGAGTGAGTTTGTTTTGGCTCAGAGACATGATGACCATCCGCAGGGTTTGCAAACAGCTTCTGCAGGCTCTGTGGATGAGTCATTGATCTTCTCGTCCTTGTTTGGCCACAGGCACCTTTTCGGACTACGTGCGTGTGTGTATGTGTTCCCAGAAACTCCCTTCAGCAACAGGTACACACACTTTCAAACTGACCTGAAAATAACCCCCAACCACCTGGGGCATCTCACCCCCCAATGCACTCCACACACACACACACACACACACACACACACACACCAAGATCTGACAGGATGCAGTCAATAACAGCTGCAACACACACCCACACCCTCCTTGACTCAGTCATCACAATGGCTTATTGACGCACAGACGCACAGGGTGAAGAGATACATTAGCTCAGCTTCTTTATAGAGGCCTACACAGCGTGATCAGATAGTCCCGCACTACACACACACACACAAACACACACGCACACAGAGTGATGAGGATGCATTTAAGTCAATAGAAAGAAACATCAAAATGCAAGACCGAAAGGTGAATAAAAGAATGAAAGACTGTGTGTGTGTGTGTGTGTGTGTGTGTATGTATGTGTGTGAGAGAGAGAGAGAGAGAGAGATGGATTTCCTGACAGGAGAGATAAATCTCTGTGCTGGAGAATAATACGGTGGTCTGCATCCCCTAATCCCGCCCCACCCTCCCTGGGCTGTTAACCACTCCCAGTCTGACCTCCTCCACGGAAGAGGGGATGAAGGGGAGGGGAAAAAAAAAAGAAAGGGCTGACAAAGATGAAGGTACGGCAAGATCTCACTGTTTGCCCACCCAACCTGCCCCCACCATCACACACACACAGAGAGCAGGTTAAGGCCCCGCAGCAGAATGAATAATTCAACTCCCTCCATCGGCTCAGTGGCGGGGCGCCTCCTGATAAAAGTCAGGGCGCTAAAATGGATCAGTCGATTAACCTGTTTACACAGGGACCCCCACCCCCACCCCACCCACACACACACACACACACACACACACCTTTCCTCTGCTCTACACACCCTCCCTCTCTAACTCACTCCATCATACCACCCCCTCCACCTCCTCTTTTGCCATCTCTCCATCCCTCCCTTCTCAGTGTGTAACATTCTTCCATTTTCCTCCCCTTGGCTTCATAACCCCCCCCCCCACACACACACCATTCCACCTCTCCACGCTGAGAGATAAGTAGCTGACAGGCTCCATCACAGAAATGTCTCCTCTGACATACATGAGGCTAGGCGATGTCACACACACACACACACACAAACTAGGTAGACACTGATAGATCACCCTGGAACTGCAATCCACCATCTTCTCCCTGCACACCATTAACCTAACTGGGGCCTGAAGCACTGTGTGTGTGTGTGTGTGTGTGTGTGTGTGTGGTGAGGGACAGAGGTCAGACTGAATGTCCTTTCTCTCTCTTTCTCTGCAGCAGCACCCTGTCTATCTGCACTCCCTGCAAGTGCTGACATTTTATTTTTATTAGCTGCTCTGAATTCACACTCCTAAGAGACACACACACACACAAACACACAGGGAATGAGGGCATATAGTCTGGGACTGCACTGGAAGGTGCTGAGGTCTGATTCATAGGCTGATGCCCCCACCAACCTCTTCCCCTCTCTTCAACCCCTCCCCTCTCTATCCCTGTCCACCCTACCTCTTTATCTCTTCTTCTTTCCCTCCCTCCCTCTCTCCTCCTGCTATGGAGTGTCTCATCTTAATTTACGGCGGCGTGTGAAATTTGCTGACATAATCAGGCCCAGTAAGACAGAGCTCTCCGCTCCGCTCCTCTCCGCTCCTCTCCTCTCTCGTGTGCTCTGCTCCACTGGGCCGTGCTGGCCTGGCCTCCCAGCAGCCATTAAGTCACACTGGGGTCCTGCTGCCAACGGCCTGCCTTTAATCTTATCAAAGCTGTCTGACTAACCCGCCAGCACAGCAGCTCAGGACTCACACACACACAGTCAAGTGTGTGTGGTTGTGTGTGTGTGTGTGTTAAGAAAAAGGGTGGCAGAGTTGTGTATGGAGCATACGTGAGTAGATGTGAGTATGTGTGTTTGTGCGTGCGTGTGTGTGATAACAGGGATGGAGGGTTGGTTGTGGGTGGAGTGTGTGTGTGTGTGTTAGTGTTCTGTATGCATGTGATGGCCTGGATTGGAGGATGTGTGTATGTGTGTGAGGCACTGCGAGTGCCTGTGAGTGTCTATATGGATTCCAGTGATGTGCATGTGCGTGTTTGGAGAGTCATTTAGAGGAAGAGAAAGAAGAGAAGAGGGGTGTGTGTGTGTGTGTGTGTGTATGTGTGTGTGTGTCTGCTAGGCAAACAACCAGACCTCAAAAAACACAGCTCTAGTCACCCCTGAGTAGGCCTGCGAAGCACTCCTTTCGTCTGTTCACACTTAGGTGCTATCGTGTTGACTGAAGTCCACACACACACACAGCTGAGTATTACAAGTGCTTGGTTATGTCTGTGTGTGCATGGAAAAGATTACAAAGTATAACATACCTGTTTGTGCATTTCTATGTTCAATCCATAGGACATCTCGTAATACTAAGAAAGGAAGGAAAAAGAAAGAACTCTTTATTAGAACATTATTGGTAAAAAACATTATTGTAGTACACAAGCACCCTCTGCATTTCAACACAGTGTGTCGCTGTCCTCCGTCGACGTTTACTCTCTCTCTCTCTCACACACACACACGCACACACACACACACACAGCTAGCCAACTATACCCCACAGAGAGAGCCCAGTCCAGCCTGGCTACAGCGGTCAGGGCAAGGTCTCACACTGGACATACAGCCAACCAGGCCAATACATTATTCAAACCTCTTTCAGACAGTAAGAGGGAGAGAGAGTGTGTGAAAAGGAGAGGAAGAGAGTGAGTGAAAGAGAAAGAGAGGGGGGGGACAAAATTAAGAAAACAAATGATTAGACAGAAAGAAAAAGACAGAGAAAGATGTTTCATAGAACAATAAGAAACAGAAGCAGTAGCATAAACATGTCTCAGGAGAAACCCAAGAACTGGGATCCCATGTCACCAGCACACACACCTTTGACTGGAATTCATCACTACGTTTACATAACCCCTCTGTGCTCTCTCTCACACACACACACACAACCAACACTTGTCGTGCAGTGGGAAGAATGTTTAACTTGCCCTCCCTGGACATTACCTCGTCATCCTGTTTACCTAGGATAAGAGAATATACTTCCACAATCTGACCTGCCACAGCAACATTGAGCTAACCATGCCCCCATTCCCCTGCCCTCCTCCACAACCATGTCTGTCTTTCTAAAGCCTAAACATCAGCAGGATAACAGCACTCCTTACCACCACAAACACACACACACACCTCTTCCTCTGATATCCAGGACTAATTGCTACACATCAATACCATTTTATCAGGTCCTTTCCCTGGCGGTGTGAAAGGGTAGACTGGAGCTCAGTGCAGTCAGTCATGGCCTCTCAATAAAGCAGCAGGCTCAAGTCAGCTTAAAACACACACTCAAGTGAAAAAGGGGAAGCAACACAACACAACGTCAGCAGCAGCAACAGCAGGGGTGTGTGTGTATGCAAGTTTTTTTTCTTTCCCACAGAGCACACACACCAGCAGAGTGCTATGTGGCCCACGGCGAAGCCTCTGGCCCCACTCCATCACCCCTCACCTAATTTACAGCCGACGCAGCGAGGCGCATTTGTCTGCAAGATCACCACGTCTCCTTGGAGAATAATCAGATCCGCACACAGAGGGGGTTGTGGAGGAAGAGAGAGAGAGAGAGAGAGAGAGAGAGAGAGAGAGAGAGAGAGAGA